>JANAVB010033620.1:1661234-2113734 GCA_029216955.1 Iris pallida | reverse complement strand
TCGCGCAACTAGTGTCTTAATGTTTAACTTAGTATGAAAACTAAGTTTATGTATTATTTCTACAGTGACGAGTCACCAGACATCTATAGCATTTCTATCACTACCTTGTTTTGCTAAAGGCAAGTACCTCTACAAACTTTATTTATAGCATATAATAAATTGTGTATAAACCATTTTAATATCTAAACTGCAAGTCGTATATATCACCATGTTTCATATGCTTCATACTGATCTCAGTATCCAACATGCTTCATACTGTTCTCATATCACCCACATGTTATAAAACGGGTTAAGGGAAAACTGTTAGTAGAGTACATGGTCATGCCCCCTTTTCCGTATGTATTTACCGCGCACGGTAACATTTTATAAATGTAACTTTGACGTAGGTCTGATCCCGCGTTTGTGCAAGGATATACACCAATGCCGTTAATGCACGTATGTGCATTCCAGAAAAATTGATATGTACCACTGTACATCCTATTTACCTTTTGATCGATCACGTACATGCTACAGTTTTAAACTTTTAAACAAACATATGATACCATGATAGAGTATGATATGCCATGATTCCTACATTTCTGTTCATTTCATGTTTCGTATATTTAGTTTGTTAGAATCAGTACTTGCTCCAGTCCTGACAGGATAACGTTGTAGGTATACTTACCGAGGAGGTGTTGCTATGCAATTTCTATTATGGAGTTGCTGACAATGATCAGGCTTTACTTTACGAGGATGTACCTGCGGAAAAACTCGTCTAGTTTGTGTAGTTGCTAGGGACTTTGAGAGTAGTCATGTTTTAGACTACGTATTTTGTAACTGGACCTGTATCCAGTTTTATATTTTGGACTTGTACTTGGAACATACTTATATACAAGATGACTTCTGTGTTTGGAACATTTCTGACTCATTATTATATATAGAACTGATAGCACACTTTGGTCTTATCTTGTTTGTCTTTAGAACAGCGTATTACGTTTTATCTCAAGCGTAGGCTGGACAAGACTCAACCCGGCCCAACAATTTGGGTAGCGGATCGTGACATGTTTTTAGTGGTGACCCATACAGGCCCTTACTAAATTATTTGGTTACGTTATTGTACCAAGCATGCCTGCAATTAGGAACTTAAGGTAACTAGACAACACTAGGAACGACACTTAGAACACCTAGAGGATTATTAGGATTGCAACATAGGAAACGCATCGCAACATATGCTAGCTATTACAATTAGATTTTCTTGCTTATGATTATTTACTTAAAAGAGTCCTTATAAGTTCTTTTATTTATTAGATGGTGCTCACCCGCTCATCCCAGTATGCCACACCTGAAAATGGCACACTTTCTATCCAGTCGGTTGACCAGTTGACCGATGCACCTCCACCTACCATACTCCCCCACTCTACAAATCCACCAACCCAGATGCCTCTACCACCTTTCACATCACAGTCCCAGCAGGATCCGATCCTCCCACCACCACCTATTACTATACCTACCCAGGCTTCCGTCACTGTCGTCGGGAACCAACTGCTCACTCTGATCCAGGGGTTCCTAACGACCCATCAGGAGCAGACCACCTTACTCCGCCAGAGCATAAAGCGTTCTGAGAAGCGTACCGTGGTCCCACCACCGGTAGAGCTACGGCAGAGAGCGGAGAACATCAAGAACTTCATGGGTTTGAACCCCAAGGAGTTAATGGGGACCGAGGGCATCGTAGTAGCAGATGATTGGCTAGACTCGGTAGAGAGGAAGCTTAGAGCTAGGTTGTCGGGTGACCTCCAGGTCGAGGCAGCAGGATTTCTGCTGATAGACTTGGCAGGAGTTTGGTTGAGGAATAAGCCGCTATTCGCGAGAGGGAAGGCCACTTGGGATTAGTTTAAGACCCAGTTCAAGAAAAAATTCTTCTCGACCATCGCTAGGGTAGCCATGGGGCTACGATTCCAGAACATCTAGTAGGGGAACCGTTATGTTGACGAATATGCAGCAGAGTTTAGTCGTTTGAGCCGTTTCGCTCCTAGTGTAGTTGAAGACCCAGAGGAGATGACGCGTAGGTTTTGCCATGGTCTAGTTCCAGACATCGGCATTCTCATAGTAGCGAATGGTACGACTGACTACTATCAGAGCCTAGAGTTGGCCAGGAGCAAAGAGGAGCGTCTTCAGTATTGTAAGAGGCCAGCTCCTGTACACCACAAGGGACCTTCCAAGCATCAGACTTTCCAGCCGAGAGCACCGATGCCGTACTAGCAGACTTACCATCCTCCCACACCACATCACCCAGCCCCACCAGTTAGAGTCCCGGGACCCCGGCAACAGAAGGGAGGTGTGTGTTCATTCTGTAAAAGGCCAGGCCATGATGCTTTCGTCTGTAGAAAGAGGTTGGGACAGTGTTTAGCTTGTGGGTCTACCACCCATCAGCTTCGAAACTGTCCAGTAGCTAGGGTACCAGGTGTCAGACCACCATCTAGAGGACCGTCGCTTCCGACTCAGCAGTAGAGGTTTGGGCAACATCTGCTGCAGCAGAAGGGACCCTAGGTGAAGGCTTATAGTCTGGCTCTTGAGGCAGAACCAGAGCAGGATTCGGAACCAGATTATTTGGCTGACATCATCACAGGTCATGTTTATTTTATACTTTTCTAGCTCTATGCTTGTTTGATTCCAGTGCATCACATAGCTTCCTGTCATTAGAGTTTTTGCATAAACACCACTTTGTAGCAACACCTACCGAGGAGATGAGTAGAGTAATGACAGAAGGCGGACCAGTACCCGTTAGAGCTATCTATAGATGCTCTATTACTACAGCTGGAAGAGAGTTTAGGGGATGATTCTTTGTGATGCCACTCCCCGGGTATGATATCATATTAGGGATGGACTGGCTTAGCTATGCTCACGTAGCTATAGACTGTCATGAGGGTAGTATTCTGTTTAGTCCCCCAGGCACTGTGCCATTCAGTGTCAGGAGGACAGGACCGGAGATCAGCCTAGAGCCGAACTGTTGTGCGACAGTTGGGGAGATAGCACCGCCATACCCTATCATTAGGGAGTTTATGGATGTATTTCCAGAGGATCTTCCAGGACTTCCGCCTGACAGAGATGTGGAGTTCACTATAGATTTAGTACCGAGTTCGTCACCAGTATCCTGGGCTTGCTATAGAGTGAATCCCAAGGAGGCCGTAGAGATGAAGGAGCAGATTGATGACCTGTTGAAAAAGGATTTCATTCGATCTAGTGCTTCTCCATGGGGAGCGCCAATACTCTTTGTACCGAAGAAGGATGGTACAGTCCGGTTGGGTATTGACTACCGGGCATTGAATACCATCACCATTAAGAACAAATATCCTTTGCCCAGGATAGATGATTTGTTCGACCAGTTGAGTGGGGCAAAGGTATTTTCAAGGATAGATTTGAGATTCGGTTACAACCTGGTGAATGTCAGGGCTGCAGACATCCAGAAGACGACATTCAATATGAAGTACGGGCTGTACGAGTTTTTGGTGATGCTATTTGGTCTCATAAATGTACCAGCTGTCTTTATGAACTTGATGAATAAGATATTTCACCAGTATCTGGATAAGTCTGTCGTATTATTTATCGACGACATCCTGATATACTCGAAGACGCCGGAGGAGCACGCAGAGCACTTGCGGACAATTTTGGAGATTCTGAGGCAGGAGAGGTTGTTTGCCAAATTGTCGAAGTACGAGTTCTTTTTGGACCGAGTGGAGTTTTTCGGTCATGTAGTTACTGGAGAGGGGATCTCAGTGGATCCCAAGAAGATTGCTGTTGTTGAGACATGGAAGGCTCTGACGTCAGTTTCAGAGATCAGGAGCTTTTTGGATTTAGCAGGCTATTATAGGAAGTTCGTCCAAGACTTTGTTAGGATAGCTGAACCGATGATGAAACTGACACGGAATGACGTAGAGTACATCTGGTTGGAGGACTGCCAGGCAGCATTTGGGGAGCTGAAGAAGAGGCTGACGACCGCTCCAGTTCTGACATTACCTTCAGGATTTGGAGGTTTTACCATATACAGCGATGCTTCGGGAAAGGAGCTAGGATGTGTCCGACAGCAGCATGTGAAAGTGATTGCTTATGCATCTAGACAATTACAGACTCATAAGCAGAACTATCCTACCCATGACGTAGAGTTAGCTGCGGTGATCTTTGCACTCAAGTTGTGGAAACACTACTTATACGGAGAGCGAGTAAAAATCTTTACTGACCACAAGAGCTTGAAGTATGTGTTAACGCAGAAAGAGCTGAACATGAGGCAAAGACGATAGTTGGAGTTGATGAAGGACTTCGACATCGATTTATAGTATCACCCCGGGAAGACCAATGTGGTGGCGGATGCGCTGAGCAGGCATCCGATGGCATGGAATCTGATGATAGATCGGCATTTGCGGGAAGACCTAGAGAAGCTCGGTATCGATATAGTTCGGCCAGGATCAGTGATACAAATGATGTCGCTAGACATTCTGTCAGGTTTGATGGAGCAGATCAAGAAGACACAGTCCACAGATGAGAGCCTCCGCAGACTCAGGGCCCATGCTTTAGCAGGATTGTTGGATGACTTTACCGTAGCAGAGGATGGATCCTTGAGACATGGCAGCGGTTATGCGTGCCGAAGGGAGAGCTGATAGAGACAGTCTTGCAGAAGGCACACTGATCACGATATTCTATTGACCCTAGTGCTAACAAGATGTACAGTAACTTGCAAAAACAACTTTGGTGGCATGAAATGAAGAGAGATGTATCACGTTTCATTTCGAGATGTCTAGTTTGCCAGCAGGTCAAAGAGGAGCGTCAGAGGCCAACTGCTCTATTGCAGCCATTACCCATTCCCGAGTGGAAGTGGGAACACATTACGATGGACTTCATATCAGGGCTTCCTTATTCCCAAGGAAGGAAGGATGCCATTTGGGTCATCGTTGACGGGCTGACGAAGTGTGCACACTTCATACCCTTCAAGGTGGGGCTCTCCACCGAGAAGTTGGCGGAGCTATACATCCAGCAGATAGTTCGCTTACATGGAGTACCAGTGAGCATCATATCGGACCGGGATAGCAGATTTACGTCCCACTACTGGAGGAGCTTGCAGAAAAAGTTGGGCAGTCGACTCAAGTTCAGTACATCATACCACCCACAGACAGATGGACAGTCCGAGAGGACGATACAGATGCTAGAGGACATGTTGAGGACTTGTGTGCTGGATTTTGGCAGATCATAGGAGAGCCATCTGCACTTGGTAGAGTTTTCATACAACAACAGCTACCAAGCCAGCATCGGTATGTCTCCTTTCGAGGCACTATATGGACGACGATGCCGTAAACCGCTCTTTTGGGATGATGTTGGGGATAGAGTTATGCTTGGGCTAGAGATGATTATGGATGCAGCAGAGAAGGTCGGAATAATCAGAGACAGGCTCAGAGTCGCTCAGAACATGCAAAATACTGGGCCGATGCTAGTCGCAGACTGATGGAGGTCACCGACGGTGATATGGTGTTGGTAAAGATATCATCTACTAGAGGGACGATCCGGTTCGGATGAGGCGGCAAGTTGAGCCCCAGATACATCGGACCGTTCGAGATACTTGGCAGGATCGGATAGGTAGCTTACAGGGTTGAACTTTCACCCAACCTAGCAGGAGTTTACGATGTCTTTCATGTGTCTCAGCTGAGTAGATACGTTCCAGTCCCTAGCCATGTGCTAGATCATTCAGAATTGGAGATCGGACCGAGCCTTGCAGTTACTGAGCAGCCAGTGAAGATATTGGACAGGAGGAAGAAGAGGCTGAGGAGCAAAGTCATACCTTTGGTCCGAATAGCTTGGAGCCGTCACTCTCCTGGGGAATCTACTTGGGAGAGAGAGTCGGACATGAGGGAGATATATCCTTACTTGTTCGACCCAACAGCCGCGAAGGAACAACCCGTTCCCGCTTGATACCTTAGAGGTTAGTCTTAATAGTAGCCTTAGTCATTGTTTGCTATATTAAATATTTGTAGAGTCTTCTATCCTTATGAATTTCGAGGACAAAATTTTTTAAGGAGGGAAGATTTGTAAGCCCCTAGATTTAAAAATATTATTTTCATAATTTTAAATAGCGTTTATATCTTTAAAATGAGTTATTATAATTATTAAAAATTTTCTAGAATTTTTAAATAATTTTTAAATGATTTTAAAACGAAAAATATTAATTTCTAATTTATTAAATTATTTTAATATCAATTTGTAATTATTTTAATTGTTTTAAATACTGTTTGTAAAATTTATTTTGTCGGTGCAAATAAAATTTGTACAGAGCAACAGCGGGGGGCTTTATGCAATTTAGAAATTGCATACACTAAGGCGGTGGGCGTCTTTGCAATATTGAACGTTGGGGGGGGTTCTACAAAATAACCGCCTAAATCACTGCCTTCTCCGTCATCATCTTTAGCGATTATCGCCGTAACCCTAATCTAAACCCTAATTTGGCCGACTTTCTGACCATATAAATAGACCCCGATCCCAAATCCTAACCCTATACAATTTTCCGACCACCCCAGCGCCGCCCTGACCCCCTTCTTCTCCAACGAGACCGCAGAAAACCTAGATATATTAGCGCCGCTGTTCCAGATGACGCCGTGGCCGCACGCCACCACCAACTTGTTTGCCTCGACGGGACGAACCCAGCTCTATTTTTTCTCGACCACCCCGATGCCTCCTCCGTCGTGCAACGCCCCCGAAAGCTACCGCCTATCGAACACGTACGTGTCATTTCTTCTGTGTGTCGAGTCGTGTCTCGTGTACACGTGTGTGGACTCGCCTGAATACGAGGAACCCAGTGGTGTACGTGGACACGCGAGATTCGTGTCGTGCTCACCATGGACACAAGATTCGAGTACCCTTGGTAAGTCCTAAAAATCATGTTGCCTCCATCAAATAGGCAGAGAAGTATAATTTGTGCACCCTTCAATGAACTGCGCTGGAGACAGACTGCGCTACAAATCAAACGCGCAAGGCTGAACTGCGCTAACGCCCGAGCGTGCTATGCTGACGTGGCAATGCCATCATTACCTGACAAGAAGATCAAATCTTTTTGACAGCCTGACAGCCCAAAAAATGAGGAGCCTGTTCGTTTCTTGTACAGCACGGCGCTCGAGAACAGCTGTACAGTCCAGCACAGTCTGCTAGTCCAATATGAGCGCAGTATGCCAGTCCTACCTCAGTACAGTTTGACCAAGTCCGAACCCCAGCGCTATCCATTAACTAGAAGGGAGCACAGTCTGAAGCTAGCGCTATTCAAGTGGCACAATCCATCAAACTTGTTGAAGATAACTGACATTTGTTACGTGGCTTCCATGCCATCAATTGCTCGCCACGTCGCAACCGCCTGTAGACGACCAAGCGCATTTCAATCAAACAATGCCACTCGTCTGAATACGTTTAGCCCACAATCGAGCAACTGCCCAATGGCCAGCACAGTTTGCAGTCTACGCAGTCTGTCTCCAGCACAGTTTATTGTGCACAATCCAGAATAACTATAAAATAGTTATTTCTAGAACTCTATAAATAGAATTTCAAGTTCTTCATTAGGAAAGATCATTATTCAAGATCATCAGAGATCAGGAGTTCTTGTCCAAGTGCTGCTGCATTCTTCAGAGGCTATCGTCTTCAAAGTTCACATCGTCCAAGGGATAAAGCGATCGCCTTTAGATCGGATTCCTATAGTTGTACTTTTCCAGAATTCAATGTACTCTTTTACTATTCTTTAAAGTTTGTGAAATAAAAGACTTTTGTTTTTGCAAACAAAATGGCGACTCTGCTGGGGACGACTTTCTCCTCCGACGAGGCAGTGATAACTCAATGTGACGATGCATCTATCGAAAAGACGCAGAAGACGCTGGTTGTGAAGGTCAACCAGACTGCCTATGAAGCGAGGATCAACTCTGGGGCTACTCATCGTACTGTGGCCTTTGCCAAGAGCAAGGTCCATTCAGTGTGGACCCCGAAGTCCTCTGCGTAACCTGTTGTTTCGTCTAACAGGATGCCAGTATCCACTTCTGCTCCTGCGCAATCCATCACCCTCTCTGCTAAAGCATAATCCAGAGCTCCTACAGCCCATGTGCAGCACACTGCTCCTCTTGCCACAGCGTAATCTATAACTTATGCTGGTATGGTAAAGCCCAAGACCCCTCTCCCTCTGGCGCAGTTGACGACCTCTTTCCCTTTTGCGCAATCAACTACTTCTTCAGCCAGAGCACAGCTTAAGCCCTCTGTAGCCAAGGCTTCACTTGCTGCTTCTTCAAGAACCCAGGTTGCACCCCGGTTAGTTCTATGTCCAAGGAGCCATCTGTCATATCTTCCAGAGTGCAGGTTGTTGCCTCTTCTATTCCTGTGCAACCCATAGGGGATAGCCTTTTGGCTATTCCTCCTCCGTCACAGAACAAACAGAAAGACCCTCTGGTCTTTTCTCAATCCTCCGTAGTCCAAAACCTGAAAAACAACAGAGGAAAACGCTCTTTGGCCAACCCTTCTTCACAAAATAAAGAAAAAGGCCCTTTGGTCTTTTCTCAGTCTTCTTCATTTTTTACCTCGGAAGATCCATCCGAACATGTCTCGGCACCAAACAGTACAAAAAACCCTCACAAACAAGAGTTCTTCTCTCCCTGCTAAAGGGAAGAATATTGATCAGAGAGGCATTTTGCCTACTCCAGTAGCACACTTTCAAGATCTCCCAACTCTTCGGATATCCCGCTAAAAGCAGAGGAAATTCCTGGTATCTCAGACAGAAGCTCCTGGGGTGAATTTGCCGATTTACGAACTTATCTTAATAAACGCAAGCAACCAATGCCGAAGGCGAACTTGTATCAAAAGCAAACTTCCAGGAGGAAAAATCCTGACACTTATGCCAACGAGTTGAGTACTTCTCTGTATACTCATAGGGCAAAGCATCTGAAGAATCGGAATCATGTTTCAAATGTTGTCAAAGAATATATTCATGATCTTCGGGAGCTCCTCAAGCAGAAGCGGAACAACACCTCAACACCTCCAATCCAACCATTGGAACACCATTATAATCACAAGGTGGTTATCAAGTGTTGTTGCCAGACGACAAAACGATCTGTCTTCGATCGTTTAACTACTGAACCAATGTCAGAAGACGAAGACAAGGTGCTCTATGCCTCTGTAAATATGGCTTCCCGAGACACTGGGGGTAGGAAGTGTTCAAAGCATGACAAACCCCGTAAGCCTAGTCAACGATATCTGGATTTCCTCCATGAATCCTCTGAAGGAGTATTCCGACACACCCAATCCCGAAGTCGAGATACAGTCGGTCATAGGAATCTTCTCCAAGATCCCTCTGGTCATTTCTCCATTTCTCACTCAGGGGATGACTCTTTCTCGGATTATGATGCATATAGAAAAAGCTCTGAGCAAACAGTATCTTCTATTGTGCCCAGAGAAATATCAGCCTATGTTGTTATTAAAGATCCAGACACTTCTAGTTAGGCAAGTCAAGAGCAACGAATAGCCACACTGGAAGAGAAATTGAAGACCATGGCTAAAATGATCACAAGTATGCATACTGTTATTATAGCTCAACATACAGTATCACCGACTGCACCTGCTGTATGTCCCGAGATTATAGCATCATCGGTGCCTGTCAATGCAGGTCTGGGGGGGTGCCGTCTCCTCCTGTAGCCTCAATACCTATTCAAGTTACACCCAGTCATTCAGGGGCTGGGGGTAGTGCTTACCATGCTGTTCCTCCTTCTAACCCAGTAAGCCAGCCTATTACTTCTCCATCCTCAGGAGATGCCAATGAGGCTATAAAACTACTATGTAATCAGTTCGAGGCCTTCAAGAGAAAGACGGTCTACATAGACTGGGGATCAAACAACCTTATCCCGTGGAATAGAAGGAAGTCCAATTCCCTCCAAAGTACAAGATTCCTACAATCACGCTGTTTGACGACAGCACTTCTCCGAGTAAGTTCATTAACCATTTCGAGGTAATGACTGTCCAGCTCTAGCCAAGTGATGCTCTTCTTACCAGAGTCTTCGTTGACTGTTTAGCCGGTACAATATATGATTGGTACCGCAGCCTGCCTGACGGCTCTATCACTTCATTTGTCGGGCTCAAGCAAATGTTCTTGGAATGATTCTACGAGGGTATCAACGATATGACTATATCCGCCCTCAACATGATCAAGCAAAGACATAATGAAACTACTGAGAGTTTTATTGAACGATTCCGCCGAGAAGCACTTAAAATGCCTCCCGGAACCCCATTTGTTGTAACGATAGACACTTGTAAGTCAAACTTGTTGCCTATCATCAGCATGTGGACGGGGTCAATACAGTTCCAGGTCTGGACGTCATTCATCGTCAAGGCTAAAGCAGCTGAAGTTAGCGCAGAAAAGTTCAAACAGTTGGGGGTACACATGTCTGACCCTGATCGAGATGAGCCTTCTGCATCCGGTAGAGGTAATCGCCAGAATAACTACAAGGGCAAAGAAACCTTGGATATCAACCTCAAGACCAAGGAATCTTTGGCCGTTAATGTGGCTCAACCCACATCTACCTCTACTCCTTCTACACCTCTACCAAAGGAACCTCGCCCAAAAGTAGAGTATTCCTTTGATGAAAATGATACCGCGAGCATCTTAGACTGTTTGCTTAAAAGCAATAAATTATAACTCCCTGACCCGAAGAAGCCTGATGAAGTCGGTAAGACTGACCACCCTAAGTATATCACAGGTTAATAGGGCAACCTACTCGGGCATGCTATGTGCTCAAAGGCAAGATTCAAGAGTTAGTCAACGCCGGTATCATCACTCTCCAACAGGATGAAAAGACTGTTACAGCCAATATGATTTCTGTACAGTTCGGTGACTTCCCGCTACAAGTGGTACAGAACGGCATCATCCCCATTTCCAGGACCACTCTGGAGATTGAAAATCTTTCTCCTTAATGATGTGAAGGTATTGTCCCCTTATCCCTTGATAATGGCGAGATCATGTGGATTCATCCTGATCTTATTTCAGATTTTGAAGTCCCTTCTTCCTCCAAGCAGAAAAAATGCTCTAAGGTCAAGACAAAGAGCTGCAATATGGTGTCTTTTGACCCCATAGTTAAAGAAGAGATCCTATTGGGCACTAAGTCAGGGAAAACCTGTCTACGAGAGCATCCCGAAACTCAGGAGGATCCTGCTTCGTCTTCTGAGGCTGTTCCAGTGCAGCCTGTCTCTACAGAGGGCATCCCTTCTACATCATTACCGGTTGTGGAACCAACTCTTCCTAAACTGACAGCAGCCGACAAAGGCAAACAACAAGTCCGCTTCGACAAAGTTTTGAAGAAGTCTTCCCCCTCTGGACTTGAAAAGTCATATAACTTTGACATATTGGCTCAATTAGCCAACACACCAGCCAGGCTATCCATCTTCGAGCTCTTACGCCTCTCTAAAGAGACTCGAGAAATACTGAGTGAAGCTTTGATGCAGGCAGACACTTGCCTAACTCTTCTCAAGAAACCTGAGTCAGAACCTGTCTCTTGTCTCCACTGTCACAATGTGCTGGAATTAATTTCAAACATCACCTTCACACAAGATGACATATTGATGGAAGACAATCGACATGGCCGTCCTCTCTACTTTACAGGAAATGTCGACACTATGAAGGTCGATCGTATTCTGATAGATCCGTGGTCAGCACTCAGCATCATGCCTAAGACGACGTTGGATGCTCTGAAGATTCCAGTGTATAGCCTCTCCGGCACTATCACCACCATCCTGGGATTCAACCAGGGAAGAAGTGAACCTTTAGGCAAGATACGCTTAAAGCTCCAAATTGGCCATCTTCGCATGAAGCTGACCTTCTACATTATAGACAACCATGGTTGTTCCTACAATGCTCTTCTAGGGAGACCATTCTTTCATGAACACAATATTGTTCCTTCTTCTCTTCATCAATGCTTCAAATACGTTGATGACAAAGGAGAAGTCTAAAAAGAAGTTGCGGATCTCTACCCATTTAAAGGCGTTGAAGCATATTGCAACGACGCTCGCATGTACAAAGAAGAGTTTATGAAGGTAATATTAGCCATGGACGAGGAGGAAGAACAAGAAGCAGTTCCCAATGACACTCTCATCATACCTGTCAAAGGACGTGTTTCCTATCTTTAATCTTCTAAACTACTGGCTATTCATCTGCCAACCCAGAAGCAATCAACTGGTGATAATCAAGATAAAAGGGAGCTCACCTCTTCTGAGCTGCTGGTTATCGACTTACGTCGTAACAAGGATAAAAAGGAGCTCACCTCTTCTGAGCCACTGGTTATCGACTTACGCCGTAACAACGATAAAAGGGAGATCACCTCTTCTAAGCCGCTTGTTATCGACCTTCGTCGCGACAAGCCTAAACGTCCTTGCTCTTCTGTTCTTCCTCTTGTAATCGATATGACCAACCCGGCTAAGGCTAAAGGTCCTGTTGTAAATATGGATGTCCAAATCAATGAAAAATCATCTACTTTCCAGTATACTGATGTCATTTATCATACTAAATGCTATTTGGATATGCTAGACAGCTTTCAGTCATTTACAATAGGAGTCGTACAATCCCTTCAGACGGAAGTATTACTTCAACATCCAGATGACTCATATTTTGTTGTTCCTTCTTGAAAGAGAGGTGAGAGTCCAATACTTTTTGGTAAAGGGCCAGAACAAAAATTCATCTATACGGATGATAGCAAAAATAACGATATAGGATGTCTCCAACTTCGTCATTATAGTCAACAATCAAAAGAAATCATCCGAAAGATGGGCTATGACGTCAAGAATGGCCTCAATTATGACAAGGGTAGACGAACTCCTATCCGTATGGTTGTTCCGAAAAGAAAATCAGAGATGTACTACAGCAGGACGAAAAGAGGTCTCGGATATACTTCACCTCCGGTCTTATCTCCAGAAGTCTTCGAATCCGATAATGAGGAACGCTCTAATTTTCTGATTCCAGATCATGGGATTCTGATACCAGTATCGGTCAAGTTCATCGATTGATCGTATCTTCTAACATGGTCTTCACTGAACTCCCGGAAGGCTATGACGAGGATATCGAAGAAAATCTCGAAACAGATCCTTGGGTTCAACGAATGGATACCCAATGGGAACTCCGATTTGAACAACGGGAACCTTCTACTGAAGATCAATTGGTTCAAAGTGACGTAGGAGAAAACAGGTCACCTCGTCCAATATGCATCAGCAAGAACCTCCCAGAGGCAGATAAGCAAGAATTAATTCTTCTTATTCGAGAATACATTGATGTCTTTGCTTAGAATTATGAAGACATGCCAGGTTTAGATCCCAAAGTTGGTACTCATAAACTGAATATTTTACCTAATGTAAAGCCAGTCAAACAACAGCAAAGGCGATTCAAGCCAGAAATGATGGACGCCATTGATGATGAAGTCAAAAAGTTCATAGCTTGTGGCTTTATTCGAGAAGAACAACATCCAAATTAGGTAGCCAACGTCGTGCCAGTCTTAAAGAAAACTGGCAAAGTTCGAGTTTGTATTGACTTTCGGAATCTTAATGAAGCTTGTCCAAAGGATGAATTTCCTCTCCCTATTACAGATGTCATGATCGACAATACTTGTGGGTTTGAAAGGATATCCTTCATAGATGGATTCTCTGGATACAATCAGATTCGGATGAACCCTAAAGATAAAAAACATACTTCTTTTCGCACCCCTCGTGGAGTCTATTGTTACACTGTGATGCCATTTGGTCTCAAGAATGCTGGTGCAACTTACCAACGAGCTATAAGTTCCATCTTTCGAGATCATCTGCGCAAGACTGTCGAATGCTATGTCGACGATATTGCTGTCAAGAGTCGTCTAAAGGAAGATCACATCCAAGATTTAAGAACTATCTTCAATCTAATGCGCCAACATCAGTTAAAAATGAATCCCACCAAGTCATTCTTGGGTGTCTCTAGTGGTAAATGTCTTGGCTTCGTTATTACCTCTAAAGGTATACACGTGGATCCCGAGAAGATCAAAGCCATTCAAGAGATACGTCCTCCACGCAACTTAAAAGAGCTACGAGGATTCCAGGGTCGACTTACGTACATGAGGAGGTTCATTTCAAATCTGTCTGGATGCGGTAGACTGTTTACTCAGTTAATGTAAAAAGGTGTATCTTTCATTTGGACCGAAGAATGTCAACGAGCATTCGATGATATAAAGCGGTATCTGATGAACCCGCCAGTCTTAGTACCACCAATCTCAGGCATACCATTCTTAATATATGTCCGTGCTACGGATCATTCATTGGGTGCTTTACTTGTCCAGAAGAACAAAGAAGGACATGAACAAGCCATCTACTATCTTAGTCGTACTATGATCGGTGCTGAATACCGTTATAGTCCGGTTGAGAAAGAATGCCTAGCTCTTATGTTCGCTGTTCAAAAGATTCGACATTATATTATTGGCCAAACCATTCACGTCACTTCCCGAGTTAATCCTCTCCGGGTACTGATAAAGAAGCCTAGCACATTCAATTCTCGACTGGCTACATGGGCCATTATGCTAGCCCAATACGACATGGTTTATGTTCCACAAAAGTCTGTTACGGGTCAAGCACTGGCTGACGTTTTAGCAGCTCATCCTGTTTCGGAGACATCTAAGCTTTATGACGAAATTCTAGATGAAACATTGAAATCAAACATGATCTCTGAAGAATTTCCTATTTGGCATCTATTCTTCGACGGAGTGTTCCGGATCGGACCAAATAGGACCATTGTTACAGGAGTTGGAATTGTTCTAGTCTTTCCAGAAGGATTAGCTATCTAAAGAGCTTATTCCTTAGATCAGCCGTGCTCTAACAATGTGGCTGATTACAATGCCTTGCTCATTGGACTTCAATTAGCTAAACAGTTGAAAGTCAAATATCTTGAAGTCTACGGCGATTCTAAACTGGTTGTCAATCAGGTCAGAGGAACATACGAAGTTCGCCATCAAGATCTAATGCCCTATCATGAAGCTGCAATTTACATGGCTACATCATTCATTCATTGAATATGTTCGATGATCTTGTAACACTGAGGCAGATGCTTTAGCTAATCTCGCAGCAGTCTTAGCAATTCCTGTCAAAAGACAACAAGTGGTTGTTGTTTCCAACAGAGAGTTGTTCTGCATTGAAAACAATTGTAACATTGAGTTCAGTAACTTCGTCGAAGTCAATGTTATCAATGAAGATTGGAGAGCTCCTTTCATCGACTTCGTAGTTCATGACATACTTTCTGAAGATCCTAAGAAGGCTACGAGTATTAGTTGACGATCTCTTCGATTCTACTACAATCAGACTACCAAACTCTCTATCGACGGACTAATAATGGCCTACTCTTGCGTTATCTTGCTGGTGATGAAGCGAAGCAAGTATTGCATGAAGCTCATAATGGTGTCTGCAGAGCACATCAACCCGGCCCTAAGTTACAGGATCGTATCCGACGAATGGGTTACTACTTGTCCTCTATGGTGTTTGATGCCATCGAATATACAAAGAAATGTCGAGCTTGTCAAATCCAAGCAGATTTCATCCATCAACCGTTAGAATTCCTTCATCCGACTGCTTCTTCCTGGCCTTTTGAAGCTTGGGATATGGATATTATAGGTCCTATCAATCCCTTCTTCTAAGGGACATCGATTTATACCAGAAATAACTGATTATTTCTCCAAATGGATCGAAGCTATACCTTTGGCTGAAGTCAAAACCAGCAGCATTATCAACTTCGTCAAACACTATATTATTTACAGGTTTGGTGTACCTCGACGAATCGTTCACGACAATGGACCTCAGTTCATCATTCAAAAGTTCTTCAGGTTCTGTGACGATCATCGGATTGACAATGTCGCTTCTACAGCTTATAACCCGGCTGCTAATGGCTTGGTTGAAGCCTTCAATAAGACTATTATCAAACTCCTTAAGAAGTTTGTGTTTACTAAAAAACGAAATTGGAGTGAAAAGCATGGAGAATATCTATGGGCCTACCGTACTACGGTGTGCAACCCCACAGGCTGTACACCTTTCTCTCTGGTTTACGGTTGTGAAGCAGTCCTACCTCTGGAACTTCAAATTCCTTCCTTGAGAATTGCCATCGCTAATAAACTTACTACGGAGAACATGATCTTCTTCTACTTCAAGAATTGGAGGCACTCAACGAGAACGGCTATTGGCTCAACAACATATTGAATTATATCAAGCCCGTATCTCGAAGACTTTTAACCGCAAAGTTAAAATCAGAGCCTTTTAGAAAGGAGAACTCGTTCTAGCAGTCAGACGTCCCATGACTATGACTCACATGAGCAAAGGCAAGTTCGATACAAAATGGGAAGGGCCTTATATCGTGAGTAAAGTCTTCTCAAATGGAGCCTATCAACTCACAGAGCTGGACGGTCGACTGGCGATGATGCCTATCAATGGCAAATTTCTTAAAAAGTACTATATATGAATGTAAAAAGGATTTCTTGTAAATATGACAAGACAGTTCATAAATAAATTTTGATTTTATTTCATCATAAATGATGTTACATAATATCAAGAACAAGAATCACTATCGTCCTTTTTAAAGACAGGACGAGGACCACTGCCGTCCTTTTCAAAAATATAGTCGGCAAAAGTGCCGAGGACATCCTTGCTCGATTTCACTAGAAACGAGCAAGCTGCCATTCTCATAGCCTCCTCTTCTTCAGTCTTCCCTGGCTCGACTAGGAAGTCCAAGATATCCCGTGGCGGCTTGGGTACAGATGAACCTTCGCCCGTCTCCGTCTGCTTTGGCTGGGTTGGCTCGGCTGGACGTTCCTCAGTGACTTCTTCGACCTTCGGGATGACCTTAGCCTTCTTGGATGCATCTCCAGACGATATTTTGTGTTACAATTAAAACTGATCACTTTATCTAAAATTTATGTTCTACTTATAGACAGAAATTCTTGAGACAGTCGATTACACGAACCGAAGCGACGGATTCTTCACAACAGTCATTCTATTTATCTGACGGTTCATCCGTTCATTCTATTTATTACGACGGTTCATCCGTTCATTCCATTCACTCGACGGTTCATCTGTTCATTCCATTCATCCGACGGTTCACCCGTTCACCTATTCACGCCAACCAATTGACGGTTCATCCGTTCATCCCGACGATTCACTTCGTTCATACATTCTGACGAATCATCCGTTCATCTATATCAACAACTTGTCACGTACTTATTACCTCTGATTAAGTTGTCTACCGAAATAATAATATTCAAAAAGAAAATTATATTCTACCATATCCATATTACCTCTGAGCAGATATAATGAATATAATTATCTTCTAAATCAAGAAATATATCATGTCTAGAACCACTAAATATATTTTCTATCGCTATTATTTATATCCGTAACGGGATATACAACAAATAATAGATCCACAAATAGTGTCTTTTCATTGATCGAGATAAAAGACGTTACAAAAAGATATATCACAAAGAAGAAAATATAAAAGGTTTTTTTTCACTCAGTCGGAGGGGTCATCAGATTATCTATTTGCTGCTTCAAGGTTTGGAGTCGTTCTTCACGAGAATCCAGCACCCGCCTTCTAGCCTCTGCCATTCCAGATCCAGCGTCAAATGTTGGCAAGGTCACTAGTCGGCGAGCGATTTCATCTTGATGTAAACTTTACAAACTCATTCTTCTCATGGGTCAGAATGTCCAGTTGCTGAACTGCAACTTGATGCTGTGTGGTCTCTTTTTCAAGAGCAAGTTGAACGATTCTCAACTCTTCTTGAAGTCGAGCAAACTCTGCCTTCAGATCAGCAACCTTCTTCTTTTTCTCCCCAGCAGTAGACGCTACTATATCTATCTGAGAATAATACTCTGAAGATTTTGTGGCAAAAGTGTCCAAAAATTTCTTGAAATCAGCTTTCGTGACCTCAGCATCTCGAGTCATCCTTTCGAACTCGGCATTCACCAGTGGCTCTACCTCCCCTCGGTTAAGATCTTTGTAAATCTTGATTGATTCCTCCAGCTCATCCAGCACATGTTCAAGGTAAGCAGCCTGATCTTCATCACCTTGATCTCGGATGCCGCCGATCAGATAAGAAGTTGGACTTCTGACAGTGATGAAACCAACATTTTCTTTCTCCATTATCCTTTCTACTAAAGGTCCCAAGGAACTGAAGAAGAAATTGGTAAAGGAACCAACTACAAATTTATTGGTAGCTACTGCACTAGGTGTAGCAGTTATTCCTACAGAAGCTTCAGCAGCAGACGCTTGTGAAGGCAGAAGTTCAGCTTCTTGAACATTGGCCGTAGCCTCTTTTAATAAAGGATCCATTGTAGAGCTAGTTGCCCCTCCTAGATGTTCTTTTGCAAAATCAAGTAAACATTATCAGTTTGCTGTCACTAAGGACTATCAGAAAAAAGATCAAAATGAAGGCAAGCTTACCAAAACTGGGTTTGGTGACAAGGTTGTCATTTAATGAAATAGGTTGGAGCCTCACAGAAGTAGTTTCAGACATTACTGTCTGAATACTTCCCGCATTGGAGCGGCCTAATAGATGACGGCTGCCGCTGGCTATCGCCTTTGTCTGCACTAGGTCAGTGCATACAGGAAGAATCAGAGAAGATTGAATTTCTGTATCAATAAAGTTAAAATATCAGTCATTTGATCTATAAATAAAGATTATCAAAATCAGTCAATACCTCTTTGAACAGTGACAATAGCTTCCTCCGGTGCTACTTTATTAGCAGCATTCTTCTCCTGGGATGCATGGACAGCAGCATCCTCTTCCAGAATTAGATTGTCATTAACATCCTCCGCCGATGTTTCCTCGTCATCTGCCCCCTCCTCTTGTGCTTCCTCATCATCACTTGCATCGACTGGATCTATGTCATGGAAGCCGAAGTCACATCCATCCAGAGCCTCGATCATCAGTAGATCTTCTTCAGCACGACGCGATCTTTGTGTAGCTGGAAGATGAACAGCTTCTATTGCAAGTGTGGAAGATGGCAATACTTCGACAGATGATTCCGACTCATTGATTTGGGTCGGAGTTGCAGTTGCTTCTCTTGCTTCTGCAGCCTCATCTTTTATCTCCGCAGCCTCTTTCCTTGTGTATGCGACCTTGTCCCTTATCTCTGTACTGGTAGCTCCTTCTTGTGTATCTGTCACCTGCTGAGGTTCCGGAGCAGGTGTAGGAGAAGGCATCATAACCCCAGCGACAGCGCTTATCAGGGCAGATGTACGGATAGGTTTTGGGGGAGTGGTCACTTTCTTTCTGAAAGCTATTTTCTTCCTGCGTAGAAGTTCTTCAGGGCTCTCTACGTCTGCAGTGTGTGTTTGTCTTTGGATGGAAGTCGGGGTCGTCACCTCTTCTCTGTAAGCCGACTCAGCCTGTTGCCGAGACTGCGATCAAGTAGTGACCCTTTCCGAAGAGTCTACAGCAGTCTTCTTCTTAGAGATAGGTGAAGATGGTTCTTCTGCCTTCTTTTCTTCTCCTTAATCGGAGATCTTGTAACTTTCAAAGAAACACACAGCGGTTCGTAGACTTCTTCAGGGAAGTTGAATTCCCTCGAAGCTTCTAGAGGTACATCAGCCGGCTCGTGTTCTTCGTCATTACCAGGAGGCAACAAAGAGATGCTCCTTTTCTAAATCGTGTCACCGTCGTAAAGCTTTCTGTTAAATTGAAATTCTCAGCAAAAAGTATTTGCTGACGTATAAAAGATCGAATAAGTATACAACATGCGCGGGCCACGGTCGTTCCTTGTCGGCATCGAGAACATTGTCTTTGTGTCATGGGCATTGTTATAGGCCCAAGCCCGGGCTCCATTAATCAAATAACATTTTTCCTGTAGGTATGTTATGGCATTGCCTACATGAAATTGGTCATAACCGAATTGACGTACAAAACGGCTTGGGAGATAAGGTTCAAGATAACATTCATCTTCGAACCGGTATACTAGATGTGATGGCCGAATCGTCCTCAGCCAATCGAAGGTGGTACGGCCCAACGGTGGCACTCTCACCGAGTCGATCATGTTTGTCGGTGCATATTCATAACCGACTGGAGGTGGAACACAGTAGAAGTTCCATCCTTTGCACAGATTCAAGACTCGCCTGCAGTCTTTCAAAGTGGTATAGATCCACTTACATCCAGAATATCCTCTTAGAACGCTGCCGCTCAATGCCCCCATAGCAGGGTTCATTAAGGAAGGATGGTGTAGAAGCAGCCATCCTAACAGATATGTATACGGCAGTTCCAGCCAAGATAAATGTCCCTTTTTGCCTTTTCCTCGAATCATCGAATCAACGAATAGACGGAGGTCGGTGTTCATCCTGCATGTCATTGCTGACAACAAATCCATCCGGTAGCCGAAAACTGGACGGACAGCAGCAAATAGTATACCGCGATGGAAGCGGTGAACTGCACTGGCCCCAGGAACGATATATCGTCGAAGCCAGTGAGTAAGAAAACCTGCCAGTTGGGCTTCCTTCCATATGGGCCTGTAACCCATCCTCATGTAGCTTTCGACGATGTCTCCTTTCTTGAAAGGAGGATACTGAAGATCATCCTCAATCTTGATATCCATATCGTTGTGCATCTCCATCACCTCTATCACCTCGCTATTGCTAAGCGGTTTAAAGAAGTTGGGATTGCAGTTCTCATATTCTTTGGTCTTCTTCTCAATAATATGGTTAAGGAAAAGATACGACAACCACTTAGTCGAATAGCAAGTGCTGGCCGTGCCACTCTTGTAGTATAGGGAACAAATCTTGTAATGGCAGAGTAGCTCTTCAAAAACATCTACCATACTGGCATTCTCCTTGCGCAGTCTGTCCAACTCATCATTTGTCGGGACAAACTCTTCATAGGGGATATCCCCCATTGGCAGATTAGACATGTATTTCATCTCATGCAAGGCTAATCCAATTTTTCCGTGCAGCATCATGAAAGTCCCAGTCCTATAATTATATCTCTCCGCCAACGCAAGGAATATATGTAGATTAGGGGAGAAGCCATAGATAGTGGCGTACACTGCCTGATACAGATCAATTTCTTTAAGCTGATTTTCAAATTGGACCAATATCCAATTGGCCACACAGATCTACCTTTTATTGTTCGGGTTCACAAGACCTGTCAACCGTAGATCTTGGTCCGGATACCTCCCTTCCACCTTCACAAACTCATTTACGAATATTAGAGTTCTTACTGGTAGCAGCAAAGAATAATCTTTTGGCAGGATGCAACCGGGTTTTAGTCCTCTGAGT
Source organism: Iris pallida (assembly GCA_029216955.1). Lineage (NCBI taxonomy): Eukaryota > Viridiplantae > Streptophyta > Magnoliopsida > Asparagales > Iridaceae > Iris > Iris pallida. The sequence continues at coordinate 2,092,454 of JANAVB010033620.1, read as the reverse complement.
AGGGAGCTATGTCGCTCAGAAGAACTGTAGAATACATCTTTATGGTCTGGCCCCTTCTTAACACAGATATTACCTACTCGGACCTGCTGCAGCGGAGTTATGTCCCATTCCATTATTCTGGGATAGCTCGCAAAAGCATATCTGGACATAAGAAGACATCTGGAGATCTCTGTCAAATATATCGTCTTTTCGCCCCTTTGGAAGATTCTCTGCTCCATGCGAGGCCTTGGCTGAGAATTCTTATCAAAAGCCTCACCAAACAAAAATAGAGGTTTCTTGTGGGTGACAGTGTCAACAGTCTGAAGAGGTTGCCTGTTCATCAGAGACAATAAAGTATCATTATCTTGCACAACCAAGACAGCTTGCCGGGATGATGGTAAAGCATACTGAGGAAAGGAGACGTGTGAGAGATCTTATTTGAATTCTGATTCGGACAGAGATCCTGCAAGAACCTCATAGTTTAGGTCTTCTCTGAGATTAACTATATCAAGAAAGAGACAAAGATCAGTATATGCAAAAGAAATAAAAACTTCTTCACAAATTATCCAATTTGCGCCAGCACAGCCAACGTGCGCAAGACATCAGATTGCACCAGCACAGCCAAACGTGCGCAAGACATCAGTTTACGCTAGCACAACCGACTTGCACAAAATATCAGTTGTGTATCGATGCACAAATCGATGGATTACGCTGAACACTTTGTCAACGCTTTCCAACCGATTGCGCAAAGATACAGTTTTTATAAAAATGAAAACTGTTGTACATGCAACCGAAACCCTAAACAGGGTGGCACAAATGGTTGAGAATACCATCAATCTCTAAAAAGAGAGAGGCATGAAGGTTCAAAAACATCAAAAACCCTAAAAAGGGTTTCGATCATGGTTCGTCATTCACCTTGAAGAGCTGGATGGCCTATCTCGTGACGAGATACTCGCGGTGCAACATGAGTCGATGGTTCGGCAGGGGCCATTCCCTTCTCAGTGGCTGATCGCTTGGGCGCCATTAATGTCGACGACGAGAGGAGGAAGAAGAAGTCAGAGTAGGAGAGGAGTTTCTTTCTCTTGAGAAATCTAAAGAAAGTAAAGATTAAAAGAATAGAAGATGAAAATATTTATAGTTTTCTCATAGAAATGTAACAGTCGCCTTCGATTGTGTCGTGAAAGACGGAGCTAATTCCTCCAAATGCGCAACCAAAGCGCAACTTGATTTCAAATTCGAAATTCAAAGTATTTCGAAACTTTGAATATTTTCAAATTTCGAAAACTTTGAAGGGGGTCTTGTAAGTCCTAAAAATCAAGTTGCCTCCATCAAATAGGCAGAGAAGTCTAATTTATATACCCTTTAATGAACTGCGGTAGAGACAGACTGTGCTACAAATCAAACGCGCAAGGCTGAACTGCGCTAACACCCGAGCGTGTTACGCTGACGTGGCAACGCTATCATTACCAAACAAGAAGATCAAATCTTCTGACAGCCAGACAGCCCGAAAAACGAGAAGTCTGTTCGATTCTTGTGCAGCATGGCGCTCGAGAACAGCTGTACAGTCCAGCACAGTCTAAAAGTCCAACATGAGCGAAATATGCCAGTCCAACCTCAGCGCATTATGACCAAGTCCGAATCCCAGCGCTATCCATTGACTAGAAGGGAGCGCATTATGTCCAACCTCAGCATTTCTATCACTACCTTGCTTTGCTAAAGGCAAGTACCTCTACAAACTTTATTTACAACATATAATAAATTATGTATAAACCATGTTAATATCTAAACTGCAAGTCATATATATCACCTTGTTTCATATGCTTCATACTGCTCTCAGTATCCACCATGCTTCATAATGTTCTCGTATCACCCACATGTTATAAAATGGGTTGAGGAGAAACTGCTAGTAGAGTACGTGATCATGCCCCTCTTCTCCGTATGTATTTACCGCGCACGGTAACATTCTATATATAACTTTGCCGTAGGTCTGATCCCGCATTTGTGTATGGATATACACCGATGCCGTTAGTGCACGTATGTGCATTCCAGAAAACTTAATATGTACCACTGTACATCCTATTTACCTTTTGATCGATCACTTACATGCTACAGTTTTAAACATTAAAACAAACATATGATGCCATGATAGAGTATGATATGCCATGATTCCTACATTTCTGTTCATTTTATGTTTCGTATATTTAGTTTGTTAGAATCAGTACTTCCTCCTGTCCTGATAGGATAACGTTGTAGGTATACTTACCGAGGAGGTGTTGCTATGCGATTCCTATTATGGAGTTGCTGACGAGAATCAGGCTTTACTTTACGAGGATGTACCTGTGGGAAAACTCAACTAGCTTGTGTAGTTGCTCGAGACTTTGAGAGTAGTCATGTTTTAGACTACATATTTCGTAACTAGACCTGTATCCAGTTTTATATTTTGGACTTGTACTTGAAAATATTAATATACAAGATGACTTATGTGTTTGGAACATTTCTGACTCATTATTACATAAAGAACTGATAGCACACTTTGGTCTTATCTTGTTTGTCTTTAGAACAGCTTACTACGTTTTACCTTAAGCTTAGGCTGGACATGACTTGGCCTGGCCCAACAATTTGGGCAGTGGATCATGACATGCGGTGGTCGGTCCGGCCATTAGCCGTGGTGGAAGTGTTGGTTACGATGGTGGTGGTGGTTGTGAATGGACGAGAGGTTGTGGCCGAGGGGATTTGGAAAGGATGGGAATGGTGGTGGCTGCACCGACGGCTTCGGCTAGTAATGGCGATGGTCGGGAGCCGTGGGTCGACCGGGATGGTGTCGGGTAGTTGGAGATGGTGACGAGGGTGGTCGTCATGCTGGAAAGATGGCCAGGAGATTGGTTCGGTGGTGGTGGTAGTGAACTCGACCGACGGGGCTCGGCCAGTATTAGCCAAAGGCAGTCGGAGGTTCTGGGGCTTTGGACAGGCATGGGTGGTTGAGACTTGGCGGCTTTAGAAATTTCTAGGGAGTTGTGTAGAAAAGTTAGGGTTTTAGGATTGGTTGCAAAAATATTGGATAGAGTGCTTTTTATAGGGTAGGTTATAGAAATCCTAAAAATGTACATGTATTAGATATAGGAAATTAGTAGAAAACTACTAACTGCTAACACTAACCACTAAAAAGTCTGCTATTCATTAATTTAATTAGTTATTTCTAAATAATTACTAGCTAAGAATAATCTAGATATTACAACCAGCCGATTACAATTTGGCTATCACCATAAATCCTTATGCGAACTCAAGAAGCTAGCCCACGATCCAAGTCCAAATTAGTATGCTAGAATTAGGGCCAAAATGGTCTAGGACGATACGATGGAGAAATCTAATAACCTGCAATTATTATAACTACTCGGTATTAAAAAACAAATATTTCAGAAATAAAGGTATATTAAATTAAATTAAAATAATATTTTAACAAATTATTTCGTATATAGAGGAAATATTTATATCCGATGAAAATTCTTAGACAGAAAATCATTTATTTACTATAATATAGTTTTTCAAACCAAAGACTCAAATACTGATAGCAGGTTATGATCAAAAATAAATGTCGCACTAGAATTCACGATTTTGAATGATTAAATTTTTTAGAGATTTGAAAATACAAAAATGTCAAAAAAAATCCAAGAAATCGATTAATGGAGGTTACAAATCTACCATCCTTAAAGAAATTTCGTCCTCAAAATTTAATATTGGAGAGGGGTCAAAATATGATAGAAAGTTTAGTCAATAACTCAGGAACGGTCAAAGAACGATGACTAGATGAGATTACGATAATCAAGTTCAAATTAACTTAGGCACGACTAGTGATTTTGGAACGATAAAATTGTAATATGAACAATATTGTTCATATACGGTTTAGGAATAAACATAAATCATTTTAGGCATGATCTTAGTCATGGCTAGCAGTATTGAAGAGAGATTCAAGATTCAAGTATTGAACAGTCAGTAAAGTTTAGGCTTGATAAAAATCAGGCTCAAGTCACAGAGGCACGATTTAAATGAAACTTAGTTATGACCAAGTATATAATTTGGGCAGTTTGAACGTAAGGTCTTATAGGCACTATCGAAAGTTTAATGAGCATGATTAATTAAGTCATGAATTACAATCTGAGCTCGGTCGTGATTGAAAATCTGGGAGTGATCTAAGTTCACTTGGCACGATATAGGATAAGATTATGAAAAACTAAAACTTAGGCATGTCTAGGAATGGAACCTAATCCCAGCGCTCCCTTCTAGTCAATGGATAGCGCTGTGATTCGGACTTGGTCATAATGTGCTGAGGTTGGACTGGCATATTTTGCTCATGTTGGACTGGCAGACTACGCTGGATTGTACAGCTGTTCTCGAGCGCCATGCTACACAAGAATCGAACAGACTTCTCATTTTTTGGGCTGTCAGGCTGTCAGAAGATTTGATCTTCTTGTTTGGTAATGATAGCGTTGCCATATCAGCATAGCAAATTGCTCGCCACGTGGCAACCGCCTGTACACGACCAAGCGCATTTCAATCAAACAATGCCACGCATCTGAACACGGTTAGCCCACGATCGAGCAACTACCCAATGGCCAGCGCAGTTTGCAGCCTGCGCAGTCTGTCTCCAGCACAGTTCATTGTGCGCAATCCAGAATAACTATAAAATAGTTATTTCTAGAACTCTATAAATAGAGTTTTAAGTTCTTCATTAGGAAGGATCATTGTTCAAGATCATCAGAGATCAGGAGTTCTTTTTCAAGTGCTGCTGCATTCTTCAGAGGCTATCGTCATCAAAGTTCACATCGTCTAAGGGATAAAGCGATCGTCTTCAGATCGGATTCCTATAGTTGTACTTTTCCAGAATTTATTGTACTCTTGTACTATTCTTTAAAGTTTGTGAAGTAAAAGACTTTTGTTTTTGCAAACACCCATGTCCTAAACTGTCAGGATATGGTTTTTAAATAATTGGGTTATCGGGTGTCGTCTGTGTAAATGGGTTTAAATCCGCACAGTAATGGGTTTTAATAAATCGGGTTTATTGTTCATTTTGGGTTTCGGGTTTGGGCCTAGTGGGTTTGGGCCGATTTTTATTATATATATATATATATATATATATATTATATATATATATATATATATATAAAATATATATATATATAATATATATATATTTTATATATATATATATATATATATATATATATATATATATATATAAAATATATATATATATATAATATATATATATTTTATATATATATATATATATATATATATATATGTATTTGTTATATATGTATATATATTTCAAATATAATTTTATGCAAAATATTATTATGTGTAAATTCACAAGATATTTTATTATATAATTTTGTGACTTATATATTTCACTACTTTAATATATATTATTAAAATACTTTAACATATATTTTAATATATGAATTATAATCATGGCCATTTGGTGTCCAAACCTAGCATGAGTTTTTGGGCCCAAATGTGTCTACTACATTCAAGGCTTGTACGAGTCATATCGGACTTGATTCATGGCTTTGGGTCTCGTATCTGGACTTTGGTTCAATTTCGTATACGTAGATAAAATTGTAAATAGTTAATTAATTATTTTCCGGAAACTGTTACTTGCTATTTTTGAATTTTATATATATATTAGATGCTGCTAAAATATGGGAAATTTTGTATTTAATTTCTATGTTAATTTAACTATTTTAATACAATTTTCCCAGCATTTAATAAGTAATTTGGAATTTTATAAAACTAGGAAAACAGAACTCATTTGTAGGATACATATGTTTGCTGATTTTTAATAAATATCTATGAGGGTTTATAAATTCCAGAAAAATTAGTATAAATTTCGATAATTAACATGGATCCTTTTGGTACTTTACTTTATGCATAATTGAGCTTTTTGTCTATCTTAGAAATTATTGGAACACAGTGTACAGTCTGATTTATTTATTGAGTAGTTACGACTTATAAAGTTTTGTGTTAATTTGAGTTATTGTAGTATTGGACATCACCCTACACTAGTGTAAAGGCCCTAGAAAGTTAGTTTGGGTATTGTGTCACCTCACAATGGTCTCCTATGCTAAAATCATCATTTGGCTAGGTGCCCAGTCAGAAAGTCGTGCCGCGCAACTAGTGTCTTAATGTTTAACTTAGTATGAAAACTAAGTTTATGTATTATTTCTACAGTGATGAGTCACCAGACATCTATAGCATTTCTATCACTACCTTGCTTTGCTAAAGGCAAGTACCTCTACAAACTTTATTTACAACATATAATAAATTATGTATAAACCATGTTAATATCTAAACTGCAAGTCGTATATATCACCATGTTTCATATGCTTCATACTGCTCTCAGTATCCACCATGCTTCATAATGTTCTCGTATCACCCACATGTTATAAAATGGGTTGAGGAGAAACTGCTAGTAGAGTACGTGATCATGCCCCTCTTTTTCGTATGTATTTACCGCGCACGGTAACATTCTATATATAACTTTGTCGTAGGTCTGATCCCGCATTTGTGTATGGATATACACCGATGCCGTTAGTGCACGTATGTGCATTCCAGAAAACTTGATATGTACCACTGTACATCCTATTTACCTTTTGATCGATCATGTACATGCTACAGTTTTAAACTTTAAAACAAACATATGATGCCATGATAGAGTATGATATGCCATAATTCCTACATTTCTGTTCATTTCATGTTTCGTATATTTAGTTTGTTAGAATCAGTACTTGCTTCCGTCCTGATAGGATAACGTTGTAGGTATACTTACCGAGGAGGTGTTGCTATGCGATTCCTATTATAGAGTTGATGACGAGGATCAGGCTTTACTTTACAAGGATGTACCTGCGGGAAAACTCGACTAGCTTGTGTAGTTGCTCGGGACTTTGAGAGTAGTCATGTTTTAGACTACATATTTCGTAACTAGACCTGTATCCAGTTTTACATTTTGGACTTGTACTTGAAACATATTTATATACAAGATGACTTCTGTGTTTAGAACATTTCTGACTCATTATTACATACAGAACTGATAGCACACTTTGGTCTTATCTTGTTTGTCTTTAGAACAGCTTACTACGTTTTACCTTAAGCGTAGGCTGGACATGACTTGGCCTGGCCTAACAATTTAGGCAGCGGATCATGACATGCGGTGGTCGGTCCGGCCATTGGCCGTGGTGGAAGTGTTGGTTACGATGGTGATGGTGGTTGTGAATGGACGAGAGGTTGTGGCCGAGGGGATTTGGAAGGATAGGAATGGTGGTGGCTGCACCGACGGCTTCGGCTAGTAATGGCGATGGTCGGGAGCCGTGGGTCGACCGGGATGGTGTCGGGTAGTTGGAGATGGTGACGAGGGTGGTCGTCATGCTGGAAAGATGGCCAGGAGATTGGTTCGGTGGTGGTGGCAGTGAACTCGGCCGACGGGGCTCGGCCAGTATTAGCCAAAGGCAGTCGGAGGTTATGGGGCTTTGGACAGGCATGGGTGGTTGAGACTTGGCGGCTTTAGAAATTTCTAGGGAGTTGTGTAGAAAAGTTAGGGTTTTAGGATTGGTTGCAAAAATATTTGATAGAGTGCTTTTTATAGGGTAGGTTATAGAAATCCTAAAAATGTACATGTATTAGATATAGGAAATTAGTAGAAAACTACTAACTGCTAACACTAACCACTAACATGTCTGTTATTCATTAATTTAATTAGTTATTTCTAAATAATTACTAGCTAAGAATAATCTAGATATTACAACCGGTCGATTACAATTTAGCTATCACCATAAATCCTTATGCAAACTCAAGAAGCTAGCCCACGATCCAAGTCCAAATTGGTATGCTAGAATTAGGGCCAAAATGGTCTAGGCCGATACGATGGAGAAATCTAATAACCTGCAATTATTATAACTACTCGGTATTAAAAACAAATATTTCAGAAATAAAGGTATATTAAATTAAATTAAAATAATATTTTGACAAATTATTTCGTATATAGAGGAAATATTTATATTCGATGAAAATTTTTAGACAGAAAATCATTTATTTACTATAATATAGTTTTTCAAACCAAAGACTCAAATACTGATAGCAGGTTATGATCGAAAATAAATGTCGCACTAGGATTCACGATTTTGAATGATTAAATTTTTTAGAGATTTGAAAATACAAAAATGTCAAAAAAAAATCCAAGAAATCGATTAATGGAGGTTACAAATCTACCATCCTTAAAGAAATTTCGTCCTCAAAATTTAATGTTGGCAGAGGGGTCAAAATATGATAGAAAGTTTAGTCAAAAACTCAGGAACGGTCAAAGAACGATGACTAGACGAGATTACGATAATCAAGTTCAAATTAACTTAGGCACGACTAGTGATTTTGGCACGATAAAATCGTAATATAAACAATATTGTTCATACACGGTTTAGGAATAAACATAAATCATTTTAGGCATGATCTTAGTCATGGCTAGCAGTATTGAAGAGAGATTCAAGATTCAAGTATTGAACAGTCAGTAAAGTTTAGGCTTGATAAAAATCAGGCTCAAGTCACAGAGGCACGATTTAAATGAAACTTAGTTATGACCAAGTATATAATTTGGGCAGTTTGAACGTAAGGTCTTATAGGCACTATCGAAAGTTTAATGAGCATGATTAATTAAGTCATGAATTACAATCTGAGCTCGGTCGTGATTGAAAATCTGGGAGTGATCTAAGTTTACTTGGCACGATATAGGATAAGATTATGAAAAACCAAAACTTAGGCATGTCTAGGAATGGAACCTAAGTACGAGTATCTACAGAATCGAATTTTCGACAGGAATAGAAAAATTTTCAGTTAAAATCAAGTCTAAATTCTAGCACGACTATTCAATCATGTTGTCATGACCGGGGATCAAGGTTTTATGCAAAATTTAGAAATAAATTCAAGTTATTTAAGTGCAAAGTCGCAACTAAGAACATCGAATTTGTTCCGTTACGATCAAGTTAGTATCAATCTAAGTATGGAACGATCAATAAGATATAGGCACGATAAAGTTAGATGTAATGTTGTTTTGGCATGATCTAATACAAGAACGATACAACTCGACATCATTAGAGTAATCAAATGTTTGGCACGATCAGTGACCACGGATCAAACCATCAGGTCACAAGTGAAACCAAGGTTCAGACGTACTGAAGAATTTTGAAATGACTCAATCGCTTAGACACGATTTAGGATGGGACGAGAAAATTTTTAAGTCTAGTCATGATTAGGAATAAAACCTGGGAACGAGTGACTACGGAATCAAAATTTTAGTGATATTGAATTTAAGGAATGGTTTAAGGACAGAGAAATCAATCTCTTCTACTAGGATTGGAAAATCAAGATAGGACTGCAGAAGGAAGTCAAGTCATCTCATTCCACTTCGACTACTACTAGATTATCTGGTCATAATTTTCCAATTTTGTCTTTATCATATAAATCTAGACATACCGCTACAAAATCATAATCTCCAATCGTAAAAGTCATCCCTTCATACGACTACTTCCAAAATCAAATCTTCGATCATGAAGATTGAACCCTGCTATAATGTTATAGGCTTGACATTAACCCAAGTTTACTAACCCATGAAGTATATTCTTTGTTAGAACTCAATCCTTTTTTTGACTTTGTACTACCCTATCAACTTAATCATCTTTAAATCCAAATTCCTCCACCTTATCCTAAATTGGATTCGAAATCTGTAAATCAATGTTTATGAAATCCTTGAACTTGTTCAAATCACACTCCTCGTATTACTCAGATCTAATACCACTATGCCATACAGAAACTTATTCTACATTATAAAAGCAACCTTCACATTTTTTTCAACTTATACCTTCAAATATTATCCTTATTAAATTTAGAATCTCACAAAAATCTCTCAAAAATGTTGTGTTCTCCTTGTTCCTAGTTATTTTCTTACCAATCTTTGTTCAATTTTGTATCATCACTGTATGCGGTTTAAATCTCTTCTCCGTTATTTAAATTCCTAGATTTGGTATCATAGCCTTAATTCAAACATAAAATATCTCAAGAATCAGTAACCTAAAAAATATCCTGGTTCTCAAAACAATTTGACCTCGAATATCCTGTTAGTTCTAAAAATATAAATACAAGATATTACAGTTCTCACCATTAATGTATATTCTATTGTTCTTCTTACTCAATATCCTCCTATGTTCTATCCAAAATAATCTATACCCAAAATAACTCTATAGTGTAATCATTTCCAAAGTGATACTTCCGGTCTCTTCTTGTTTCTAATTTCAGTCATATCTTTCTTCCAAAATTTTATCTAAATGTTTAATATTTTATATTCCTACCAAGATTACCACATGATAACAAATTTCATCCCTTTTGAGCTAAAAGATTACGATACTTCCTCGACTTTTTCCAAGTAAAGAGGTATAAGAATTAAAAAAATTCAAAGTGTAGCCGACATAAGTTGATATGAGATAGCTGATTGATGTAATTAGGACAGTGTTTATTAAGACGAAGGAATAATGATAAGATAAGGAAATAATGGTAAGACGAAGAAATAATAATTAGAATTGTTCTAGCTCATCTGGTCATAAAGAAGTGAACCAATTAAAGATATGATCTGATAACCATACACCTCTTCCTGAAATTATGTTGCCAGAATATTCGCCACGCCGGTAAGTATAGCTGCAATAAACTATAGAGTCCATAAGTAAGGTATATACCCTATAATCATGTTATCTAGAATTCTCGTCACCCCTACCAGTATGGCTGCGAAAAAATCTAAATTCTATAACTAAGATAAGTATACCCAAAATTAGGCTCTATGTTTTTGTCATGCTAGCTAGTATGGCTGCGATAAACTCTAAACTACATAACTAAAGCAGACATTTACCTTCCTCACTGTCCTCATCAAATATGTTATCATAATATATCTTAATTCAATCCATAAAAATTTATCTCGATACGAAATCAAAGTCAAAAATGAACATCAAGAATCAAATTCAACAACAAATCATGAAAAATTAAATGGAAACAAGCGTAAACAGATTTCGAGGTAGGATCTAGAGTGAGATTCTCAGGAGTCGTTCCAAAGGTACTATCTTGGTCAAAGTTCGAAATTCCTTGAATATCTCCTAAAATAATTCTCGACCTTCATATATCAGATTAGCTAATCATTCTCTTCTCAACCTAAATGGTATATAAGTTCAACTTCTACTTTCTACTTCTATCTTTGGTCCATGAACTCATCTAATGCAAGAATAGGGTTCGATAACGGACAAATATTCAAAATCAGGACGAGCAAAATCAAGTGGGAATAGACTCAAAAGAGTTTTCAAGTAAGATTCTCAAGGGTCATCCCTGGAATCTATCAAGAGTCTCTACTATTTGATTGAGTACCACATTTTCGAAAATAGTCTATAATTAAATCCTAATCGAAGGGCAGGCTCGTAGTAGTATGGTTAAGCCTAAGTACTACAACAAATTCACATTAGGTGCAAAGACTGACCTGCATAGGCCACCATAAAAATGTGTCACGAACCGCACCCGTATATTCAGATACGAGTACATGGGCCACGCCCAGCCTACATCGCAGTATCGACGGTAAAACGCTGTCAAGTACCCAATAATTATCTACAACATTTAAATGATCCATGATAAATACAAGTACCCAATTCACATCACAAACAACTAAGTAAGATATGAATTGGAAAAGATAACAATAATAACTATGAAATAACTAAAGTTTATAATGAATATACATGATCAGAACTTATCAGAGACAAATCCGGTAACGAAACATAAATCAAAATACAATGGCCTAGAACTCCCGAAAGACAACTCACAGTGAATAGAACAACGAGATCCATCTTAGCTAGCATCATCTTGGTCCAATAATATGGGGCATAATAATTCCTAAAAATGTGGTCATCTAGTCATGATTAGAGCAAAGTACATAACCTAAAAGCAGTTCCAAAGCATGGTAAAAAAAATAAAACTAGCAATAGATTAATATACATGACATGCTGGAAAGATAATACAAGAAATAGAGAAATAGCATCATAAAGATATAAGTAAACTAAGTACATGAATAAAATAGAGAACATGGTAAACTGTAATAAACATAAGTGGTTTAGAGCACAAAACAGTTATGTGATCGGCTTAGGTTACACATGATTATTCTATGGTAACTCCATTATACGTGAATGTATAATCGACATGTACATGAATATACTAGAGGGATTAATCACATAACTACTTCTGTTTCCCCTACCCCAATAAATACACAAGGATCCAATCATGATATGTTACACACACGATAGTTAGTTTGAACATAAAGCATATGGGAGCACATGAGAGTACACGAGAGCACATAAGAGTACTTGAATAATACAAGTACAATGAGTACACGATATACATGATAAAGTACATCAACATAAAATACCCGATGTACCCAATAAGAGGATAACATTGTATGACAAGATCTATATAGTACAAATCCATGTTAATAATATGTCAGCATCAAGTAAGTAGTCTAGAGCAGGCAATTTAGATACTATCATGATAAAAATAATCAAAGAATATACTCACCTAAAATGGTTGGAGTTGACGTGCGCGACACGAACATGTCGACACGGGATAGGTATGATGTTATGCTCCACAAGATGGTCCCAATGATGGTACATGCTGTTCCCTTGAGTCCAGGATAGTCAAAATAGCCTTATTTGGTATATAAAGGCCTAAAATCAGAGTTTGGCACGATATTCTAATGAAGAAATAGACACGACTATAATAGTCACGATTTATTAATTTAGGAAAAGAAAACGTAACCAAAATCATATAACTATCTTTAAATAAATTATTTATTATTTTAGGAAACTATATTTTATTTCTAGTCATTCTTAGATAAAAGTCAAAATCCCAAAAATCAATTAGAATATATAAAACCAAATTTTATATATATATATATATATATATATATAGTAAGAATGGCTGCAGCCGCTTGGCTCTTGGCTCCCCCTTGGCTCCTCCGGTCTCTACCGGAGGGTGCCCCTCAGCTAGCCGCAGCCTCCCCCCACCCCCTCATCGTCTGCGGCTGGCTTGCGTTGCCCGGCGGCATCCTCGGCCCTCCTCCGCCGCCTCCCTCCTCCCAGCCCCTCGGTGGCCTCCTCCTTTCCTACCGCCCCTGCTCCCCCAATTGGCCATGATTCCCCTGGCAGTGTAATGACCCGCTCCGCCATAGCGGAACGCCGATTCAAACGGCAAGTGCAACGACTCAAACGAGCCGTCGACCCGAAGAGTTGGCATCGACTTAATGAAGAATCGATGCAAGTCTTACATTGGTCCGTCAAGATGAATCCAGACTTAGACTTTCAAAGGCGCACTCGGAGTATCGTTCGGCCGATGCGAACATCGCTAAGGTGGGTGGCTCCGATGAACCCGTCTTTGCTTAGCCTAGACACATAATAATACGGACACTATCACTAAAATCGCTAGGCGATAACACTACGCATGCTAATAAATGACCCAACGCACCTAGCTAAGGGATAAATCCCATCTTGTATGCTTGTATAGAATATGGAAAGGAACATGGAAAATATGAGAACTCTCGTACCGTGCTCCATACTCGTGCTAAGGTACAAGCTTGCGTTCAACAATGAAACGATGAATAGTTTACAACAATGAAACGGGAAGACTATCAACATAGTCGTTCCGACGTAGAGATTAGTAACATTGAAAGGCTATGGGACCAATGGGTCGCCAAGGCGACTCCCTCACAGGGAGTTGTAAAATGTATGAATGAATAAGTGAATGAATGAATCAACGAATGAATGAACGAATATATGAAAGAACCAATGAATGAACGAACAAGTAAAAGAAAGAAAGAAAGAAAAGAAAGAATGAATGAAAGATAAGAAAGAAAAGAATGGTTAGCGATAGGTGTGACGGACACGTGCAACGGGGCTCGCTACCCGCGCTGCACGGACGCCAACCTGGTCGATAACGTAAGAAGGCTAAGGGTTAGCCTACGGCTCAGAGACAGCCGTTATGTTAAAAAGATAAGTTAATACGAAATGGTCATGGACAAACGGTACGAGAGAGGGGTGGCGTATGCTGTGCCGTAAAGAGAAAGGGATTCCGCGGCATGGTCAAAGTGTGAAGGACTTGCCGGTCCGGACGAAATCAAAAGGGGCTTACGGGCTTAACTGGGGGGGCTTGGCCACCAGGAGACGTAAGTACGGGGTATTTTTCAAGAGACTATCAGGGTGTACCAGCCGTACGCTATGATAGGTGAGAAAATACCAAGGGGAATATGTCCAGGATGGCTTGTGATGCCAGCGACCGATGCATATAGATTAGGTGGGCTTTGCTGGTGGCAATCCACGTGCAAGTCTTTGCATTGAAATCAAAGTAGTCTAAGTTAAATGAACAAGTGCCTACTGAATGACTTGAAATGTATCACTCCAAATGATAATGAATACGTCGTACAAATGAGTTAAAGAACACGCCTACGACGCGCTAGGACCCGAGGCAGGGACTCGCACTTGACATTAAAAGTCCACATGAGCTACGTCTCTCGATATTGAAAGTTTATTTAAACTGTTGTCTAACTTGGTTTACTTGGAACAGGGAATGCCGGACAGTAAGTATCGGTAAGTCGTGCATGTATTTCCATGCGACACTTGAAATTGGCAACACGGGATAGGTTATGATATATGCCATGAAAATTAACCCTAAGGCAAGATTAGAAAGACAATGAATGATAGACATGCACAAAAGTAAATGGAACGTGTTGGGTAATGATGGCGTTGGGGACGAGCTAGCCTCCCCACCAGTGCATAACAATGTACTGATAACCCCACAGTCTGCTTGCAGGAAGCAGGAAACGTCGGCGGGTGCGGAGCTTTCCTCGAACGTGCTAAGGCGCGGAGCTATCTCTCGAGCCTTAGAGCGTTGCAAGGAGCTAGAGCACCATATACAGGACATAATGTATTGGAACATCGCCATATATTATTCCATCTTGTAAGCCACTTGGCACGCCTTTTATGTTTCAGAGAGAGAGCTTGAGCGACTTGTAATATCGGTCTAGCGCCGTTTGTAACTTCTTGAATATCAATAAAGAGTTTGATTTCGTATTCAACTTGTGTGTTCGTTTACTTTCCGCTGCAAATGGGGACACTCTGTGCGACTCTGTGGCCTAGCATCAAATCGACCGTTTCTGGACTTGGCCTTGCACGGGCGCAACCTAGGCCCGTGCGGCATCACGTCTTAGCGAGGACGATCACTCCTACGGGAGCGGGGCATGACAGATTGGTATCAAAGCACGGCTTTACGTCCTTGGACATCATTTCGATTTCTCAGTTTTGAAAGCTCGGTTGGAAACAAAAGAAGTGTACGCTCTCTCGTTGTGCCTCGGGATGTTCCATACAATAAGTCTAATATTTTCAAAAGCTCGAATAAGTACTCGGTTGAACGGGATCGATAGGCAAGGGCCTTTGTGCCAAAGGATGTTAAACCTGACTCGATAGAGAACACATGCTAAGTTGGCAAGTCGCGTGTATGCCCAAATAGTCCTACGTCGACATTAGCAAGTGAGTGTGCAAACTTGAATATAGCCCGCACGGGATGGTTATGCGGTACAACTTAGTCCGCGTGTCGCGCACCTCGACTTTTGGTGCAATCGAGTTGCGAGCGATATCAAGTACCACTCGGTCGGGAACGGAGATACACTTAGAGTGTATATCGATAGAAACGCTATCAAACTAACGCTTAGACGTGTACGAAAGATTTATTGGATTTGAGGATAATACGAACGACGTAGTACGTCGAGGCGATGTGAGCGATTACTCTAGAGATTCGTTGAACGAATCTGAAGGATGTCTTAGCGCATGACGCGAACGTGATTGAGGACTAGATCGTATGGCTTGAATCCGAGTGGTGTATGTGATAGGTTCAAGGAAGGATAAGAGTGAGTGTCGACGACTAGTCGAGTGGCTCGAACCCTGAGTGGTGTATGGACGTTATAGAAATTGTTCGAGCGAGACTACAAGATATACGGATAGAACGGATATGTCGACGAGGCGATGCGATCGTGCAAAGCCTTAGAACGCATCACGCTTAGTTGATCATGATTTCGAATGTCTTGAATGAGATGTCGTTCGGACAACTGTCAATGGGCAATACGAGTTAGAAAATGATTCGGAACGATGAATGAAAGTGAATGGTCTTGATCGAGGAAACTTAGAGGATCGCACGTACGATTTGGGATTGATTCAAATGAAATGTGACTTGAGTTTTGAACAACGATCTTGAAACGAGCTTGAGGAATAGCGATCGAACTTGATCTTGACTATCGAGGAAATTGTGGAATATCCAACTCGGACAATAGCATTAGTCGTACGACTCGAAATTGGTTGCAAAGGAAGATCGTCAAGTTATGCATATCGTCGATGGTATTGAGGCGTATCAAAGATCGATATACGATAACTCGGGGGCACTCTAAATCGGCGAATGACGGTCGTGCAAATGTCATTGTTCCGTTGGACGCTATACTTGAAATGTTAAAAATGTGTCGAGGAAAAGATAGATTTGGCTCGAGGATTTTCTAGTTGAACGAAATATAAATGGACTATCGATCTTGGCTTGGATAGAAAATAAAATATTTGGATTACTTCGACGAAAACCCCAACGTCGACATTCTTGTCTTATGCGAGCACAACTCCAGCCTCGTACATGCGTCGTGCCGATTAGGGCGATCACTCCGCGTGAGCGCTGGTATGGTGATTCATACAGCGGGGGTGATTGAACTAGCATGGCATGGCAATTTGTGTGCTTCGACTTATGGTTTGATGTGAAGGTGACTTGAGAATGATTCGGTGTGCTTGATGATTAAGTTTGAGGATTTAGTAGGTCCAATCCGCGTATCGAGAATGAATCAGTCTAGACGCAAGCAAGAGTTACGTCCTGATGAGAACTATTATTTCGCGGGAGCGTTGCATGGTGATTCATGAACCACCGTAGATAATCGGACTCGCGTGAGATTGGGGCGCAACATATTGTCAAAGCTAGATGACCTCGTGATCGAATACACGAATTGGTTAGAGTTGGTGATTTGAATGGATTCGACTACGCGCAACGAATGCATTGATGAGAATAAGTGATCGTGCTCGATGTTTAGAAATCTGAGTGCGAGCTTGGGTAGAAACACCCGTACAAACGAACAAATGGTTTGACCATAGGATTTGGGGCGAGCGTCGTGCAACGACCTTGCACGATGAGCCACAGACTTGACTTATAACTATGACCTTGTGAGCTGACCTAGCGGATAGGCGGACGACCCTATGTCGAGTGATTGAACCTGTACGATTGACATTAGAGTATCGTCTGGACGGACGATAGACTTGGGACAACAAGACATAGAGTAGGACGGGGAACAGGGAGTGTACGTGAACGACGATGAGATTGGCCCCAAACGAAGGAAATGATAGGAATGGATGACGCGCAAGTAAAGTTGGGATAACGAATTGAATCGTTGATAGGAAGAAATACTCGATGATGGTGCAATACTTGGTCTTGAATCGGACGAAAATTACTTAGACTTGGTCGACTCCGCTGGGAAGAAATCGTATTGATTTCGTAGACAAGAACGCTTGAGAAACGAATCGAATCATCTCGATGACCGAGATAAACGATAGTGAGATGCACACAAGTTCGGTTTTAAATCGAAGTTAGCAAAACGATTGACAAATCAAAACTATCACGAGTAGCTTGTCCGACTTCGCTAATCGCTAAGTTTGATTGAAATGTACGTATTTGGGGGATGCCTTGAATATGTGCACGATCCAAACGCAGCGATATGATGAACTCGAATGCAGCTGCAAGTGGGTGATTGCGATACGCATGAACGAATGAGTGAGTTAGCCTCAGCCTACGTCTCTCGTGTTTGAGAATTATAACGCACCTCGTGCGACCATTTCAAGTCTTATGATACGTCGAAGTAGCAACCGAGTCGAAGAAACACTTAAATTGAATAAGTGCCATCAACTCCAAAATGAATGAAAAGTTACTAAATAAAATCGACCAAACGTATGCGACACGGAACTTGGAAAGGTATCGAGTATAGTTCGATGCCATCGAACGGTAAAGCCATTCGATAGGAATTGTCTAAGGTATGCACACGATGATGAGTAAAGGAACGGTAGGATGACCCGCACTCAGGAAGTCTCGAGGACGAGACTTGTTTTGAGTGGTGTATTATGTAATGACCCGCTCTGCCATAGCGGAACGCCGATTCAAACGGCAAGTACAACGACTCAAACGAGCCGTTGACCCGAAGAGTTGGCATCGACTTAATGAAGAATCGATGCAAGGCTTACATTGGTCCGTCAAGATGAATCCAGACTTAGACTTTCAAAGGTGCACTCAGAGTATCGCTCGGCCGATGCGAACATCGCTAAGGTGGGTGGCTCCGATGAACCCGTCTTTGCTTAGCCTAGACACATAATAATACGGACACTATCACTAAAATTGCTAGGCGATAACACTACGCATGCTAATAAATTACCCAACGCACCTAGCTAAGGGATAAATCCCATCTTGTATGCTTGTATAGAATATGGAAAGGAACATGGAAAATACGAGAACTCTCGTACCGCGCTCTACGCTCGTGCTAAGGCACAAGCTTGCATTCAACAATAAAACGATGAACGGTTTACAACAATGAAACGGGAAGACTATCAACATAGTCGTTCTGACGTAGAGTTTAGCAACATTGAAAGGCTATGGGACCAATGGGTCGCCAAGGCGACTCCCTCACAAGGAGTTGCAAAATGTATGAATGAATAAGTGAATGAATGAATCAACGAATGAATGAACGAATATATGAAAGAACCAATGAACGAACGAACAAGTGAAAGAAAGAAAGAAAGAAAAGAAAGAATGAATGAAAGATAAGAAAGAAAAGAATGGTTAGCGACAGGCATGACGGGCACGTGCAACGGGGATCGCTACCCGCGCTGCACGGACGCCAACCTGGTCGATAACGTAAGAAGGCTAAGGGTTAGCCTACGGCTCAGAGACAGCCGTTATGTTAAAAAGACAAGTTAATACGAAATGGTCGTGGACAAACGGTACGAGCGAGGGGTGGCGTATGCTGTGCCGTAAAGAGAAAGGGATTCCGCGGCATGGTCAAAGTATGAAGGACTTGCCGGTCCGGACGGAATCAAAAGGGGCTTACGGGCTTAACTGGGGGGCTTGGCCACCAGGAGACGTAAGTACGGGGTATTTTTCAAGAGACTATCAGGGTGTACCAGTCGCACGCCATGATAGGTAAGAAAATACCAAGGGGAATATGTCCAGGATGGCTTGTGATGCCAGCGACCGATGCATATAGATTAGGTGGGCTTTGCTGGTGGCAATCCACATACAAGTCTTTGCATTGAAATCAAAGTAGTCTAAGTTTAATGAACAAGTGCCTACTGAATGACTTGAAATGTATCACTCCAAATGATAATGAATACGTCGTACAAATGAGTTAAAGAACACGCCTACGACGCGCTAGGACCCGAGGCAAGGACTCGTACTTGACATTGAAAGTCCACATGAGCTACGTCTCTCGATATTGAAAGTTTATATAAACTGTTGTCTAACTTGGTTTACTTGGAACAGGGAAGGCCGGACGGTAAGTATCGGTAAGTCGTGCATGTATTTTCATGCGATACTTGAAATTGGCAACACGGGATAGGTTATGATATATGCCATGAAAATTGACCCTAAGGCAAGATTAGAAAGACAATGAATGATAGAGATGCACAAAAGTAAATGGAACGTGTTGGGTAATGATGGCGTTGTGGGCGAGCTAGCCTCCCCACCAGTGCATAACAATGTACTGATAACCCCACAGTCTGCTTGCAGGAAGCAGGAAACGTCGGCGGGTACGGAGCTTTCCTCGAACGTGCTAAGGCGCGGAGCTATCTCTCGAGCCTTGGAGCGTTTCAAGGAGCTAGAGCACCATATACAGGACATAATGTATTGGAATATCGTCATGTATTATTCCATCTTGTAAGCTACTTGGCACGTCTTTTATGTTTCAGAGAGAGAGAGCTTGAGCAACTTGTAATATCGGCCTAGCGCCGTTTGTAACTTCTTGAATATCAATAAAGAGTTTGATTTCGTATTCAACTTGTGTGTTCGTTTACTTTCCGCTGCAAATGGGGACACTCTGTGCGACTCTATGGCCTAGCATCAAATCGGCCGTTTCTGGACTTGGCCTTGCACGGGCGCAACCTAGGCCCGTGCGGCATCACGCCTTAGCGAGGACGATCGCTCCTACGGGAGCGGGGCGTGACAGGCAGCCTCCCCCGCATGGTCGCCTCCCGCCCCGTGGAGGATCTCCTCCCCCTTCTTCGGCGTCTGCTCGCCGTCCGTGCTCCCCCCCGTTCTCTCCTTCTCCCCCGCCCCTTCCGGCGCCGTCGTCGTTCCTGGCGTCTCCGCAGCCTCCGGTCTCGACACAGGGTGCCCGGCCCCCACCGTCGATCGTCCCTCCTAGAGGCCCTTCCCCTCCCTTCCCTCTTCGGCCCTCCGCCTGGATCGCTTCCTAGCCCGCTCGGACTGTCCTCCTCTGACCCGATGCCCCTCTCCCTCCTTCCGTCGCTCCTCTCCCTATTTTTCCAGTCTTTGCTACGCGCCCTCCGGCACCTCCTTCCCCTTCTCCAGCGCCGTGCCCTCCACCAGAGGTCTCTGCAGTCACCGCTGCCTTCCCCAAGACGGATCTAGCCGCCCTCTTTCCTTCGCCGGTAGCAGCTAAGCTGTCCCAGTATTCATGGGCTGCCCCTCGCCGATGAACGGCCCCCTCGTGCGTCGGTTGGCCGCCTTCTCCGCTTCCCTCCTTAGCCAGACGCCATGGGTCGGGAGCCCCCTCCCTCCTCCTCCTCCGCCTTGGCTCCCCCCAAGGGTCGAGAGCACCTCCCTCCTCCTCCTCCGTCTTGGCTCCCTGGGTTCGGGGGAAGTCCCCCCTCCGCGGCTTCACTGGGCCGCCCCCTTTCTGCCCTGTGCCCTCCTATCCCCTCCGCGGTCTACCCCTCTCCACCAGTGCCCGCTCTCTCCCGGCGGTTCCCTCCGTCGGTCTTAGCCCCTTCCCTCTCGTTAGACCGACCCGGTTCCTCCGCTGTCGGGACTCACTAGTCGTCGGCCCCCCCGCCGTCCCTCCACCTCGGCTTCCCCACCTTCCCCTTCGTCGAGGGCCTCCGCGAGATTCGCGTCGACTTTCCTCCAGTCTGCCCCGGCTCCTCTTGTCGGACCGCCCCGGCCCCTCCGCCGCCGGGACTCACTAGTCGTCGGCCCCCCCGCCGTCCCTTCGCCTCGTCTTTTCCACCTTTCCCCTTCATCGAGGGCCTTCGTGGGATTCACGTCGACTTCCCTCGGGCAGTGGACTTTTTCGGGCGGTACGGCCGTTCGGCCCCTCGGTCCCCGCCCTCGCGCGGACCGAGACCCCCCTCGGGACTCGAGCTGGGTTTTTCTCCCCTCTTTTTTATGCTTTTTGAATTTTGAATTTCTTTTGAAATTCGATTTTGCTTTCTACTTGTACTGCTTTCCCTGTTTCCTTTCTTTAATAAAATAGTCCTGTTTAAAAAAAATATTATATAGATAGAAAAAAATATATTATATAGATAGATCAAAAATCATTTATATTTACATAGTCCAACTCAAGATATTTTAACTTAATACTATAGGGCCCAAGCCCAAATATCTAATACTTAATATCATTGGAGCAAGAAATGGTAAACTAATAATAATAACAAATATAGTGCAATATATATATATATATATATATATATATAAAGTATATATATATATATATATATATATATATATATATATATATATATATATATACTTTATATATATATATATATATATATATATATATATATATATATATATATATATATATATATATATATTTTTTATATATATATATATATAAATATATATATATATATACACACACAATATTTATTCATATGTCTTTATTCACCAAATAAATAGTGTAGTGTTTTAATATATACATATACTGCTCTCTAAACATATAGTTAGCAATAGCATTAAGAACATTGTTAATAAAATATTATTAACCAAAAATCCCAATTACTTGTTATTATCATTAATGACAAATCAATTAATTTCTACTGAAACTAACCTTAAATCAAATTAAATTATTAAATTATAATGGTTATAAAGAATTACATAAGCATTTGTATGCAGGCGATGCTGCCATCAATTTGAACAAAAGGAGGGGTCAGCTGGATAGTTGGACTCATACACACAAATTAAAACCTCTTCGGTTTCGAGCAGAGCCAAAATAAGAAGAGACAGTTGGGAGAGAAGTAAATCTCCCCAAACAAAAATTTGAACATAAACAATTAGGAAGAAAAGGAAGGAGAAGTTGGTAAAAAAGCACACCGAGGTGGGGGTTTCATTGGCGGAACAACAGGCGCCAACGACACTCGGAGAGGGCGAAATAGTGGTCTAGTTTGGCAGAGCCAAACGGGGACGACAGAAAGCACCTCTTTCGACAGTGACACTGGCGAGGAGGTAGTCTGGGCTCGACACGGGGCGGTGAGCCTGATTGGGGTGACGTCCAGATTTGGACGGTCGACAAGTAAGATCTAGGCTCTGTGGCGGCACACAAACTCGGAGGAGAGGCGAGTCTAAGAAGGAGATAGGAAAGAGGAGGGCGGCACGGTGACGGCGGTGGCTCGCCAAGGATGGTGAGCAGCGTCCCCTTCTTCTTTCCCTTAAATGATGGTTGGTTTTGGTGGCGGGGATAAGATGATGGGGGTGTGCGGTAGTCGGTTCGGCCATTGGCCGTGGTGGCAGTGGAGGTTGCAATGGTGATGGTGGTTGAGACGGGTCGGGATGGACGAAAGGTTGTGGCCAAGGGGATTTAGAAAAGACAGGAATGGTGGTGGTTGTACCGACGGCTTTAGCCAGTGGTGGCAATTGTCGGGAGCCGTGGGTCGATCGGATGGTGTCGGGTAGTTGAAGATGGTGACGAGGGTGGTTGTCATGCTGGGAAGATGACCAGGAGATTTGTTCGGTGGTGGTGGCAGTGAACTCGGCCGGCGGGGCCCGGCCAGATTGTCTCGAGGCAGTCGGGGGGTTTGGGGCTTTGGACAGGCAGGGGTGGTTGAGACTTGGTGGTTGTAGGAATTTCTAGGAAGGTGTATAGAAAAATTAGGGTTTTGGGATTGGTTGCTAAAACATAGGGAACAGTGCTTTTTATAGGGTAGGTTGTGGAAACCCTAAAAATGTACATGTAATAGATATAGGAAATTAGTAGAAAACTACTAACTGCGAACACTAACCACTGACAAGTCTGCTATTCATTCTTTTAATTAGTTATTTCTAAATAGTTACTAGCTAAGAATAATCTAGATATTATAGCCAGCTAATTATAATTTAGCTGTCACCATAAACCTCTATGCAAACTCAAGAAGGTAGCCTAAGATCCAAATCCAACTTGGCAGGCTAGGATTAGGACCAAATTGGTCTACGTCGATACGATGGAGAAATTTAATAACCTACAATTATTATAACTACTCAGTTAAAAAAACAAATATTTCAAAAATAAAGGTATATTAAATTAAATTAAAATAATATTTTAACAGATTATTTCTTATATAGAAGAAATATTTATATCTGATAAAAATTCTTCGACAAAAAATCATTTAATTAATACTATATTTTTTTCAAGCCAACGACTCAAATACAGATAGCAGGTTACGATCGAAAATAAATTTCATACTAGAATTAACGATTTTCAAAGATTCAAATATTTTAGAGATTTGAAAATAAAAAATTTTTGAAAAAGGATCCAAGAAATCAATTAACGGAGGTTACATTCCCTTAGCTATGTGGATTCGTCTCGTTTATTTTCCAGTCTACTTGTGCAATTGAAAACTTTCATTTTACTAGTGTGAAGGCCAAGCTGAGGCATGTTCACCAAAGCCACCCACCAGAACGAGAAGTTGCCTCGGCCGAACGGGACTTCGAGCAGGTCGTCGCATGCTAAGTCCAGTCACCATTGGCATTTTGATTCCTCCGGTTCAACTGAGCGGGACGGGCACTACATTATACATCACTTAGAAAAAGTTTCATCCTCAAAACTTATTAAGTACACACTCTTCGACTTATCACTTGATTCAGTACTCAATGACTCCCGTACACATTCCTCCTACATTTCTTCAATCCGAGCCATGCTCGTGCTTTGGTTATCTTTCACATCGAACAACTATATCTCAACTTGGGTGACTTATACTCGTCGTGCACATGGACAACTCAGTTCTAGGAAAACTACCCAATCAACCAATATTCAAGTTCATCTCAAATCCAATGATCGTACTACCATCAATATTTTTCTTAGCAACACACAATTCCAAAATCTTCGATAACTTTTTGTTCCTTTATTCTCATTTGATTTTAACGTATCATTTAGTTGGATCGTGCACATATTTATGGCACCCCAAAATATATGCATTTCAGACAAGCCATGTGATAGTGAATCCAATTCCACATATTCGATTCGTCCTATCAATCTTAAAAATTAATCATACTGATGCTATCTCTCGAAACAAGGATGTCTAGCCTAACCGCTAGGCCATCTCTCCAGGCTAAAGTCAATATTAGTATTGGAATCACCGTTCCTACCATTCCTAAACAATAATATCAACATTGACCCCAATCCTAAGGTCAAAACAAAGTTGATAATACAGGACTTTCTACCCAAGCTCGCATCACTCCGATTTTTGAACTTTGGGCATAGTTTTCTCCTATTCTCTTTCTTAGCGTTCTGTCCGGGGGTCCGAGTCTTTCAGCAAAGCCATCCTAATATAAGTTCTACATTAACCAAATTCCTCTGCGTATCACTATCGCACGTCCAATCTAGCAATTCTCATAGTCTATCTCTTTTAATATATTCGGTACAATCCACCTATCCATTTTATCCAAGTCAAGTACTCCACGAGATGATTTATCATTAAACCATAATTCTCATTTCATATTCCTTAAGTCGTTTACCATAATTTATGTATTCGATTACAAGGTCGTCTAGTATAGCAATATGTCACACCCCAATCCCACGCAAGTCTGATTATTCACGCTGGATATGAATCACCATGCCAACGCTCCCGCGGGATAACCGTCCTCATGGGGGCTGTAACGTCCCAGTCCCAAAATACGTAGGACTAAGTACGTAGACATGCCAGCTGTACTTATACGAAGAATACACCAATATATGGTAATTCCCGTATTGGTACATAAGCTGTAATAATAATACATGATAAGCCACAATAATATAACTAAATCTCATCCACAGCTCAACACAGAGAATATAATAAGTCTACTAAATAAGATAAATGATAATATCAAAATATAGCCGGGTAGACATTCCCACCCAAACAGCTATGGAAAAATAGTCTCAACTAAATGGAGTCCAACCTCCTCAAACAGCAAGAAAGATGATAAAAAGATGTCCAATACATGGTCTCAGATAATAAAGAATAAAACTAAGTATGAGCGGAAGATGCATCGTCACCGATGTATGATGGATCCAGTGCTGCACCGTACTCCTCGGGATAGTCTTGCTCGTCTAATCCTAGAGAGATCACCAGGTCCTCAGAGGGACGTAACAAGATACAGAAAATATGCCAAGTAACTGAATTTGTAAAAATATGCAACTATGACTCTGCAGGATCTCCTAACCGTTTATGTGAGATGAACTTTGAGGACAATATTCTACGCAGGGGCTGTAGGATCAGCAGAGTAATAAGAGTGGCAGTAAGTAGCGCTCATCCGAGACGCTATCGGCCGGGACAGAAAGTAGTACTCGTACGAGTCACTATCGGCCCCAAAGTGTGTAAAAAATAAATGTAGCCCCTACGCTAGTAGTTGTCCCCTCCCCCCAACTGCTCCGGTCTAAGATGTATCCATAGCCTGTCCAGTTGGCAACTGCTACGGCTTCTAACTCAACACACTAGTAGCATTTACCTCCTAACCGTCGCACGTCCCGTACGTATCGATAGCCAGTCGAGTACGCAGGTCCGTGTCCTATATAACTCACTCATCACGTGATACACATGTGTCAAAGCCATAGGGGATATGTAAATATCCCACATACTCATAGGGTAGTTAACTGACACAAGGTCGACATACAAATAAAGATATAAATAAATATAACGACTAAATGTAGGCGCTTGCACCCAAGTGTGACTTGGACGCCTAATAGAAACAAAATGACAAATAAAAGAAAGAAATATGCAATAATAAAATATACTAAAAATAAATGAGCACAATCAGAATCTATGGCAAGGTATACTTGCCTGCAGTGCGAGAAAGGCAATCCAAGAGTAGCAAGTGTCAGCACCAAAACTCACAAATCACAGATGACTCCAAACGCTGAAGCAAATATCAAAAATGATCTCGGTGAAGAATATATACCTAGGAAATGCCTGTCCAAAAGTCCAATTCTGGAACAGGGGCAAAATCATAATTTTGGGTCAAAACGATGTCCGCCGTTAGACCCGCTTTGTACCGAAAAGCTTGCCAAAGTCTATGGTCTCTAAAGTCGTCAAACTACATGTCAACAGATTCAGTTTGAGGAGAGGAACTCAACGGTATGTCCAGTTTTGAATTCCGATGAGCCGTGTACAAATTCGCCCGTTTGAGTGGGTCGCGGACCCACTAAAAAGGATTCCAATTTGACCCCCTCAGAATCGAACCAAACTTGGCACACGGGACCAGAATTTCGATTCGGACTTGTTAGCGCAAGTTTCGTCTCGATTCGACAACAGTACACGAAGTTATGGGCAACTTTGCAAAATGCCGATACGGGGTATCTCGACGGATACGCGTTGATTTCGTCGCGCACGCGTGACGAAACTGAGTTCCGTTAGTTCCCACACGTCAGCAACGTCCATACGCGCCTTTTGATGCATATAGCTTGCGACCACTTCGCCTGGTTTGTCGGGGCGCATGTCGTATCGGAAATTTTTTTTGAAATTTACTATTTTGAAAACAGTTTTTCGCACAAGTTTAACACGGATTTAATTCTTGCACAAAAATCAAAATACAGATCTACAAGTTGTGTTTTAAACGTTGTTATGTTGTCTTCACTTATGTTCAATTAGTTTCTACAATTATTTACTGCACAACAAGAAAATTGGCCGACAATTATTTACTACAATTATTTACAGAAAACTGGTTTTTTTTCAACTTCGTCTCGATTTTTCGAGCAAGTAGATGGGTTGTTTCGAAATCTACCTGGAGTATCTCGAAGACGGTCAAGTCTACTTTCCAAAAAAATTTACGGATCGAAAATCGGTGCTACGAGTAAAAGTTACGTCGTAGGGAAGTATGGTACCTTGAGTGGGAAACTGCTCAGTGGGTGACGCGGGGCTGACTTCGATGCTCCGTTCGTCGCGCAAAAAACTTTGTCGCTGGTGAAACGAACTCGTAGGCGAAGGGGGTATGATCAGCTGCAACTTTCGTTTTGGAAGTCTAGGGTTTTGAGGTTTATAGAAAAAGATATATTTATAACAAATTTGCAACAAACCTAATACTAATAGGTTTAAGAATAGGGATACGTAAATCCCATGGGTTGTGGGTCGATGGTCCACTTTCGTGAGTTTGCTACTTCAGCAGCAAACAAATAGGAGGTGGGGCCCGCCCACTAAAGTGGGTAGGTTGGTTAATTTTTTTTCTTTTTCTTTTCTTTCCTTTGCTTTTCTTTGTTCTATTCTTTTCTATGCTGTGTTATGGTCGGTCTGGGACTGACCACCTCAGGTTTTTTTTTAATATATATATATATATATATTTTTTTTAATATATATATATATATATATATATATATATATATATATATATATGAATACAAATCACACAAAAATCCTATAAATTTTAAATACGTAATAAAATGTTTATAATAATTGTAGACTATATTTTTTAACAATTAAAAATATTAAGCACACAATCATACATATAATATATATATATATATATATATATATATATATATATACGTACATTTACCAAATAAATTCTAAATAATATAGAAAAATAATTTTTAAAGCACTAAAATAATTAGAATTTTTTGGGGTTTTGCATCCTACCCAACTTGAAGAAAATTTCGTCCTCGAAATTAAACTAAGGTCGGAGGATCAAATGCAATACAAGGAAATTAATAGTTACTTAAGAGTTGAAAAATGCAAGACATACCTTCGCCTTCGAACAACTACGGGTAGCGATTTCGGATGTCGTCCTCGCGCTCCCAAATAGACTCCCCTAGTGAGTGATGCTTCCATGCCACGCGAACCAATGGAATAGATTGATTCCGTAACACCTTTACTCGACGATCGAGGATACCTACTGGTTGCTCTTCGTACGACAAACTCGGTCCAACTGTGATCTCGGAGTGGTCAAGCACATGATTGCTGTTCGCCACGTACCTCCTCAGCTGAGTTACATGGAATACGTCGTACACTCCCTCCAGCGACGGTGGCAAGGCCAATCTATAGGCAACCTCTCCAACACATTCAAAGACATCGAAAAGTTCGATGTACCTTGGACTCAACTTGCCACGTCCTCTGAATCGAATCGCACCTCTAGTGGGGGATATCTTCAAGAACATATGGTCGCCTTCTTTGAACTCCTAAGGTCGACGACGATTATCTGCCCACTGCTTCTGACGATCCTGCGCTGCTCGCAGGTGGCTCTGAATTTTCTTCACTGTGCTTAAGACTAACTCGGGACCCAATAGCTGACGCTCTCCTATGTCGCTCAAACAAACAGGAGACCGACACTTCCTATCGTACAACGCTTCAAACGGAGCCATCTGAATGCTCGTTTGATAGCTATTGTTGTAGGAAAACTCAACAAGATGAAGATGGTCCTCCCATGAACCGCCAAAGTCAAGCATGCATGCTCTCAACATATCCTCTAGCGTCTGAATAGTACGCTCCGACTGGCCATCTGTCTGCGGATGGTATGATGTGCTAAAGTTCAATCGAGTGTCCAAACTCTCTTGCATGCTCCTCCAAAAGTGCGAGGTAAATCTCGAGTCATGGTCCGACACAATACTAATAGGTACACCATGCAATCTCACAATCTGCTCCATATACATATGGGAGTCTCTAGAAAAACTCTACGAAGAAGACAAGAACCGCAGTAAAATATTTGTGGTTGAAAAATATCACAAGTGGTTCTTTGAGGACGAAAAGTCTATGCTGCCGCAGGTAAAGGAGTTCCTAAAACTGCGACAGAAGCTGGAAGACGAGGCGATGCCCCTCCCCGACAAGTTTGTTGTTGGAGGGATTGTCTCAAAGCTCCCCGCTGGGTGGAGCAAGTTCTATGCAAACATGCATAGGAAGAAGTTGGAGATCACCCTTGAAGATCTCCTACAGGAAATCTATGTTGAGGACCAGATGCGGGCTCAACTGAAGGTTGACACACTGTCCAAGCAATTGGCTAACGCCAATCTGGTTCAGACCAAGGAACCAAAGGGAAAGCAGGCAGCTTTCCACAGCAAGAAGAAGAACCCTGACAATCTAAAAGTCAAGGGAACTTCTATCAAGAAAAAGAAGCCAAAGTCAGAAATGCCTTGCTTCAAGTGTGGCAAGAAGGGCCACTTTAAGAATGAGTGTAAAGCAAAGACCAAGCAATCAGAGCAAGGAGAGCCTAGTAAGGTATCTATGATCACTGACGTAATTGCTATGATTGTACAGGTTGATGCAGTAAGGGCTGACTCTGACTGGTCGGTAGATACTGGAGCCTCCTGCCATGTCTGCTCCATTAAGGAGTGGTTCACCACCTATACACCTACTTTTGAATTGGTTATGATGGCGAACCAAGCACAAGCTGAAGTGCTCGGGATCGGGGCGATGGTGTTGAAGCTGACTTCGGGGAAGTTTCTGACGCTTCAAGGCGTAAAGCACGTACCTGCTATCGCCAAGAACCTGGTCTCGGGAGGCCTACTCTGTAATGCAGGCCTCAGGATGGACATCAATACTGGCCAGATGGTGATGTCTATCAAGGGAACATATTTCGGGAAAGCTTTTATACCGAAGGAACGTTCAAGATTTAGCTTGTAAATCAGTCCAATGTAATTAATATAATTAATGAAGTCACTCATTCTGCTTATACTCTTGAGTTGTGGCATAATAGGCTAGGACATGTTCATTGTAAACGAATAAACAGAATGTCTAGTCTAGGACTTATCTCCAAATGTGGGGGTAAGGTAGAGAAATGTGAAGTTTGTGCTCAAACTAAGATCACAAGGAAACCCTTTCCTCGGGTTAATCGAAGTACAGATCTTCTGGAGTTGGTTCACTCCGATATCTGTGACTTCAAACAGTTCTCTACAAAGGTTGGGATGAAGAATTTTATAACCTTCATCGATGACTTCTCAAAGTATGCGTTCGTCTACTTACTGAAGGCTAAAGATGAAGCATTAGAGAAGATCAAGGAGTTCAGAGCCGAAGCTGAGCGGCAGACTGGACAACAACTCAAAAGGATAAGAAGTGATCGAGGTGGAGAGTACAGGTCTCATGAATTCGCATCGTTCTGTAAGGAACATAGAATTGTCAATGAGACTACGGCTCCGTACTCTCCTCAATCAAACGGAGTAGCTGAGAGAAAGAACAGGACGTTGACAGAAATAATAAATTCAATGTTGTTGACTGCTGGTCTTCCTAAGTGCTACTGGGGAGAAGCTGCATTGATGACCACTTTTATTCTAAATAGGGTGCCTCATGCAACTTCTGACATTACTTCTCATGAACTCTGGTTCAAGGTCAGACCAAACTTGAATGTCATTCGAGTGTGGGGGTGTCTGGCATATGTCAAGCTTCCAGATCTAAAGATTCAGAAGCTTGGGACAAGGACTACAAAGACGATCTTCTTGGGGTATGCCGAGAAGAGTGATGCTCAGAGATTTCTTGATATTGAGTCAAATCATATCATTGAATCTCGCGATGCAGAATATTTTGAAGACAAATTTGCAAGGCACAAGAATATTGTTCTTGCGGATGTTCCGGAGAACAATGAGGGTGCGCAAGAAAATGAAGTCTTCAATGAAGATATGGTCCAAGAAGATGTTGTTGTTGAAACAACGGTTGAACCAGAACAAGCTGAGCCGTCAGCTAAGTGTGTGAGGAGGCCGAAGGACTTCGGAAGTGACTTTGTCACCTATCATGTGGAAGCAGATCTGCTTACCTATGATGAGACGATGAAGACCAGAGATGCAGTTTTCTGGAAGGAGGCGATTGACAATGAGATTGATTCCATCACCTCAAATAACACTTGGGTGTTGGTTGATCTTCCTGAAGGAGCGAAACCCATCGGATGCAAATGGATCTTCAAGAAGAAGATGAAAGCAGACGGAACTATTGATAAGTTCAAGGCTAGGTTGGTAGCCAAGGGGTTTTCTCAAAAGCAGGGGATTGACTATTTTGACACGTATGCTCCAGTAGCCCGATGACCACCATCAGAATGTTGATTGCTCTCGCAGCAATACATAAGATGGTGATACATCAGATGGATGTGAATACGACTTTTCTAAATGGCGAGCTGACCGAATAGATTTACATACAACAGCCAGAGGGATTTGTCATCAGGGGTCTTGAAGACAAAGTCTGCAAGTTGGTAAAATCCTTGTATGGTCTTAAACAGGCTCCCAAGATGTGACATGAGAAATTTGACAAAGTTATAAGGTAAAATGGCTACATGGTCAGCGATACGGACAAGTGTGTTTACACGAAGTTCGCTGATGGAAGAGGTGTGATCGTTTGTCTGTACGTAGACGACATGCTTATCCTAGGTACGGATATTAGCTGTGTCACTGAGACAAAGAAGTTCATCTCTAGCAAGTTCAGTATAAAGGACTTGGGGGAAGCTGATGTGATCTTAGGGATCAAGATCATCCGGACAGACACTGGGCTAGTGCTGTCACAGTCTCATTATATTGAGAAAATGATCACTCGTTATGGGTATCGGGATCTTCCAGGGATCGATACGCCGTACAGGTGTGATATGAAGCTGAAGCCTAATTCAGGAGAAAGCGTCAGACAGCTGGAGTATGCAAGCGTAATGGGAAGTTTGATGTATGCTACTACTGCCACAAGGCCTGACATAGCTTTCGCCGTGGGAATGCTGAGTCGTTTCACGAGCAACCCAGGTGCTGAACACTGGAAAGCTGTGAAACGGGTTATAAGATATCTCAAGAAGACTCAGACATATGCACTGTACTACAGCGGAGATCCGCAGGTAGTAGAAGGCTTCAGTGATGCCAGTTGGTGCTCAGAGGTGGAGAGCGAGAGGTCCACAGGTGGATACATTTTCACAATGGGTAGAGCTGCTATATCGTGGAAGTCGAAGAAGCAGACTATGCTCTCGCGGTCATCCATGGAATCTGAGTTCTTTGCACTAGATACCGCAACCGAGGAAGCAGAATGGCTTCGGGAGCTCATGTATGATCTTCCATTGGTTGGAGCGCAAATACCAGCGATACCGATATACTGCGACAACCAGGCGACTGCGGCGGTGGCATCAAATGACCTCTTCAATGGAAAGAAGAGGACTGTGCGGTTGAAGCACAGGGCAGTACACGATCTTATCAAGAGAGGTGTTATTACAGTGATTGATGTTCGGAGTCAGGAGAACCTGGCGGATCCGTTCACCAAGGGCCTCAAGCGCCAGCTGGTCAATGACACAGCTTGTAAAATGGGCTTGAAGGCATTCTGATATTAGATTTTTGTATTCCTACCATAAAGTTTTATGCTAATAGTTCAAAGATTTATCTACTAGGCATCTAGCTTTTGGTTCAAGGGAGGACCACTAATCGAAAGAATATCAGGAACGGTGGGTACATGTTCTATTGGGTATGGAGAGGTTACGGACCTATAACCACTGTTGTCTACTATTGTTTTCTGCAGAAAATGGTTCCTGTGGGAAGGTTGGCTTAATTGCCTTAATGAGTTCTCAGGCAGAGTGAATGCCTGGAGTGCTTTACAGGAAGCACGGTAGAGCAGCACTACAAGGAGTGAAACTCCATGCTACAGTGGGGTGACTCCACAATGAGGTTTCTATATGTGGGGTGCTGCCCAGGAATAGGATAAAGTCTCGGCTTTGCAGGCCAAGTCACAGCGGCGTAGCACCGCAAATAGGCAGTTAGCCTAATACTGTATATTAAATATAAAGAGGGGTGTAGTCAGCACTACAAAGAGGAGGAGTTCCTCATGTTACAGTGGCACGACACCACCATGAGGTACCCGGTTAGGGATAAAGCCTCGACCTTGCAAGCCATGTCGTTGCGGCATAACACCGCAAAGGAGCCTAAGGCTTCATACTGGGTAGTTTGTCACTACAAAGAGGCGGTTGCCTCATGCTACTGTAGTATGACACTACGATGAGGTTTCCGGTACGGGGTAAGGCCTCGGCTTTAAGCCATGTCATAGCGGCATAGCACCACAAGGGAAGTACAAAGCGCTTCATGCCATGTCTCTTTATAATGAACTCACCTATAGTGTATGGCAGAGATATCAGGCCGTCTCTTGAGGGTAAACTTGTAGACACCCAAAATTATACACTAAAACCAGGCTGGCACAGGGCCTTTAATGTGTAGCCAGAAGCACATGTAACTACATTATGTGAGTGGAAAGAATTTCAACTATGATGCAGAATTCAAGGCTTAGTCCATTCTTGTATTATAGTTTGATTTTTGACTCACGTGGGAAGATTCAAGTCTTAAGTGGCATCTATCCTAAAAGCATAATGGACAGTTACTGTGGGGAACACTCGTACTCATATATATAGTGATATGTGGGGGATTGTTGGGTTTGTAGACTTTTGTTTTGGTTTTTAGTCCCACACCGGCTAGAAAGGAATGTGTATCTCCATATATATGAGTCTTTTCTCTTTATGGAGATGCACATGTAGTGCACATGGGTGTGTGCCATGTTGGATTAATTATTAATGGTATAAAGGCTTAATCAACAATTAAGAAGCTGTAAGCTTTTTGCTCTTGAAAATTTATTTCCATGGAGCTAAGCTCCGTAGGAGCTTAGCGACTCAGACTCGGACTCGGACTCGGACTCGGACTCGGGCTCGGATTCGGGCTCAAGGGCTCATGAGGCGTAATATGGAGTTTTGTTGGCGCACTTTGCACTTAGCACGTCAGCATCGTCGCTAGGCGCATAGTACGCTTAAGTTGCGCTCGTTGCACGAGCCACTTGTGCGACCACGTTGCGAGGTCCATTACGCGAGCCCAGTTACGCTGGCCCAGTTGCGCAGCCCAGTACGCCCAGTACGCGCAGTGTGCGCAGCGTACGCAGCGGGCGTAGAGTGCGCAGTGTGTGCAGCGTACACAGTGTGCGTATGGCTGGCTGCATATTAGAGCGAGAACGGTTGCAGCAGTTGCTGCACGTTTAGGAGTAGTTCTGCCACTACCCTGAAGTTTAGGCAACTGCTTGGCAACCGCCCCGTGGGCTATATATGCAGGTTCTCTCCTCTCTCTGAGGGTAGGGGTAATCAGAATTCCAGAAAGAAAACCTCTAAGTGTTCTTTAACACAACAGAGTAGTGAGCGTGTTCTTTAACACAAACACTAGTACTTTTTAGTACGTGTGGGTTCTGTTACTTCAAACAGAGAGAGAAGATTAGAGCCATTGCCAGAGGAGTTCGCCGTCTTCCGAGGAGTCAGAAGAGCAGGAGTGTTCCAAGGTTTTTCGTCAACCTTGCTGGTTCCTGGAAGCTGTTCGCAGAGGACGAATAAAGCTTTGAGCAACGGTGATAATTCACCCCAGCATTTCTATCTCTCGCCTGTCATCCTTCTATTGCCTTTAGCAGTTCTGTTAGTATCTTCTTTTTAGAAGGCACTACTGTCAGTTTGCTACGATCACGAAAATCTTTTTAGATTATTCATGTATTACGATATCTTTTTAGATCTCGTAATTTGCAGAATCCTTCTGGATCTCTGTTGCAAAACCTTTTTTAAGGAATTGCATTTGAAACGTTGTCTTTACTGTTGGAGAAATCAGAATTCCAGGGAGAAAACTCTAAGTGTTCTTTAACACAACAGAGTTATGAGCGTGTTTTTTAACACAAATACTAGTACTTTTTAGTATGCGTGGGTTCTGTTACTTCAGAAACAGAGAGAGAAGAGTAGAGCCATTGCCAGAGGAGTTCGCCGTCTTCCGAGGAGTCAGAAGAGCAGGAGTGTTCCAAGGTTTTCCGTCAACCTTGCTGGTTCCTGGAAGCTGTTCGCAGAGGGCGAATAAAGCTTTGAGCAACGGTGATCATTTACCCCAGCAATTCCATTTCTCGCCTGTCACCCTTCTGTTGCCTTTAGCAGTTCTGTCAGTATCTTCTTTTTAGAAGGCACTACTGCCAGTTTGCTACGATCACGAAAATCTCTTTAGATTATTCGTGAATTACGATATCTTTTTAGATCTCGTAATTTGCAGAATCCTTCTGGATCTCTTTTGCAAAACCTTCTTTAAGGAATTGCATTTGAAACGTTGTCTTTACAACTGTTTCAGTTTCTGTATTTTCTATCGAAAAGCGTGCCCCGACGTTCCCGGCAATAACAATCTCAAAGCTTTATTGCTACGATGGAAAATATTAATGCTTCACTCCTAAACTCTGACTTCTGTAAGTTAGAGAAGTTTGATGGAGAGCATTATCAAGTCTGGAAGAGGAAGGTTTATCTCACTCTTCAACTTAGAGACGTTGATCACGTATTGCTTGAAGAGGAACCTACTGTTCCAGATACTGGGTCTGCTGCCGCAATCTCTGCGGCTACTAAACTTCAGGCCAAGTGGAGAAGGAAGAATAGCATTTGTAGGTTGCTTATCCTGAATGCTATGAAGGATTCTCTAGCAGAATCCTACAGCAAGAAACTAATTGCCAGTGGCATATGGGAGTCTCTGGAAAAACTATACGAAGAAGACAAGAACAGGAGCAAAATATTTGTGGTTGAAAAATATCACAAATGGCTCTTTGAGGACGAGAAGTCCATGCTGCCGCAGGTCAAAGAATTTCTGAAGTTGCGACAGAAATTGGAAGACGAGGCTATGTCCCTCCCCGACAAGTTTATTGTTGGAGGGATTGTCTCAAAGCTCCCCGCTGGATGGAGCAAGTTCTATGCAAACATACATAGGAAGAAGTTGGAGATCACCCTTGAAGATCTCCTACAGGAAATCTATGTTGAGGACCAGATGCGGGCTCAATTGAAGGTGGACATACTGTCCAAGCAATTGGCTAACGCCAATCTGGTTCAGACCAAGGAAACAAAGGGAAAGGGAAAGCGTGCAGATTTCCAGAAGAAGAAGAAGAACCCTAACAACTTGAATGTTAAGGGAACTTCTTTCAAGTCAAAGAAATCTAAGGCAAAGATGCCTTGTTTCAGTGTGGCCAGTTGGGCCATTTCAAAAGTGAATGTACAGCACCGGCCAAGAAATCAGAGCAAGGTGAGCCTAGCAAAGTCTCAATGGTTACTGATGTAATTGCTATGATTGGACAGGTTGATGCTGTAGGATCTGATTCAGACTGGTGGGTAGATACTGGAGCCACCTGCCATGTCTGCTCCAGTAAGGAGTGGTTCAGCACATACACACCCACTTCTGAAGCGGTTGTGATGGCGAACCAAGCACAAGCTGAAGTTCTAGGGATCGGGACGGTTATTCTGAAGCTGACTTCTGGCAAGTCTCTGACGCTTCAAGACGTGAAGCACGTACCTGCTATCGCCAAGAACCTGATCTCGGGAGGCCTACTCTGCAATGCAGGCCTCAGAATGGACATCAATGCTGGCTAGATGGTAATGTCTATCAAGGGAACATATTTCGAGAAAGCTTTTTATACCGAAGGAATGTTCAAGATTCAGCTTGTAAATTAGTCCAATGTAATTAATGTAATTAATGAAATCACTCCTTTTGCTTGTACTCTTGAGTTGTAGCATAATAGGCTAGGACATATTCATTGTAAACGAATAAACAGAATGTCTAGTCTAGGACTTATCTCCAAGTATGGGGGTAAGGTAGAGAAATGTGAAGTTTGTGCTCAAACGAAGATCACAAGGAAATCCTTTCCTCGGGTTAATCGAAGTACAGATCTTCTGGAGTTGGTACACTCAGATATCTGTGACTTCAAACAGTTCTCTACAAAGGCCGGGATGAAGTATTTCATAACCTTCATCGACGACTTCTCAAAGTATGCGTTCGTCTACTTGCTGAAGGCTAAAGATGAAGCATTCGAGAAGTTCAAGGAGTTCAGAGCCGAAGCTGAGCGACAGACTGGACAACAACTCAAAAGGATAAGAAGTGATCGAGGTGGGGAGTACAGGTCTCATGAATTCGCATCATTCTGTAAGGAACATGGAATTGTCAATGAGACTACGGCTCCATACTCTCCTCAATCAAACGGAGTAGCTGAGAGGAAGAACAGGACGTTGACAGAAATGATAAATTCAATGTTGTTGACTGCTGGCCTTCCTAAGTGCTACTGGGGAGAAGCTGCATTGACGGCCACTTTTATTCTAAATAGAGTGCCTCATGCAACTTCAGACGTTACTCCTCATGAACTCTGGTTCAAGGTCAGACCTAACTTGAATGTCATTCGAGTGTGGGGGTGTCTGGCGTATGTCAAGCTTCCAGATCTAAAGATTCAGAAGCTTGGGATAAGGACTACAAAGACGATCTTCTTGGGGTATGCCGAGAAGAGTGATGCTCGAAGATTTCTTGATATTGAGTCAAATCATATCATTGAATCTCGCGATGCAGAATATTTTGAAGACAAGTTTGCAAGGCACAAGAATATTGTTCTTCCGGATGTTCCGGAGAATAATGAGGGTGAACAAGGGACTGAAGTCTTCAATGAAGATGTCGTCCAAGAAGATGTTGTTGTTGAAACAACGGTTGAACCAGTACAAGCTGAGCCGTCAGCTATGCGTGTGAGGAGGCCGAAGGACTTCGGAAGTGACTTTGTCACCTATCATGTGGAAGCAGATCCGCTTACCTATGATGAGACGATGAAGACCAGAGACGCGGTTTTCTGGAAGGAGGCGATTGACAATGAGATTGATTCCATCACTTCAAATAACACTTGGGTGTTGGTTGATCTTCCTGAAGGAGCGAAACCCATCGGATGCAAATGGATCTTCAAGAAGAAGATAAAAGCAGACGGAACTATTGACAAGTTCAAGGCTAGGTTGGTAGCCAAGGGGTTTTCTCAGAAGCAGGGGATTGACTATTTTGACACGTATGCTCCAGTAGCCCGGATGACCACCATCAAAATATTGATTGCTCTCGCAGCAATACATAAGATGGTGATACATCAGATGGATGTGAATATGGCTTTCCTAAATGGCGAGCTGACAGAAGAGATTTACATGCAACAGCCAGAGGGATTTGTCATCAGGGGTCTTGAAGACAAAGTCTGTAAGTTGGTGAAATCCTTATACGATCTTAAACAGGCTCCCAAGATGTGGCATAAGAAATTTGACAAAGTTATAAGGTCAAATGGCTACATGGTCAGCGATACGGACAAGTGTGTTTACACGAAGTTCGCTGATGGAAGAGGTGTGATCGTTTGTCTGTACGTGGATGACATGCTTATCCTAGGTACGGATATTAGATGTGTCACGGAGACAAAGAAATTCATCTCAAGCAAGTTCAGTATGAAGGACTTGGGAGAAGCTGATGTGATCTTAGGGATCAAGATCATCCGGACAGACACTGGACTAGCGCTGTCACAGTCTCATTATATTGAAAAAATGATCACTCGTTATGGGTATCGGGATCTTCCAGGGATCGATACGCCGTACAGGTGTGATCTAAAGATGAAGCCTAATTCAGGGGAAAGCGTCAGGCAGCTGGAGTATGCAAGCGTAATCGGGAGTTTAATGTATGCTACTACTGCCACAAGGCCTGACATAGCTTTCGTCGTAGGAATGCTGAGTCATTTTACGAGCAATCCAGGTGTTGAACACTGGAAAGCTGTGGAACGGGTTATAAGATATCTCAAGAAGACTCAGACATATGCACTGTACTACAGCGGAGATCCGTCGGTAGTGGAAGGCTTCAGTGATGCCAGTTGGTGCTCAGAGGTAGAGAGCGAGAGGTCCACAGGTGGATACATTTTCATAATGGGTGGAGCTGCTATATCGTGGAAGTCGAAGAAGCAGACTATGCTCTCGCGGTCATCCATGGAATCTGAGTTCTTTGCACTTGATACCGCAGCCGAGGAAGCAGAATGGCTTCGGGAGCTCATGTATGATCTTTCAGTGGTTGGGGCACAAATACCGGCGATACCGATATACTGCGACAACCAGGCGACTGCGGCGGTGGCATCAAATGACCTTTTCAACGGAAAGAAGAGGACTGTGCGGTTGAAGTACAGGGCAGTACACGATCTTATCAAGAGAGGTGTTATTGCAGTAATTGATGTTCGGAGTCAGGAGAACCAGACGAATCCGTTCACCAAGGGCCTCAAGCGCCAGCTGGTCGATGACACAGCTTGTAAAATGGGCTTGAAGGCATTCTGATATTCTATTATTGTATTTCTACCATAAAGTTTTATGCTATTAGTTCAAAGATTTATCTACTAGGCATCTAGCTTTTGGTTCAAGGGAGGACCACTAATCGGAAGAATATCAGGAACGGTGGATACATGTTCTATTGGGCATGGAGAGGTTACGGACCTATAACCACTGTTGTCTACTGTTGTTTTCTGCGGAAAACAGGTCCTGTGGGAGGTTGGCTTAAATGCCTTAATGAGTTCTCAGGCATTTGGAATGTCTGGTATGCTTTACAGGAAGCATGGTAGCACAGCACTACAAGGAGTGTGACTCCATGCTATGTGTGGCGGTGACTCCACCATGAGGTTCTCGAATGAGGTAAAGCCTCGGCTATGTTAGCCAAGTCACAGCGGCGTAGCACCGCAAATAGGCAGTTGGCCTAATGCTGTATATTGAATTAAAGAGGGATGTAGTCAGCACTACAAAGAGGAGGTGTTCCTCATGTTACGGGTGGCACGACACCACAATGAGGTAAACCCGACTAGGGATAAAGCCTCGGCCTTGCAAGCCATGTCGTAGCGGCGTAACACCGCACAGAAGCGTAAGGCTTCATGCTGGGTAGTTTGGCACTACAAAGGGGCTAGACCTCATGCTACGGGTAGTATGACACTACGATGAGGTTCCCGGTGATTCGAGATAAGGTCCTCGGCTTAAGGCCATGTCATAGCGGCGTAGCACCGCAAAGAAAGCGTTGGACGCTTCATGCCATGTCTCTTTAATAAAGAACTCACCTATAGTGTATGGACAAAGAGATATCAGGCCGTCTCTTGAGGGTAAACTTGTAGACGCCCAATATTATACACTGAAACCAGGCTGGCACTGGGCCTTTAATGTGTAGCCAGAAGCACATGTAACTACATTATGTGAGTGAAAAAAATTTCAGCTATGATGCAGAATTCTAGGCTTAGTCCATTCTTGTATTATAGTTTGATTTTTGACTCACGTGGGAAGATTCAAGTCTTAAGTGGCATCTATCCTAAAAGCATAATGGACAGTTACTGTGGAGAACACTCGTACTCATATATATAGAGATATGTGGGGGATTGTTGGATTTTTAGCCTTTTGTTTTGGTTTTTAGTCCCACATCGGCTAGAAAGGAATGTGTATCTCCATATATATGAGTCTTTGCTCTTTATGGAGATGCACATGTAGTGCACATGGGTGTGTGCCATGTGGGATTAATTATTAATGGGATAAAGGCTTAATCAACAATTAAGAAGCTGTAAGCTTTTTGCTCTTGGAAATTTATTTCCATGGAGCTAAGCTTCGTAGGAGCTTAGCGACTCGGACTCGGACTCGGACTCGGACTCGGACTCGGACTCGGGCTCGGGCTCGGACTCGGGCTCAAGGGCTCATGAGGCGTAATGTGGCATTTTGTTGGCGCACTTTGCACTTAGCGCGTCAGCATCGTCGCTAGGCGCATAGTGCGCTTAAGTTGCGCTCGTTGCGCGAGCCACTTGCGCGACCACATTGCGCAGCCCGTTACGCGAGCCCAGTTACGCTGGCCCAGTTACGCAGCCCAGTACCCAGCCCAGTACGCCTAGTACGCACAGTATGCGCAGCGTACGCAGCGTGCGTAGAGTGCGCAGTGTGCGCAGCGTACGTAGTATGTGTAGAGTGCGTATGTGCGTATGGCTGGCTGCATATTAGAGCGGGAACAGTTGCAGCAGTTGCTGCACCTTCAGGAGTGGTTCAGCCACTACCCTGAAGTTCCGGCAACTGCTTGGCAACCGCCCCGTGGGCTATATATGCAGGTTCTCTCCTCTCTCTCAGTGTTAGAGAAATCAGAATTCCAGGGAGAAAACTCTAAGTGTTCTTTAACACAACAGAGTAGTGAGCGTGTTTTTTAACACAAACACTAGTACTTTTTAGTACGCGTGGGTTCTGTTACTTCAGAAACAGAGAGAGAAGAGTAGAGCCATTGCCAGAGGAGTTCGCCGTCTTCCGAGGAGTCAGAAGAGCAGGAGTGTTCCAAGGTTTTTCGTCAACCTTGCTGGTTCCTGGAAGCTGTTCGCAGAGGGCGAATAAAGATTTGAGCAACGATGATCATTCACCCCAGCAATTCCATTTCTCGCCTGTCACCCTTCTGTTGCCTTTAGCAGTTCTGTCAGTATCTTCTTTTTAGAAGGCACTAGTGCCAGTTTGCTACGATCACGAAAATCTCTTTAGATTATTCGTGAATTACGATATCTTTTTAGATCTCGTAATTTGTAGAATCCTTCTGGATCTCTGTTGCAAAACCTTCTTTAAGGAATTGCATTTGAAACGTTGTCTTTACAACTGTTTTAGTTTGTGTATTTTCCATCGAAAAGCGTGCCCCGGCATTCCCGGCAATAACTTTTACAACTGTTTCAGTTTCTGTATTTTCCATCAAATAGCGTGCCCCGGTGTTTCCGGCAATAACAAAGTTCACGCTTGGCTCGCAGACCATACTCACCCTTGATGAGAAGACCATATTTTGAAATGCCGCAAGGGAG
Organism: Iris pallida; assembly: GCA_029216955.1. Classification (NCBI taxonomy): domain Eukaryota; kingdom Viridiplantae; phylum Streptophyta; class Magnoliopsida; order Asparagales; family Iridaceae; genus Iris; species Iris pallida. Next base: position 2,050,332 of record JANAVB010033620.1, on the reverse strand, counting down.
CTCCTCACCCTTGATGAGAAGAACCCCAAGCATATCTTCGAGGGGGAGGCCTTCCTCCGTCGCATGTACCGCTATGGTCTCCTTTATGAGACCCAGGGCCATGGCAAGCTCGATTACGTGCTGGCATTGACGGTGGAGAATTTTCTTGAGCGTCGTCTTCAGACACTTGTGTTCAAGTCTGGGATGGCCAAGTCCATCCACCATGCCAGGGTACTCATCAGGCATTGTCACATTAGCTATATTTCTGACATACTTGTTTAGAATTGATATGTTCTTCGTCATATTATTTACCTAATGAATTGAGAAAGGTTATCTTTTGCAAGATTTATTTTGTTGGTAGTTGAAATTGCATTATATTGCTTGTTATACATTATTGTTTTGATGACGTGATGTTGTTTGATGAGTTCTGTTTGACTAATTCAACCATTTCTCATGTGTGGCCTTTATTATCATAACATAACTGAGAAGTACCTTTAGGCATTCAGTTGGCGAATGGTTTATCATCTCTTTGCGATAGCAAACTGCCTTTATGGTCTATTTATACAATAAATACAATAAATACAAGGATGTATTTATTGTATTGGCATACTTTGACTATTTGGGAAATTGTAAGGTTAACTTTAAAATTTTTTGTCTTGTTGATAAAACTTTTGGGTGATTCTCAAACCATTTGACACCTGTTTCAGAAATCTCAGAAATCAGCTCTTCCAGGTAGTTGCAAGAATGTCTCAATGCCGTGTTGGGTTTGATGGAAACATGAAGCCATTTCGTGTAGGATACTATTTTTTTCCAATTACTTTCCCTTCCTAAGCATCCAAAAAATAGCATTAATTACTGTCATATTCTGATATATTATTTATCAGGTTCATGTTTTCCAAAACATCCATATGAGATTTGAGCATCAACCTTCATACGTTACATACATATAGTTGTTGTATATAATCAATAGTACTTCCTAGTTTCAATAAAAATCCATCTTGGCATTCTCATTCCCATTTGGATAATTTCTATACCTTCTGTGTTTCTGAATATTTTAGCCCAAATGTGAAGTGACTCTGATGAAAATTCTTTCAGTAAAATGACTGAATAAAAACTGTGTGGTGTCTGTCTAAGTCAAAGGCATACATAAGTAAGAAGAGCGCTTCAACTGAATAGGGATGGTGATATCATAGGTTGCATGCTGGTTTATTCAACAATTCAGGCTCCCATGATCTCTAGAATAATTAGGAATGACAGAGAGGGAGTAAGATGCAGACAAAAAGAAAATAGCATTGGTGTAGTTAGTGTGTATGTGTATATAAGATCACTTTGACCTTAAAGCCATGGTAGCTATAATTCATTAGTTATTAACCTACCTTGCCAATTAACTCTCCTGATCGCGTTGCAATCTCTTGTGTCTACTTCCTCTAGAAACTTTTAGGGCCTACTTGAAAGCAATGGAAACAAGTTACTATTTTATTTAATTTTGCCACTCTCTTACTGGATATTTCATAAATTATGTGAAAGTTATTCAAGCAGATATCTATTATTGCTCACTTTTAACTACAAATGTTCTGTTTTCTAAAGATAACTTGTAGATGAACTCCTGCTCTGTGAACTCATTAATTTAGTTTGTTATATAAATAGCTGGTTGAACTCATTAATTTAGATGAACTCCTGCTCTTACTGGATATTTCATTAATTTAGTTTGTTACTGCAATTTGGAGAAGGGACCGTGGACGTCTACAGAAGCACAATTTTGGTTGACTATGTCAGTAAACATGGTGAGGGGAACTGGAATGCAGTGTAGAAGCACTCTGGACTGTATAGGTGTGGTAAAAGTTACGGTCTTCGATGGGCTAATCATCTAAGGCTAAACTTGAAGAAGGGAGCTTTTATGACTGAAGAAGATCAACTGATCATTGATCTCCACGCTAACATGGGCAACAAATGGGCACACATGGCTGCTAATGTAAGTCTATTTTAATTCATTTTTACATATAAGCGAATGTGCACTTGCTTTTGTGATTGATTGAGTTAAATTACTAGCCATATGAATATATTTAATTACAGATAACATTAGAAAAAGAAACTTTAGTTTGCCATAAACCTTTAAATGGAGAAGGCATGTATTCCATTACTGATGGAAGATAAACCATTTATTTTCCATAAACAAAAACCAAACTTTATGTATAGTATGAGTTTTACTCAACTTGTAATTTTGAGCTTACTTATATTTGGTTTCAGTATATGTTTGAAACTATCAAAAAGAATGTTTTCCTAGCATTTCTCCTTGCGTCTGGTTAGCTTATATTTGGTTAGCTCAATATTCTTTAGCATGTCCATTCCGTTTGAACTATCCTTAAGTTACTCTTTGCCCCATCTCTTCCAACAGCTTTTTTTGATTTGTTTGAAATATAAGTATCATTTTAAACAATTTGATAAAAATATCAGTGATCATTTTCATTATCAAGTTTGGCTTAGTGTCATCATGCATGGACTTACCATGTTAATGATGGAGCTTCAGATTCGATTTCCTGTAACATGTGAACAAATTCTAGTACTAAAATCAATTGCCATTTGTTTAAATCTCTATATCTATTATCATGAAACTATTGGATTGACAAATCCATTGTTTACTCCTGGCAAGTCCAAAAGGAAAAACATGCTTGGAGTTATATATTAGATTGACAAATCCATTGTTTATATTAGATTTTCTAACTATACCATTAAAACTGTTTCAGCACTTCTTAAAAATATTGCTTTCTTCCTGCATTTTGTCACGTGCAGCTTGTTTTCGGTTCCAATGTTAGGATAGCTTTCTTCTTCTATTTGGGATGTCAATTTCTCTATATGTTGTTCCACCTAGATATTTATAAATATATTTTTCTTGTTCTCTCAGGAGTGGAAAATGAAGGTGCTGCGAATACGGGAGGGATCGATGTGCTCCGGTCGGGTTTGCTATGCATATTTTGGTTTTACCAGCATAAATTTCGGTTTTGATGTTTAAGATGTAAGAAAACTACATATTGTGGTTTGGATATGTTTGTGGTTGGACATGTGTTTTTTCAAAAACAAAAAGTTTATTCCAAACTTATAAAAGAATAGTACAAAGTACAATGAATTCTGGGAAAGTACAACTGTAGGAATCTGACCATAAGACGATCACTCTATCCCTTGGACTATGTGAACTTGAAGACTTTAGCCTCTGGAGAATGCAGCCGCAATTTTGCAAGAGTTCTTGATCTCTATGTGTATGTATCTGATGCTTTAACAATGATTGGAAACTCTATTTATAGAGTTCAGGAAATAACTGTTTAGAAGTTATTCTGATGTACGCGAGGCTGGATTATGCCATATTGGGTTGCGTCAATCTTCTATTTTGCCAACTTTCATTCAGTTATAAGTTGTGTACCAACTGTATTTAGATGCGTGACATCATGTGATTGAGATGTGCGTGGTCGTGTACAGGATAGTAGACACGTCTTGAGAGATTAGTGGCATGTGTGCCACATCATCCTGCTTTAGAGATAAAAATTGTCTCAACTTTGTTAGATTGTGCGAACTTCAGTCAATGAGTAAAACTACGCCTGATTGAGCTGCGCCTAGACACGTGGAGCTTTTGAGCAAAGGTCATTCAGATTGCGCCTAGGCGCAACTAAAGATTTTGTCTTGATTGCGCCTAAGCGCAACTTACAAAGCGTAAAGGACAGCTGTCAACAACTCTCCTCGAACGGCACAATTTGCGAGATTCGAAGAGATTTTCCTCGTTCACTGTGGTGTCAGTTGTCAGTGCTGTCAGGTGATGATGGCTATTAAATGTCAGACGCCACGTAGACTTTGGCTCAATAAGACTGGACGCAGTCTGATATATGGTACAACTTGTTCAGCGGTGCAGTTTTTTCTCTGAGCTTCATATCGGTGGCGCAACCTGAGTTTTGGGGCGCAACTTGATCACAGGTTAGTAGATTCATGGCGCAACTTAATTTTTAGGCCCTACAAGACCCCCTTCAAAGTTTTCTAAACTTAAAAAATATTTCAAAGTTTTGAAATACTTTGAATTTATAAAAGTTTTGATGGAGTCAAGTTGCGCCAGTCAATCGTAGTCTGTTACTATCAGTTACGATTTTTTCGTGCACAATTGGGGGTGACTGTTAGGATTCTGACTTTTGGCTATAAATAATCCCTGTTTAATCTACTATGATTATTTACTTTCACTTTTAATCTTCTGAGGAAATTTCTTGAACTCTTACAACCCTCTTTTTAAACCTTCTCCTCGACGACATGGTCCCCAAAAGGATTGCTGGTGACAAAGGGAAGGCCATCTCCACCCCTTCAACTCGTGCTCCGTCCACCCGTGCACCACAATATGCGCCGCCTTCTTCTCGACGAGAGACGACCAACCCAGCAATTGAAGGTGATTAAGGATGAGCCGATTCATTCTGTGGATGATGATTCCATCATTGATTGATTTGTGCCCATTTTTTTAAAGTATGGTATATCACAAACTTTGTGCCCCCCTTCTTAGGGTGTGGTTGCCCCTTTTCTTGAACACTGTTCATTTTTACGAACCGTGTTATGTATACTATTGTGCACAGTTACAAAATACTGCTTGATTTAGTCTGAGGCGCAACTCAGTATATGGTGTAACCTGTGGTGTTGTGCAACTTGAGTTTCGCGCAACATGGCATGTGGTACAACTTGGCTTGTTGCACAACTCAGAATATTGCACAACTTAAGTTTCGTGCAACACATCAAGTGGCACAACTCGGAAAGTCTATGTAACTCAATAAGTCGTACATCTTTGTTTTGCTTCTAAAATTTTTTTGTTCATGTATCTCCTTGCAGTTTTTGGGCTAACATAGCTCCCAATGAATGATTCATTGCCCGGACATACATTAAGAAAGGTATTCCTGAAATCGGTGGTACAAGAACCGGTGGACTCATTAAATACCGCTTTATGTCATCAAATGCTCGTTGACATTCTTCCGTCCAAACGAAAGATACACCTTTCTTCATTTATTGAGTAAATGGTCTGCAATGTCCAGATAAATTTGAAATGAACCGCCTGATGTACGCAAGTTGACCTTAGAATCCTCGTAGCTTTTTTAGGTTGTGTGGGGAACGCATCTCTTGAATGGCTTTGATCTTCTCGGGATCAACGTGTATACCCTTAGAGGTAATGACGAAGCCGAGAAATTTAGAGACACCCAAGACTTGGTGGGGTTCATTTTGAGTTGGTGCTGGCGCATTTGATTGAATATAGTTCTTAAATCTTGAATGTGATCTTCTTTGAGATGACTTTTAACAACAATATCGTCAACATAGCATTCGATAGTCTTTCACAGATAATCGCAAAGGATAATACTCATAGCCCGCTGGTAAGTTGCAACGGCGTTCTTTAGACTAAACGACATAACTGTATAACAGTACACTCCACGAGGAGTACGAAACGAAGTATGTTTTTTAACTTCAGGATTCATCCGGATTTGATTATATCCAGAAAACCCATCCATGAAAGAAATTCATTCACATCCACATGTATTGTCGATCATGACATCAGTAATTGGGAAAGGAAATTCGTCGTTAGGGCAAGCATCATTGAGGTCCCGAAAATCTATGCAAACTCAAACCTTTCCGGTCTTCCTCAGAACTGGTACAACGTTGGCTACCCAGTCAGGATGCTGCTCTTCTTTGATAAAACTGCAAGCTATAAGCTTTTTGACTTCATCATCAATTGCATCCATCATTTCAGGCTTAAATTGTCGTTGTTATTGTTTGACCGGCTTGGCATTCGGCAAGATATTAAGCTTGTGAGTTATAATTTGAAGATCTAATCCCGGCATATCTTCATAACTCCAGGCGAAGACATCAATATATTCACAAATAAGGTGAATTAACTCTTATTTTTCATCCTCTGAGAGGTTTTTGCTAATGAAGATTGGTCGCGATACGCCTTCTCTCTAATATCAATTTGGACTAGTTGATCCTCAGTAGGTGGTTCTCGTTATTCAAAATGAAGTTCCCACTGATTGTCCATCCTTTCTGCCAAGGGTCCACTTCATGAGCTTCTTCAATATTATCTTCGTCATCTTCCAAAAATTCGATATACACCATGTTAGAAGATACTATCACCCTATGAACATGACCAGTGCTGGTGTCAGAATCCCATGAAATAGAATCATAAAAGTTAGATCGTCCTTCTTCATCAGATTCAGAAGGTTTTGGAGTTGGAAGTGGTAAAGCATAACCTAGTTCTCGTTTCGTTTTACTGTGGTATTGTTGTTATTTTTCTTTTGGAATAGCAATACGAAGAGGAGTTCGCCTTCCTTTACTGTTGTTGAGGACAATTTTAAAATCATAGCCCATTTTGCGGATAATTGCTTTGGATTGTGGACTATAGCGGCGTAATTGTAGCCCTCCTGAATCATCTCTATTATCGTCAGAGAGCATGATTTTTGGTTTCTCTTTTTTATTGAAGAATATAGGCTTTTCATCTTTCTTTCAAGACGGTACTAAGAAGTACGACTCTTGTATTGAATTCAGTGATACCGTATTTCGAAGAGTAGCATATCCAAATAACACTAAGTATAGTAAGAGACATCAGTATACTGCAAAGGAGATGCTTTATTGATTTTTACACCATCATTTACAATAAGAACTTTAGCCTTAGCAGGCTTAGTCAGATTGATAGATTGATGATAAGAGGAGGAGAAGAACGAGAAGGAGGAGGGGGCTTCTTACGATGAAGATTGATTACAAGCGGCTCAGAAGAGGCGAGCTCCTTTTGTTCTTGACTATCACCCTTAGGCCGCTTCTCATGGGAAGGAAGATAAATAGTCAGTGGTTTAGAAGATTGAGGACATGAGGTACGTCCTTTGACCGAAATTACCAGAGTATCATTTGGTACACTCTTCTGTTCTTCATCTGTGTCCATTGCTAGTACCACCTTCATGAATTCCTCCTTGTACATACGAGAATCTATGTAGTATGCTTCAACTCCTTTGAAAGGATTCAGATATGCAACCTCTTTTTGGACTTCACTATTACCATCCATATATTTAAAACATTGGTGGAGAGTAGAAGGTACAATATTGTGTTCATGGAGGAATGGCCTTTATAACAAAGCAATGTATGAGCCACGATTGTCAATAACGTAGAAAGTTACCTTTGTACGAAGATTGCCAATTTGAAGTTTTAGGCGTGTCTTCCCCAAAGGTTCACTTCTTCCTTGATTGAATCCCAAGATGGTAGTGATAGTTGTAGAAAGGTTATGCACTGGAATCTTCAAAGCATCCAGTAAAGACTTCGGCATGATGCTAAGTGCGGACCCTGGGTCAATCAGAATGTGATCGACTTTCATGGTGTCCACATACCCCGTGAAATAGAGAGGACGATCATGACGATTGTCTTCTAAAAACATGTCATCTTGTGTGAAAGTAATATTGGGCATTAACTCAAATATACTATGAAAATGTGCACAGTTGACTGGCTCATTTTCAGGCTTCTTGAGAAGTAAGATAAGCGTCAGCCTGCATCAAGGCTTCACTTAAAGTCTCTCGAGTTTCTTTTGAGAGACGTAAGAGTTCAAAAATTGACAATCTTGCTGGAGTATTGCCCAATTGAGCCAATATGTCAAAATTGTAAGGCTTTTCAAGTCCAAGAGATGAGGATTTCTTCAGTGCTTTCTCAAAGTGAACATATTGCTTCCCCTTGTCTGCTGATGTTGGTTTAGGAGGAGATGGTTCAACCATCGGTAGGGATGTAGATGGTATATTCTCAGCAGGAGAAGATGATATAGGAAGAGCATCAATAGATGAAACATGATTATCTTGATTTTTGGGATATTCTCGAAGATAGGCTTTCCCAAATCTAGTGCCTATTAGAATTTCTTCTTCTGTTACTGGTTCAAAGGATACTATGTTTCAGTTCTTAGATTTAACTTTGGAGTGCTTCTTTTGCTTAGAAGAGGGAGGCATTTCAAACTCTGCTACCAGATCTGGATGAATCCACATAATCTCTCCTTTGTCAGTCGACAGTGGAACAAGACCTTCATTTTGAGGAGGTGGGAGATTTACGATCTCAAGAGTAGTCCTTGGAATAGGGACAACACCATCTTGTACAAGTTGTGGTAGAAAATCACCAAATTATAAAGAAACCACATTAGCAGTCACCGTTTTCTCATCCTGCTGAAGAGTAATTACTCCAGAATTGACCAACTTCTAGATTTTGCCCTTGAGCACATAACATACTCTGGTGGGATGCCCTATAGATCTGTGATAAACACAGTATTTAGGATGATCAGTTTTACCCACTTCTTTTGGCCGTTTTGCCTCTGGAAGTTGAAGCTTATTACTTTTGATCAAGCAATCGAAGATGATCAAAGTATCACCTTCATCAAAAAAATACACTTCCTTTGGACGAGTTATCTTTTATGGTGGTGCTGATGGAGTGGGTGCTGTCTGAGTGACGTTGACAGCCAAAGAATCCTTGTCCTTGAGATTGATGGCTAGTATTTCTTTACCCTTGCGGTTATTCTGGCGATTAATACCCCCGGGTGTAGAATGTTCGTCTTGGTTAGGATGAGTCATCTGAACTCCTAACTGCTTGAACTTTTCGGCACTAACCTCCATCTCCTTTGTATTTATAATAAAAGTAAGTCAATCCTGAAATTGTGTAGATCCTGTCCACATACTAATAATAGGCAACAAGTTTGATTTGTAAGTGTCTATTGTTACAACAGATGGAGTTCCTAAAGGCATTTTGAGTGCCTCTCGGCAAAATCTTTAAATAAAACTTTTTATAGATTCATTGTGCCTCTGTTTAATCTTAATGAGGGCAGACATCGTCATGTCGTTTACTTCCTCATACCAAGAACATTTGCTTGAAACCAGCAAAAGAAGTGATGCAGCCATCAGGCAAGCTACAATACCAGTCATATAATGCGCCGGCTAAACAACCGACGAACACTCTGGTAAGGAGAGCATTATTTGACTGTAACTGATCAGTCATCACCTCAAAATAATTAATGTACTGACTTGGAGAGGTACTGCCATCAAACAACATAATGGTAGGAAGCTTGTATTTAGGAGGGAATGGAACTTCCTTCCATTCTGTAGGATACGATTGCTTTATGCACAGTCTTTGTAGGCCATCATTCTGCTTGAAAGCCTCAAACTGAGTGCACAATAGTTTTACAGCATCATTAGCATCCCCTAATGTTTGAGAATTGATGGGTTGGTTAGAAGTATTAGGAGGATGAACAGTATGGTAATTACCATCTCAGCACCAGACTGACTGGGATCAGCTTGAATTGGCACAGAAGCAACCTGAGGGGTAGGTACCCCCAGATTAATAGGTACAGAAGATGCTATAAGCTCAGGATTCATAGCAGGGTTTACAATCAGTGGCACTGTATGTTGAGCCAAGATTATAGTGTGCATGCTAGCAACCATTTCTGCCATGGTCTTCAATTTGTCCTCTAATGCAACAATTCGTTGCTCTTGACTAGTTGAAGTAGAGGCATCTTGATCTTCCGTAATGGTATATGCTGTCACTTCTCTTGCTGCTATTGATGAGATAGTTCGTTCAGAACTTTCACTATCTACATCAAACTCTGAAAAAGAGTCCTCTCCTATATGAGTGATGGGGAGATCTTCCTTATTAAAGACACCTTTGTTTAAATGTCGATTTCTTGATCTAGTATATTGAAAGACACCTTCACTAGATGCATAAATCCAATCCTGACTGGGATTACGGGATGTATTACATCTTGGACGTTTTCCACCCCAGTGCCATGAGAAGTCATGTTGACAGAAGCATATAATAGCTCTTCTTTGTCTTCTATTATATGTTCAGGAGTTAGAGCATAGTTCAAACAATCGAAGACAGATCGTCGAGCCGATTGGCAACAACAGTTGATGACGACTTCATAAAGGCAGTGGCGATCTGAAGCATGATTTGGAGGTGAGGGAGACATCCTTGTAATCTCCCGTATTTGTGTAAGACGTTGTCGAAGATCAGTTACAACTACAGGACGAGAAGAAGTCGGAGGAACATATTCCTTAAAGATATTAGGAACATGTCTCATATTCTTCAGATGTTTAGTTCCCTGAGTGTACAAAGATGTACTCAACTCATTAGCATAAGTGGTTGGGTCCTTCTGGTACAAGTTGGCCTTTGGCATAGGGTTCTTACGTTTTACCAAAGTTGATACTGGTTGACGCCTATTGAGATAAGCGCGTAAATCAGAAAATTCTGCTCCAGGTGTCTCTGTTTGTGATATTCTCAATTTTCTTTGCTTAGATCTTGAAATTTGCAAGGTGGGAAGGTCTTGACCAGACCCCATAGGGGTAGGTAAGATACCTCTTTGATTAGTATTCTTTCCGATATCAGAGATCCGAAGACCCCTGTTTAAAGAAATAGAATCGGATATGTCTTCCTTTGAGTCATAGACCAGGAAAGTTTGAGAAAACACCAAAGGGTGCTTTTTTTATTTTGTAGAGGGTTAGCTAAGAAGCGTTTTCCTTTGTTTTGTTGTGAGACCATTTTTGGCACAGATTCGCCCATTGAGGAAATATCAAAGGACTCTTTTCTTTGTCCTATCTAGTATTGGCACTAGAACATTGATTCTTCATGTTCAGAACATGAGAATTAGAAGAAGGAATAGCCAAAAGACTAGTTCCCTTGAGTTACGCCAGAGCAGCAGACTACGCCAGAATAACTGATTGCTTGGGTTGCGCCACAGTCCTATGGGCTACTGGTGGCGCCTTGGCCGCATTTTGGGTAGATTGTGCCTCAACAATGGCCTGAACAGACTGTGCCTTGGCAGTAAAGAGAGTAGTAGACTGCGCACGGGCAGCAAGAAGAGTGGATTGTGCCCTGGCAGCAGAAGCAGGCTGTGCCAGAGCCACTAAGGCGGATTATGCCTTGGCTCCTGAGCACTCAAGTTGTGCCTGGGCAACAGCAACTACAGGAGACTTAGGAGTCCATACATTCCTGTTCTTGGCAATAGCCACAGTACGCTTATTGATCTTGGTATTGATCATATTCTCGTAGGCTGTCTGGTTGACTTGAACAATCAGAGTCTTTTGCGTCTTGTCAATCGACGCAGTGTCATATTGAGTTGTCACCTTCTCGTCGGAGGAGAAAGTCATCCCCAGCAGAGTCGCCATTTTGTTTGCAAAAATAAAAAGTTTATTCCAAACTTATAAAAGAATAGTACAAAGTATAATGAATTCTAGGGAAGTACAACTGTAGGAATCTGATCAGAAGACGATCACTCTATCCCTTGGACTATGTGAACTTGAAGACTGTAGCCTCTGGAGAATGCGGCAGCAATTTTACAAGAGTTCTTGATCTCTGTGCCTATGTATGCTTTCACAATGATTGAAAGCTCTATTTATAGAGTTCAGGAAATAACTATTTTAGCAGTTATTCTGATGTACACGAAGCTGAATTGTGTCATACTGGGTTGCGCCAACCTTCTGTTGTGCCAACTTTCATTCGGTTATAAGTCATGTACTAACTGTATTTAGACGTGTGGCATCATGTGATTGACATGTGCGTGGTCGTGTACAGGATATTAGACACATCTTGAGAGATTAGTGGCATGTGCGCCACGTCATCCTGCTTTAGAAATAAATTGTCTCAAATTTATCAGGTTACACGAGCTTCAGTCAATGAGTAAAACTGCGCCTGATTGAGCCGCGTCAAGACACGTGGCAGCTTTTGAGCAAAAGTCATTCAGATTGTGCCTTGGCACAACTAAGGATTTTGTCTGGATTGCGACTAGGCGCAACTTACAAAGTGTACAGGATAGCTGTCAACCAACTCCCCTCGAGCAGCACAATTCACGGGATTTGAAGAGATTTTCCTCGTTCACTTTGGTATCAGTTGTCAGTGTTGTCAGGTATTGATGGCTATTAAATGTCAGATGCCATGTAGATTTTGGCGCAATAAGACTGGGCACAGTCTGATGTATGGCGCAACCTGTTCAGCAGCACAATTCATTCTCTGAGCTTCATATCAGTGGCACAACCTAATTTTTAGGACACAATTTGATCACTGATTAGTAGGTACATGGCGCAACTTGATTTTTAGGCCGTACAATGTGCTAGATGTTTGTAGTTGGACGTATATAAATATGTTGGAAGTTTATGATGTATGAACATTATAGTTTGTTAATATAAAGATTGAGTTTTATAGTTATTTGATGTATGTATATCTTCTGGATTATTGATATATGTCTATGTTCAATTTATATAAATGAAATTTTGGCTATACAAAATTTAGCTTCTCTTGACGGATGTAAAAGGTCAATAATAAACTAATTTTTGCTGCAGAAGAGACTTCCATTGATGGTTTTTAGCCGTAAATAAATGATTTTCTTGATGGCTAATAGTCGTCATCTAGGCCGGAGTCAAGAATTTATTTTACCTACATTGACGGTTTCTCCAAACTGCTACCTTGATGACTAAAAATGGTCAAGAAAATTGTTTCATATGACGGCCAAAAATCATCAAGAAAAGCTATACCAGCGACCTCAAGAAAAGGGGGGGTCTTTTCTTGACGCCGGCCTAGTTGACGGATCTGCAACCGTCAAGATACCCATTTCTTGACGGTTTTTCCCCGTCAAGAAAAGCCTTTATTATTGTAGTGCGTTCTTCACAATGCGGCAACTTCGATCTTCATCGTGCGGTATAGTGCCTTTACTTTTGTTTCTCTGAAATTCAATTTTATGCCTAGGTTTTTTTGTGCCAACTTCATTTTTTCTTCACGTTAGGGTTTTTTTGGTGGCAACTTCGTTCGTCAACTTGGGGTTTTTCTCTGTGCATTGCAACTAAGGGCTCACTTAGGGTTTTTCTCTCACTTAGGGTTGTGTCATGCTTTTATTATAATAGAATTTGTTTAGTGGGATCTCTAATAATAATAGTGTTACATTAACATCTCTTCTACTGATATAATGGTTTCCAAACGACTCAAAATTGAATTGTATAAATCGTTTATAAATAATCTATTAATTATTTTTTAAATTAACTAATTATTTAATTAGTTAATATGATTTATTTATAAGTAAACAATTAATGTGAACTATTTTCTATAGACTGAATTCTATAAATTTTTAGGATGTTTATTTGTGAAATTCTTGGTTTTGATGGATTTGATACAGAGATGATTATTTTTAGGACATTTATGTGTGAATAGGCACTAATTTGTGATGTTTCCTATTGTACACAGTTTTGGTTTCTTCTGTCTCCTTTCTTCCTTTTGTTTTTGGGATTAGCCTTTCAAAAAGGATATGTATCCTTGTTGGCATATGGAAAATTTGATTTTTGGTTTTTGGATGCTATGTTTTGTGCAAATACATTCAATGTGGGTTTGATTATAGTCGAAGAAATAGAGAAGTGGGTTTGTTTCATTGTGGCAAAATAAGTCCTTCCACCACTGGGTTTTTAGATGTTGTGCTCTGTATTCATACATTCAATGTCGCTTTTGTAGTTGAACAAGTATTGGACTGGGCTTGTTTCATTTCTAGGCAAGATAAGTTCTTTTTTTGCATGCTAATGGTCTTTTGGATGGTATTGATATTGTGAATGTCACAAACACGTATCGGACACGGCACAAACACTCGAGAATATACATTGGATACAACGCAGACACTACAAAATATGCATCATTTCTAAATGGCTCATGGTGTTTGGATGCTAAGATATATTCATGATAAAAATAATTAGAGGTAGGTACTCGCCTTAATTTGTTGGAGTCAACGTGCACGATATGAATGTGTCGACACAGAATAGGTACGATACTATGCTCTACAAGATGGTCCCAAATGATGGCACATATAGTTCCATTGAGTCCAGAATAGTCTAAATAGCATAGTTTGGTATATAAAGACCCATCAGAGTTCGGCACGATAATAAAATCAAGAAATAGGAAACAACTATTATAGTCACAATTTAATTTTGAAGGGAAAAATCGTAACCAAATATGTTTATAACTATTCCTTGAAAATCATTTATAGTATTTGGAACTATATTATATTATAAAAATATATTTTTAGATAATATTTTGAAAACCTAGAAAGAAACATTTAGACTACATCTCCAATCTGTCAAATATGATTTTTGGTTGAAACTTGAAAATAATATTTTTAGAAATATGTTTATAAACTTTTATATAATTTTCCTAAATAAATGATACTATTAATAAAAAATCACATTAATAATAATAATAATAATATATACATCTACATATATACAAAACATATACATATAAGTAATATATTGTAATATATATATATATATATATATATATATATATATTTAATATATTGTAATATATATATATATATATATATATATATATATTACAATATATTAAATATATATATATATATATATATATATATATAAATATATATATATATATATATATATATATATATATATATATATTTAATATATTGTAATATATATATATATATATATATATATATATATATATATATATATATATATATATATATATATCATTAGCTCACTTTCGGATTTGGCGGATCAGGTTCTGGGTGATCCGTACGAATTGGAGGATGGAGGCAACGGCGGGGGGCTCCGCCCCCCTTGGCCCTCGAGCGCCGCCGGGGGCGGTTCAGGCGGCCGTCCGAGAGGGAGGCCGGATTGCGGGGGGAGGGGGGCTCCGCCCCTATCTCTGGGTCTTTCTCCGGTGACGCGGAGGTGAAGCCGCCGCTGATGGCGTTGGATGCTTCGGCGGGGGGCTCCGCCCCCTTTGGCCCCAGAGCGGTGCAGATGGTGGACCAGGCGCCAGTCCGAGGCGGAGGTCCGGTTGCGGGGGGGGGGGTTCCGCCCATCTTTGCGGGCCCTCCTCCGGTTCGGTCGCGGAGGCGAGGCTGCCGTTGGCTCCTTCGGCTACGACGCCTCAGGTGACGGGGGCACGCGGCGGTAAGAATGGCCCGGTGAGCTTTGCTGCAGCGGTGGTGGGGCGGTCAGCGACGGGTTTGGCGAGCGCTTCATCGAGGGTGTCCTTTCATCCAGCCACTGTTGTTGACGGTCGGAAGATGGCCGTCTTCTCCCTGTCAGACATGGAGGCCCTCACAGCGCCTTGTGGGCTGGACCTTATCAGAAAGTTTGCTCGATGGAGGCTTCCGACTGAGACCATTAAGAAGGATTTTGATTCGAGGGGTTTCAGGGGGTTTATTAAAGTTAAGGCCATTGACGATCACCACGTCCTCATTTGTCTTCATGAGGAGAGCGATTTTCTTTGGCTTAGATCCATGGACAGTTGGTTCGTTGGACGGGTTCCAATGGTGCTATTCAGGTCTTCGGTAGATTTTTCGTCGATAAGAGAGGATCCGTGAGTTCCAGTCTGGGTTGCCTTCCCCGGGCTTCCGCATTGCATGTTTGATACTAATGCGGTTCTCTCCATCGCTTCTGGTCTTGGCACTCCGCTCTATACGGACCGAGCAAGTACGGCTTCATTTTCCAGGCCGGGTGTTGCTATGGTTTTGGTTGAAGTGGACGTTAGTAAACCTTTACATCATGAGGTTTTCTTTCAACTTCCTGATGGCGTCCGTTCGCAGCCATCGTGTATGAGCGGACCCCACTATACTGTGTTGCATGCGGGTTGCATGGCCACGTAGAAAGTGATTGTGGTCGACCCAAGGTGGTGACGCCGGCGGTGGACAACGCAGAAAGGCCTACCGTCATTGACGCTACTTCCTCGGGCGTTACGCTAGAGGAAAGTGGCACGGTGCATGGACGTGGCACCAGCAGGGGCCATCGGCGACGTCGTTCCAGGCTTGAGAAGGGGAAAGGAATTTAGCAGGTTTGGAGGCGCATTCAGAGGCATGATAATAGTAGTGATTCTTTGCAGCCCAGTTTACGGAGGAATGTAGACAATCGCGCTTTGTCTCTCCCACCATCATGGCACGTGGGGGAGTCATCTTCGGGCCAACTGGATTTATGGTCGGATGTCGGGTGGCCCATGCAGGAAGGATGCAGCATTTCGAGTTTATGTCTGGACGGGCAGACGGGACCGGAGCGGGGTACTTGCCCCATCGATTTATCGAATCTTTCTATCATTATCCATAGCCAGCTGGGACAAGGTGTCCTAGCGGATGGCTCTGACACGGAAGAATGCAAATTAGTGGTGTAGGAGGAGCCTGTCCTTGGCTCCATCTGTGTCTGGGGAGATGATTCCTCCCCGAGGGATGATATGGTTTTGTCGTCTGGAGATAGAACTTCCATTATCCTCCCGGAGGGTCGTGAAGAGGGCTGGTAGATGGTTCCATTCAAAAAGGCGACGGGTAAGCAAAGGAAGTCGATGACGCCTCAGTCGGATCATCTTCTTCGCTCACATGCATCCCGGGATAGGCGGGACCCACGGAGGGTCCATGGTTAATCTCCTTATTTGGAATGTTCGGGAGACGGCGAACAAAACTACTTTATGCCATCTCAGGTCCTTGTGTCGGACCAATTATATCCAGGTTCTTGCTATTATTGAGCCCAAGGTGATATCCTCTAAGCTTCTTTCTTATCAATTGAGATTGGGTTTTGATAGTAGTTATTGCAATGAAAAGGGTAATATCTGGTGTTTTAGCAAGTCGGGCTCTGCGCTCAACTGTATTGATTCATGTAATCAGGCTATCACGGTACAGCTTTCTTTGAGCTGTTTCTCGGATCCGGTACGGTTGTCTGTTGTGCATGGTACAGGAACACGTCAGGAGAGGAGGCGTCTATGGCGGCACCTTCTGGACATCCAAGCCAGGGACCCTGTTTTGCCTTGGGCTGTGGGCGGGGACTTCAATATTATTGCTTCTTCGGATGAGAAATTTGGAGGCCGGCCACCTGACACTTTGGCCATTGCAGACGTCCTCGACTTCCAGTTGGCGGCTGGGCTCTCTGATGTTGGCTTTAGAGGGAGCACTTTTACTTGGGTGAATGGTCAGTTTGGAGTTGACCGGCAGGGATCTCGCCTAGATCGTGTGTTGGCGACGGGTTCCTGGCTGGATGGAGTCCAGGTCATCTGTGAGCATCTCAACCGGGCAGAATCGGATCATGCTCCTCTCTTGATATCCTGCCAGCCTGTTACTTCATTACAGCATCGAGGTTTTCGTTTCCTTGACTTTTGGATATCTCACCCTGATTTTCTTATGGTGGTTGCCCGGGCTTGGGAATCCTGTTGGCATTTTGTTGCATTAGAGCGTCTGGGTATGCGCTTGCGGACGATGGGACAGGTCCTGGACGGCTGGAGCAGATCTACTTTTGGAGATGTTTTTCAGGAGGTCCGTCAGGCAGAGGACGTTGGTTTGGCGACGTAACAGGAATACGAACTTCATCCTTCGGAGAGGGGTAGGGCTTCCTGGATGCAGGCGGTAGCCAGGTTGAAGCAAAAGGTCCAGGTTGAGGAGTCTTTTTGGTAACAGAAGGTCAGATTGAATTGGGACTTGGAAGGAGATAAGAATACTCATTTTTTCCATGCGTGCACCCAGAGTAGGCAGAGAAAGGCTGCTATCCAGAAGATTATTCGTGCTGATGGTACAGAAATAGTCTCTGATGCGGAGGTGGCGACGGAGGCTTCCTTATTCTACTATAAGTTGTTCCGAGCTGAGTCTATCAATGATGATGATGACTTCCTTGATGTCATTCATAGTATTATCTCTGGGGAGGATAATTCTGATCTTGTCCGGTGTCCGGATAGATCGGAATTGCTGGAGATTGTTCATGGGATGGACCCGTATAGCGGAGTCGGGCCTGATGGTTTCTCTGGGAGATTTTTCTCGTCTTGTTGGGATATTATCGCTACTGATGTGGAGGAAGCCATTGGATCTTTTTTCTTGGGTGGTCGCCTCACGGCTTCCATATCTGATACTTTTTTATTCTTCATCCCCAAAGTCGAGCATCCCAGGAATCTTTCAGATTTTTGCCCTATTAGTCTTTGTAATTTCTGTAACAAGATTATTTCCAAGATCCTTGCTTGCAGGTTATTTGCAATTCTTCCAAAAATTATTTCACCGGAGCAAAGTGCTTTTGTTAAAGGGCGTGAGATTGTTGACAATATAATTATTGCCCAGGATATGGTAGCATCTATGAGGGAACCCAATCATGGTGGCAATGTGGCTATCAAGCTTGACATGCAGAAGGCTTATGACAGAGTTAATTGGCATTTCCTATTGCGGGTTCTTCGGAGATTTGGTTTAAATGAAGCCTTCTGCAATATCATTTATCGTCTCCTGGCGAGGTATGGGGTTCTTCTCAATAGAGCTCCTACAGATTTCTTCCAGGCGACTAGAGGGATCCGTTAGGGGGATCCTCTTTCCCCCGCTCTTTTTATTATTGCCGCGGAGGTGCTTTCTCGGAATCTCAAGCTTCTGCAAGCATAAATCGGAGATCTTCTTTTCATACTCCGATAGGGGGACCGCGTATCTCGCACTTGGCCTACGCGGATGATGTTCTTATATTCACCTCGGGAGATATATCTGGTTTGAGAGCTCTTCAGCAGGTGTTGCACCGTTATGAGGCTGTATCTGGTCAGAAGATTAATTATTCCAAGTCTGTCTTTTATACTGTGACTCCTTTGGTCGAGGCTCGTGCACAGACTATCTCTTCTTTATTTAGATTTTGCACCGGTACTCTGCCTTTTACTTATTTGGGCTGTCCTTTAACATACGGGAGAAGGAATGCTAGGCTATTCAGGGATTTGTTTGATAAAATAAGATCGAAGCTTATGGGATGGCAAAACAAAATTCTTACTCCTAGGGGTAAGCTGGTTCTTATCAAGAATGTTCTCATATCTATCCCTATGTATACTTTGGCAGCATGCTGCCCTCCCAAGGCCGTTATCAGGGCGATTGAGAGGATGTTTGTGGCATTCTTTTGGGGTAGCAAGGATGGTGTCGCTAAGAGGAGTTGGTTGGCATGGCGGTTTGCTACTCGGACTAAATCTGAGGGGGGCCTTGGGATCAAGTGTCTGCAGGATATTATGGATGCCTTCTCGATGAAATTATGGTGGAAGTTGCAACATGGGAGGGGACTTTGGGTGGATTTCCTTAAATTAAAATATTTTCGTAAGCGCCATCCTTGCGAAGCTTTCGTAACGTCCAAGAGTTCTCCCATTTGGCGATAGATTTTGCGGGGAGGAATTTGGCGGAACCTCATATTGCTTTTAGACTTGGACGTGGGGAGGGCTCTGCAAGGTGCGAAGCGTAGATTCCGGGAGGCCCTCGGCTGGGTCGTGTTGCTGATCCGAGGGACGGTGGTGTGGCTACAGGGGCCAGGCGTGGAGCGGAAAGACGGCCGCGGAGGCGGATGCGGGCCCAGGATTTGACGCCTGGGTTTTCTGGACTGGCGGACCAATCCATGGCCTCAGGGGGACGGGCGCTGATGTGGCAGTTTCTCCCCAGCTTCGGGCGAACCCCCCGGGGCGGGTAGCGACGGGTGGTGGCACTGGTGAGCTTCGTCGGTCGGCCAGACTGGCAGGGAGGGTGGTGTTCCATCCTCATCGTCTGGTGATTGTGAGGGCTCTATCGGACAGGGGCAGAAAGATCCGAGATTTAAGGGCAAGGAACTCGGACAATGGAGGTCCTGCTGTCCGATCGTTCTGGTTCGCCGAGGGTTGGAATTTGCCTTTGATTTCGGAGCATTTTGGGGAAGAGGCTGTGCGGCATCTCATTGCGGTAAACCTGACTTGCACCCCAGTGCCTAATTTATTTGTCTGGGGTGATCGGCAAGGATCTTCCTTTCTGGCAGCGGCATGGAGGGTGTGTCGGGTTCATCATCCAACCTATCCTTTATTTTCTCATATTTGGGGCCAATGTATTCCAGCGAAGTAGAGCATTCTGATATGGCGGGTCTGCCACAACCGACTTCCCACTGATGACAACATCCAAAAGATCGACTTTCATATGGCATCCAGGTGTCACTGCTGTCAGGACGAGCATGTGGAGACACTTCAGCATACCTTCTTCCACGGGAGTCTTACCTTGGAGGTCTGGTCTGTCTTCTGGGGTTTCTTCAAGGCTCGAATGCACCGAGATTTTTTGGTTTTCCTCCAAAGGTGGTGGCGCGGTTCTGACAGTCAACATAGGAGATCATTGGCCGGTGCGATTATATGGGTGCTTTGGAAAAACCGGAACAAGCATCGCTATGAGGGGCGTAGTTCTGGTGATGCTTTCTTGGTCTGGGAAGTGAAACGGCAGTTGGAAGTTGCTTTCGGCTTGTCGTCATATTCCGTCTATCCCGCAGTGGGCATTGGAGTAGTGTTTTCTTTGTTTTATTTTTTGTGTTACCATTTTGAGGTCGGATGTACTCATTACCCTCTTTTCTAATAAAGGTAACGGTTTTCCTTAATATATATATATATATATATATATATATATATATATATATATATATATAATATACTTATATATATACTATTCCAAAATAATTATATACACGAAATATATTTATACATATATATAACAATACGTATATACATGCATTCATATATCAAGTATATACATTTATGTTACACACATAAATATGTATATACTTGGTATCTCTAAGTATATATTATAAATATTTGTATATAACAATATTGCTATCTTAATAATACTGAACTGCAAAAAATAAAAAGAAATAAAAAGAAATAAAAAGAAATAAAAAGAAATAAAAAGAAATAATAATAATTATACATTGCTATTAATAAACAAACGGAAAGGGGTCTATGTGGTGCTCTTTATAATTAAATCCCTACTTATACAAATCAAACAAAAAAGGAAAAATAGAGCTGCTATTGGGATCATTCATTCCCAACTAAGTTCGAAGAGAGGGAGGGGCTTATGTTGGCATTCCCTAAGTTCCTTATTAAAAACCTAAATCCCTAATTTTTTTTCTAAGTAAAAGAAGAGGGTTGAAGCTGCTGTCTTATTATTCCTAAATTTTCAAAATCGAAGGGAGAGAGCGGTGAGAGGGAGGAAAGAAAATGAGAGAAGGGGGAGCTTATAGTGTGGCGTGGGCAGCGGAGTGCCAGCGGAGGAAATGGCAGGGCGAAGATGGGCCTGGCGGAGCGCTGAGGTCGCCGGGCTCCGGTGCGCTGGCGATGCGCGGAGGAGAGCGTGGAGATCAGGAAGGGGGGAAGAGTATATATATATATATATATATATATATATATATATATATATATATATATATAAACGTTTTCTGGAATGGGCTCTCCCCCCTCCGATCCCTCTTTCCCCCCCCCCTCTTCCCCTCCTGGTTCCCCCCGTCGTCCGTGGCCGCCGCTCGCCCGCCCGTCCGACCGCCGGAGCAGAGGCCACCCCCCTTCGTCCTCCGTCGACGCCGAGGTCGACACCGTCCCGTGTCCCCATACCTCGACGCTTCCCTCCCAAGGCGGACGGCCTCGCGCGTCCGGCCGGTGGCTCCCTGCCCGGTCGCTCCCATTTCGGGCGGAGGTGCCGGCCCCCGCGTTCCTCCCTCCCCTCGCTTCTTGGTCCTCCCCCCTTTCGGAGTTCCCCCAAGCCCCCAGCCTCCGTGACCGCCGGTGCCGGTGGGACCCCTCTGCTCCCATCCTCCGCGTCGAGCCCTGCCGGTGGCGTTTGGCATGGTTGCAGGAGGAGACTCTCAGCCCCCCGTCGTGGCTGGTACCGCCGGCTGGCGACCCACCTCCCTGCCCCCCCAAGGCCGGTATTCCCTCCCTTCTCCCTCCTCGTACTCATTGGCTGAATGACCTAGTCGCCCTGGTCGACCGGTCCTCGGAGTTGCTCCGGCAGACCCACCCCACGGTGGCGGCCCCGCTGAGCTGGCCGCCCCCCTCCGCCCCTGGCACTGGCCGTGCCTCTCTGCCTCCGTCTGTGGCCCCGGGTGCAGCCGCACCGCCTTTGCGGTGGCCTCTTCTTCCGCTTCCGGCACTCTTCGTCCCGTCGCCGCCCTCTCGGCGGCCTCGTCTTCGGTACCCCCCCGGTGGCGTACTCCGGACAGCAGGAGTCC
This sequence comes from Iris pallida, assembly GCA_029216955.1. NCBI lineage: Eukaryota > Viridiplantae > Streptophyta > Magnoliopsida > Asparagales > Iridaceae > Iris > Iris pallida. The sequence goes on along the minus strand of JANAVB010033620.1, from coordinate 2,028,361 downwards.
CTTCCGTCACGTCTTCCCACGTGGCCCTGCGACCTCGGAGAGTGCGAGCTTCGGGCCCCGTGCGTTGACGCTGTCGTCTGCACGTCCTCGGTTGGCTCGCCGGTCCCGTCACGCGCGCACTTGGTGTCCCCTTCGTTTCGTGCAGGGGAAGTTTTTACTTCTGCTGTGGACCACTTTCCCGTTGAGACCCACGTGGGTGCTTCTATTGCGCGAACTTCTGCTGGTTTAATTGGCGCAGGGAGCTATGAGGCTCCCCTTTGGCAGCACGTGGCCACCCCCTTCGAGGCGGCCCCACCTAATCCCCTTGCGCAAGGTGGGCTGCGCAGTTTGGTCTCTCCCCCTCGCGCACTTGGTACGGCGCAGTTGGGTCTGCGCAGTGCGGCCCCCCGGTTGGGCCCCTCTCCTCGCGTGGGCCCTCTTCCTCCCGTTCCCCCCATCCTCGCCTCCCGGACCCCGTCGACGCTCTCTGTCCGTCTCCCTCGAGCGCGTCCTCCGGTCGTGGCAGATTATCCTCCCCCTCCCCGGTCCACGGCCCCGGCCCGGTCGCGCCCTCGTAGCCCAACTCTGTCCACTCCCGGTTGGGCAAGATCGCCCCGACCGCGCACCCGGTTCCCCCTGGCCGTGGCGCTACCTCCTCCCCCCCTCTCCTGTCTCCGCCATGGGTGCGTCTTGCGATGCCCTCTCGGGCAGCCCCTTGCTAGGTCAGGCCCCGATTCCCCTGGCAGTCGCCGGCGATGCTCTTCCCCCCCTCAGGCTATTGTCTGCTCGGAGTCTCCCTTGGCGCAAGCCTCCTCCCCCCCGGCCGTTGCTGGTATGGGCTCCGGCGGTACTCTCCCGAGCTCCACGTCAGACCCCCTCTCCCTTCGGGCCCGTGCCGATGCTATCCCCTCCTCGAGACGCGGATCGCCTCCTGGCCTGGACCCTTCGGCCTCCAGTTCCCTCCCCAACTCCCTCTCCTTCGCGGACGCCTTGAGACCAGATCGGATTAGGGCTGACCCATTTCCGGCCTCAGAAGTGGTATTGCCAGACGTCGATCTGACGCCTCCGCCGGACGGATACCCCATCCGGGTTCCCTTCTCCTGCGAGGAGATCCGCTCCCTCTCTTCCCCCTTCATCAGGACTTTGGTTCTCAAGTTTGGATCCGGATGCCCTAAAATTTCTATCGTTCGGGAAGCCATCTCTCGATGGGGACTCTCGGCGACATACCGGATAGCTCCTCTTGACCCCAAATACCTGCTTCTTCATCTTTCCTCCGACTAGGACTTCAACAATGTGTGGATGAAAGGCATGACCAAAATTGACAATCAGTTTGCCAAGATAGTCAAATGGTCACCGAACTTCAACCCCAAGATGGATTCGACCATCGTCACCTCCTGGGTCACCCTCCCTAATCTCTCCCTTATTTGTTTTCCTGTTGCAGCCCTCAAGAGGATCGCCAGATCTTTTGGTATTCTTGTAGCCATCGCCGAAGAAACGAGAAATCTCTCTAAATATAACTACGCAAAGATTTGCGTAGAGATGGACCTCACAAGGGAGCCACCCAAAGTGATAGAAATAGAACTCGGGGATCAATTATTCAGTCAAACGCTAGTTTATGACAACAGCATTATTTTCTGTCAACACTGCCAGATGTACGGTCGCTCTTTACAATACTGCTTTCGCGCTCACCCAGAACTCAAAAAACCTGTCCCCAGGAAAGCGTGTGATACCGGCGCAGCTCACCCATCACGTCCCACAACACGGATCCACCCCAACCCTCCACCTCCCGCTCAGAGTTCCCCAAACGTTACCGCTTCTGTCTCAGCTCCCCCTTCTCTCGCCATCACTCTCCATAATTCCAGCGGAGCGATAGTTCCAGATTCAGCTGAGGGCGCCTCGGAGCTGCCGGTCCCTGACTGCCTCCCTATCCCTTTATCCTCCACTCTCGCCATTACTCTACATAATTCCTTCGCAGCCCTTGACTTTGATCCGGATGACTGCTCTCCAGAGACGCCTACCTCCGGTGGCCTCCCCAACCCCCCCTCCACCTTCCGGCCGCGACATAGTCCCCCTCCACAACCCCCCTCCTCTCCTCTTTCCCTCGCTGCCCCACCCCATCACTCATCCTCCGATTTTGTGATTCCCAGTGCCCAGTCTTCGGCCGGACTCAGATCTCACGACAACGATGAGGTAGACGGGGCTCTGTCCTCCGCCGCTCAACCCCCCTTCGATCGACCACCTTTCCTCCTCGTCCGTCCTCCCCGCTAACCGGTAGATTTTGGCAGGCGCAGAGAGCGGGCTTCCTCGATCGTGACAATCCTCTTTGTGCGCTGTCGTAGTGTGATGACTCTGACATTCTCTCAGCAGCCGCAGTCGTTCACTCGAGTTCTGATAGGACTCCAGCACCTGTCAGCTCCAGCCCCGAAAACTTCTCTCCCAAGAAAAAGAAGAAATCCAAGAAACAAAGGCAGCGTACGGCGATGATCACGAGATCCGCCGCAAAACTGCAAAACCCCCTACCTCCTCCATTAATGCCTAACATTCTTTCTTGGAATATTCGTGGCATTGGGAATAAACAGACTATGAATCAGATCATCAGTCTTACCAAATCTCATCGGATTGATTTACTAGTCATTATCGAACCCAAAATTCCTCACAAAAGAATGAAAGAAATCCAACTCAAGCTGGGATTCCCTTTCGCGATTACCGGCTGTCACGACATTTGGATCTTCTTCGCAGCTGACTTCCGCTTTGGCATTATCAACGACTCACCCCAAGCCCTCTCCTGTTGGGCTGAGCATCCCACCTTCAAGTCTCGTATTATCCTTTCGGCCATCCATGGTAGTTGCAGCATCCCGGAGCGTAAAGTTCTGTGGAAGCTTCTGTCGGGCCCCTCCATTCCTCACGATGATATGCCATGGCTCTGCATTGGAGATTTTAACACGGTCGCTTGTAGAGAAGAGAAATTCGGTGGTCGTGACCCTCCTCATTCGGCCATAGAGGATTTTAACAACTTCGCTTTAACCGCCCATCTTTCCGATATCCCCTTCCACGGCAACCAGTTCACTTGGTGCAACATGCAAGATGGTTCGCGTAGGCAGTACTCCCGCCTTGATCGTGCTATAGTGAATAGATGTTGGTCGAATTTAGGATTGATCAGCAATCTGTCGCACCTGAACTCCACTGAATCTGACCACTCCCCCCTTCTTCTCGAGATCAACATCTCTCATCATCGCATCAAAAAATCCTTGCACTTCCTCGACTTCTGGCGCCACCACCCCCAGTTCATGCTCATCGTAGAAGAGGCTTGGGCTTCTGTCACTCACCCGGACCCTCTGGTCAGATTTGCGATCAAACTTAAAGCTACTAGAAAAGCCCTTACGGCCTGGAGCAAAACGGCGTTCGGCGACATTTTTCAGGCCATTAAGGATGCCGAAGATGATGTCACTCGTGCGGAGATCGACTTCGCCCTCTTCAATTCCCAGGAGAATTGTGCCTCTCTCAACCTCGCCAAGGCCATCCTCAAGTCCAGAATCAGGGTCGAATCTGAATTCTGGAGGCAAAAGGCCAGATTATCCTGGGACTTGGAGGGGGACAAGAATTCTGGCTTCTTCCACAAATGCGTCAAAGGCCGCAGAAGCTCTCTTAAGAATCATCGCATCCGCGATGATAATGGCCAAATTCTCGACGATCAGGAGAATATTCAGATGGCTGCCACGAAATATTTCTCCAACATATTCACTAAAGCGGCCGTTATTAAAGATGACGGATTCCTGTCCGAGATCCCCTCCCTGATTTATGACAGGGACAACGAAAGCCTCAGCGCTCCCCCCTCTGTCGACGAGATTAAGATCGCTGTGTGGTCCATTAATGCCAACAGCGCCCCGGGTCCGGACGGATTCAACGGGGTTTTCTTCCGCTCTTGCTGGGATATCATTCGGTCCGACCTCGGGGATGCCACAACCGCATTCTTTTAAGGTGCCACTTATCCGAAATCTATATCCTCCGCTCACATCATCCTCATTCCCAAGAAAGACAATCCAGACTCCTTTAAGGACTTCAGACCTATTAGCCTCTGCAATTTCACCAACAAAATTATCTCTAAAATTATCGTCTCCAGAATGTCGGACATCCTTCCCAGAATCATCTCCGAAGAGCAAAGCGGCTTCGTCAAAGGTCGCAATATCACCGATAATATCCTCCTGGCCCAAGAGATGATCACGTGTATGAAATTCCCGTCTAGAGGGGAACGTTGCCATCAAACTGGATATGGAAAAAGCTTACGACCTCCTTGATTGGCAGTTCATGATCTGGGTGTTCAGAGCCTTTGGTTTTTCGGAACCTGTTATCGACATCGTCTTTAGATCCATCAACAACTCCTGGTTTTCCACTGTCATCAACGGCCAGCCTCAAGGTTTCTTCAAAGCTACCCGAGGAGTTAGACAGGGAGACCCCCTCTCCTCCACCATTTTTATCATCACAGCTGAAGCCCTGAGCAGAAACCTCAAAATCATGCCGCGATCCCCCGGGTTCTAACACTTTCACATTACGACCGGTTGCCCGCTCATAACTCATCTGGCGTACGCGGACGACATCCTCATTTTCTCCGCTGGCACCATCGGCGCCATCGATGTGGTTATTAGTACTCTTGCTAAATACACCCGGTGCTCTGGGCAGAAAATTAACAACAGTAAGAGCGAGATCTACACTCATCACAAAGCCGATAGAAGTCACTCGGCTGTGCTATCCTCTATGACCTCCTTCTCCACAGCTTACCCCCTTTCCTGTACCTTGGCTGCCCGTTGGTGTATGGCAGATCGAACTTTGGTATTTTTGAACACATGGTTGGCAAGATTCGACAAAAAATCACGGGCTGGCACAACGCCACTCTTTCCCTCGGGGGGAAGTTAATTCTCATTAAGCACGTTTTATCCTCCGTCCCCATATATACCCTCGCGGTGTGCTCGCCCCCCATCATAGTGCTCCATTCTATTGAATCCATCCTTGCGAATTTTTTTTGGGGTCATCTCGAGGGAAAGAACAAGCATCACTGGGCCAGTTGGGCTACCATGGCCAAACCTACTGCAGAGGGAGGTCTGGGATTCTGCAGGCTTACACACATGGTCGATGCCCTCTCGGTTAAATTATGGTGGAAAATCTGCACTGAAAACTCGATCTAGACCAGGTTTATGCGAGCGAGGTACTCCAGATTCTGTCACTTAACTGAGGCGTCTTCCAATAACAGATCATCCGCGTCGTGGCGGCGCATCATCCGTGGCCGTACCCTTGCGGAACTACACTTTCGCCCGACCCTAGGCAATGGTCGTTCGCAGGCCTGCATGGAACGCTGGCTGGGGGACGATATCCTCAGGCCCAATGATTTGACCCCGCCGCTGTACGAGATCAGAGATTTATGGGATGACGATGCCTCCGGGTGGAATTGGGATAGGGTGCGGGATTGGCTCGGCCCGGAAGCCGCGGCGAGCTTGGGTGATTCTAATCTGGCGATCAATGACGCTCAGGACGTGCTCAGATGGTCCCCAACCAGTGTGGCATCTTCTTCTTAGCTTCGGCCAGAGCCACCCTCAGAGACATACATGTCTGGACATCCCCTTCCGCCAAGTTTTGGCACGCGTGTATTCCGACGAAATGGTCCATTCTCCTCTGGCGTGCCGTTCGTCGAAAACTCCCCACGGATGATGCAGTTAAATCCTTCAGATATAGTCTGGCTTCCAGATGTCACTGCTGTGTTGATCACCATACTGAATCCGTCGAGCACGTTCTGCTTTCTAGGGAGTCTGCAACTCACATTTGGACACACCTTCACTACAGGTGCAATATGATCCCCACAACCGGGGGCATCAACGATCTGCTGGCCAGCTGGAACTCGTCTCACGGGCTTCAGATCGTCGCTGCCGCCGCATTTTGGGTTTTATGGAAAAACAGAAACAAATACAGATTCGAGGGTCGCCAATTCCAGCCTCCGCTACTGTACAGAGAGGTGATTCGGCAAATCTTCAAAAGAAAGAGGTGTTGCACTCACACCTCGAACAAGTTTTGGGCTGCACTGGACTGCTGACTGGGACAGGGGAGTGGTTACCTCGGGAACTCGCTTGGCTCGCCTAACCTTAGGATGCTCGGTCCAGTTACCGTTTTGTGGGCAACACTTTGTGCTTTTCTCTTTGTTTTGGGTCGGTCTTCGCGCCAGGCACGCTTACTTGTATAGGCTTCGGCATTTTGCGCCTATCATTCAATAAAGGTTATGTTCTCTTAATATATATATATATATATATATATATATATATATATATAATATATATATATATATATATATATATATATATATATATATATAACAATACGTATATACATGCATTCATATATCAAGTATATACATTTATGTTACACACATAAATATGTATATACTTGCTATCTCTAAGAATACATTATAAATATTTGTATATAACAATATTACCATCTCAATAATACTGAGCTGCAATAAATAAAAAGAAATAATAATAATTATACACTACTATTAATGAACAGACGGAAGGGGGTCTATGTGCTGCTATCTATAATTAAATCCCTACTTATACAAATCAAACAAAAAAGGGGAAACAGAGCTGTTGTTGGGATCATTCATTCCTAACCAAGTTCGAAGAGAGGGAGGGGCTTATGTTGGAATTCCCTAAGTTCCTTATTAAAATCCTAAATCCCTAATTTTTTTCTAAATAAAAGAAGATGGTTGAAGTTGCTGTCTTATTATTCCTAAATTTTCAAAATCGAAGGGAGAGAGCGGTGAGAGGGAGGAAGTAAAATGAGAGAAGGGGGAGCTTATAGTGTGGCGTGGGCTGCGGAGCGCCAGCGGAGGAAGTGCTGGGGCGGAGGTGGGCCAGGCGGAGCGCTGAGGTCGTCGAGATCCGGTGCGCTGGCGATGTGCGGAGGAGAGCACGGAGATCATGAAGGGGCAAAGAGTCGTCTATCGATAGAAGTGCCTGATCTGGGGGCAGCGCCAGTCATGAAGTTCATCGGGGCAAGCAAAGTCGGACCATGGTCGAGGCACCACGAAGGGGAGAGGCGTGCAGAGGTAGCGCGGGCTCGGGTCTGTGGAGCGACAGTCACCGATGAAGGTAGCGGGTCCGGGATCTACAGTACCGGGTCAACGCAAAAGTCGGGTTGCCGGCGTTGGGTTCATGACTCTCTCTATCTCATTTTCCCTCTGTTGATTTATAGTGATGGTGTCGTTTGTGGCTTGGGGAGAGGTCGATGGTGGTGTTGTCGACCGGGTGCCGGAGTCGAAGAAAATTAGCCTGGAGGTGGTGGTGGATGTGGAAGTGGTGGTGGGCGATTGGGCTATTGGTGGCTAGTGTTAGCCAGGAGGAGTGGTGGTGGTGATGTATGTGGTGGCCGGAGCCGAGGTAGGGTAGTCGGAGATATGGCAGTAACTGGTGGCGATTGTTGGCCTATTGTGGGTGGTCGGATGGTGGCTCAGGGAAGGGGAGACCGGGGGTGGCGGTTTGGCTTGGAAGGAGAGGATGCTCCAGGGATGGCAGCTATAGGAAATTAGGGTTAGAAAAAAAATGCTATATTGTAAACTATTAGGAGTTCCATATTTATAGGGTAGAGTGGGAACCCTTAATGCTAACCGCTAACAATTAGTTAATTAATACTAATTAATCACTAGCTAATTAAAATATTATTGAAAACTATATGATTCAAATAAAATAGAATAAAAGTATATTTATTTACGACAACATTTTGACAAATCCTTTGTTTATGCAAGGTAAAAAAATTATTACTTACAGAAATTCAAGAAAAGGACAAGAAATTTATTTAGGATATAATCTCACATAATAGTTTTCTCAAAATCAGTGACCCAACTAAATACCGATAGCATTACGATCGAAAATATGTTTTATAATAAAATGCTCATTTTCAATATTTAGAGGAAAAAAATAAAAAATACAAAAATACAAAAAATTGAAAATTTTCAAAATTCGGTTAACGAAGGTTACAGGTTCTACCTTTTGTAGTGTTTTGATAAAGGAAACATGTGGTCGTTCTTACTTACGCAAGCATACCAACATTATCTACTAATTGTAATAACAGTCTATTTAGCATGCATTATTTCCATCTTACTGAGCAATCATACAGATAACTCTTCCATTAAGCAAGCACAAGTTCTCTTGTTAAAGCATACAAGTCATATTATATCATTCTTTGTGATTACATACTTATTCTTAGAAATAAATATGTATTTATTCTTCTTATAGATTTTTTTGTTAAGTGTGAAAGAATCAGAAAGTGAAGTCTTGCCCACTCACCGTAATGATATGTCTTATATCCAAGGAAGCTCTTTCTAAAGGCATCATCTCGTGCCAACAAACTGATATCAATATCCATATATAATAACTTTGCTAAAAGTGGGTCATTATAATATTTATCATCATCCCTATCACTTGAATGATAACATTAACCTATACTTACCATCCTTCCCTATCTCTTCAAAGATATCACTAATAAACATGAGCGGGTTAGGATCTGTCTCTATATACACCAGATATTCTTTAGCCTTCGTAAATACATAAATATATGTGTGTGTTGGTCCCTCTGATCAAATAGATAAGCATGCAAGCAGATAATACTAGCATGCAACCTAACTATATGAGGTCACTAGCATCACAAGTCCTATTGGACGAATCATTTCGATATAGTGGCGACCATTTCCGTGTAGGTAGCTGGCCCCACCGACGGTCCCGAGATATCTGTATTGTGACGCACCTTCCAAGTCGGGTAGCAAGCCCTACTATAGGTCCCGCAATACCCGTTGTCTTAAGCACATTCTACTTAATTTTCTTCTAGAAAAAATCGGTTATGGTTGTTAAACCCCTCAAAATTAAATAATTTTTTTAATTATATAAACATATTTTATTGGATTTTATTATTTTGATTATTTTAATTATATAAATGGGCCATAGTCAGGGTTGAATTTTAGTATGCATGTTGATTAGAAATTATGGCATGCCTAGTGAAGTTTTGTGCCATGTCTAGCATACTAGCCATGGTAGGGTTGGCATAGTCATATTTTAGTTCCTTGTATGTTAACAATTCAAGTTATGGCCCAAACCATATTTTTAATTAATTAATTAGCTATATAAGCCATTTTGACTTTTTGGGAGACCGGTTGTACCAATCATTCCCGAACTTCTTCCAAGCCAAACCCAAACACAAGTAGACATGTTGGACATTACAACACAAACACAAACACACACACACACACACACACACACACACACATATATATATATATATATATATATATATATATATATATATATATATATATATATATATATATAATTCAAATTTTTGGAATTTTTTAGCACAAATGTTAATGGGATTCTATATGTAGTTATATATGATTAAATCCTTAGCCTAACTAACTAACTACCCAACCAACCTACTAACTAACCTAACCACCTATCCAGGGCCGACCAAGAGAAGCCCCCCATGTAAGTTTCGTCCAAAATTAGCCCATTGACCGCACACCCTAGTAAGCGGATACACAAATCTATTTGCATGCAAATATTCAAATACCCATATACATATAATAGTTCTACAAATACCAAAGTCCTAACCCCAACTAAATTCTTTCTCCTTCCTATCGTGGCCGACCACCCCTCCTCTCCTTCTCCAAATTTCAATAGCCCCCATAGCCTCCATACACCAACATCTTTATCACCATCATCAAATACCTCCTCCTCCATCATAAAACTCATCATTTTCATCCTTTTTCCATCAAAACTTCTCAAAATAACCTTAGAAGCACCATCTTCACCATCCAACCTACAAGAACCATTGCCAACACCTTCAAACCTATCAATAAGTAGCTAACAAGTAAGCAATGTAGGAAAATTAGGATCTTGGATAAGGAGGAGCATCCACCACCCTTCTAGCATTTCAGTAATGTTTCCATCTTTTTTCCACCTTAAATCCCATGTTATTAATTCTATAGGAAATTTGAGTTTATAAATTAGATATTGATCTCTTTTATCTTATATTTTTATCTCTAGAAGTTTCATGTTAGTTTGTTGAGAAATCAAGTTATGGTATAGCTAGTTTTGAGCACCATTAATGTAAAACTTTAGAAAATTGTTAAAAATTCAAACCTGAATCTAATGTAGGTTCTTATAATAAAATATGATTTTTTTTTGAAATATATTTCATAATTTTATCATCTTAGATCTGATAAGAAAAATAGGGATCAAAATACTAGCTTTTCGATAAGTTGTTGACATAGAATAGCAAAAACTTAGTGGTTAATTGTGCCATTGAACCCAAGTTTATTTTCTGTAAAAAATAATCAGTATTAATTATTATTGAAATATTATTTTATGTATTTAATTCATATTAAAAGTTTGGTGATGTTTCGGATAAGTTTCGGGTAGACTAACTGACATATAAGTCAATTAGCCATGAATTTTTCTTAAAATTCTAAATCTGGAATTCATTGGTCAATTCCATATAAATTATATTTAAATCATTAATTTTATGATTTTGATGATTATATGCATGCCCACAAAGTAGGGATTTAATCATAAATTTCGGAAGTCATAACGGATGTCTCATAGAAATATGTGTATTGTTGTGTATGAATTTAATGGTTCCATGGGGTATATGGATATGGTTATTTATGTTTAGAAATAATAAATTAGATAATTCGGTCATATATTAAGTTTCTTGGTAAGATACTTAAAGTAGTTAATTAAATATTTAGAAGCATTGGATTTTGGAGGCGTAGACACGGGTGCTACTTTTCATCTTCACTCAGCGGAATCAAGCAAGTGCACCTTGATATCGTCTAGTTATTGTTTTATCATTTGTGTTTTAATTCTTGTATTTATGTTACTATCATAGACCATGGTGGATATATCAATACGTGCTTCCGGATTATATTCGGGTGCATTCAACTGTAGAGTTGTCTAGTATTGACATCTAGAGCCTTCATATGATTATTTGGATTTTATTTCCATTGATACCTGTAGGATACAACACGTGATTGACACATGTATGATTCCTGATACCTGAGATACCGCATTTACTGATGACTGTAGGAGAAGGTTGGTGTTGTCATTTTATTTTCTTTTAGATGTCTCATAGGAATTGTCATTTAGATAGAGGTCAGAATGGTAAGTTGTGGATGCAATTTATTGATTCATGAGAGTTAAGGACAATTATTACTTGCACAGGCCATGCTGTGAACTACACTTTTATATTATGTATGTATATTTATTTGGAGAGATCACATGTTTCCTATGATCTATGTTTCTTTCTTAGTTACCGTTCAGATTCCACTACCAGAGCTATGACTATATGTCCCCAGATCTGAATGTCTTTTACATTGGCGATGTTTGTGCTTATATCACGCCTAGTCCCAAAAGTCATGGGACTAGCACGTGACATGGCTAGCTGGTATATACTCAAAGGTGAATCCAATCTATTGAACCCTCAAATAATGATGTAAACTGTCTAAGATAGGGTCTAAAATGACAAGTCAACTATATCTCAATCCATAGATGATACCCTCAAGTGGAAACCAAATGCATTAATATTGATCAAACAGTAATACACTGATGCCACTTGAATATAAATACAAGGATAAATAATTTGTAATAAAGTTGGCCAGACCTTAATAAAATCATATGAACAAGGTCATAACAAAAATTAAATCTTGCAAAACTAGGATATATAGCTAAAGATATCATCATAAAATATAAAAGATGAAAGAATGATAAAAGTACCACTAGCAATACCGGAATCTTGGAGATGCAATCGTCCACCAATCTACCCTTCTATTCTAGCAGTCACAACAAATACTTAGAGAGATCACTAGGTCCTCAAGGGACTAGCAAGATAAATAAAACATGTCGAATATAACAGTATAAAATACGAAGAAAATAAAAAATAGTCGTGAAAGAATCAACTAAGACGCAAGAGAACTAAGACATAAGGAACCTAACACAGTGGCATGACATACTAGACGTGGCTAACAGTAAGTCAAGTAAAATGTATAGACTACAGTCAAGACAAGCACTCACAATCTATAGTATCTCAATTGTAGTCAAGGCAAGCACTCCCAATTGAGATGGTCAAGTAGCTAATTCTATTATCAAGGTCAAGTCAATCCTATAGACTGTAGTCAAGGTAAGCACTCCCAATGAATAGAATATCAAGTCAAGAGAATAGTGGTGTAGGACTAGACAACTTTATTATAAGACACATGTGAACACGAAGACAAATATAACAGGTAATAAAATATAACAGAAATCAGGTATGTGTATATAAGCTAGAAACAAGATAAAATAAACTAGATACATGATAAAGCAACATGAAATAAAAGTATGAGAAAAAAGAAACAACAAAAGTAAAATATGTATATGAACAATATTGTACAAGCTGGTAAGGTATACTTGTCTGGTGTAGAATCGATCACGTCAAATCAATGGGCCACGAAAGCTAAATTTTCGCAAACGCCCCCGGATACTGAAACAGATATAACAACATTTTTGCAATAAGAAAAATATCTAAGTTTGACTATCCATAAGTCTAATTATGGACACATGACAAAACGGTAATTTCTGATCATGACGACGTCCGTCGTTGGACCCATTTTGCACCAAAAAGTATGCCAAAACCTGTTGTCTCTAAAGTCAACAAATTATATGCCTACGAGTCAAGTTTTTTGATACGAACTCAAGGGTATGTTCAATTTTGGCATTCGATGAGCAATGCACAAAATTGCATGTTGAATGGGATCACGGGACCGCAAAAAAGGCGATTCGGTCATCTGTCTCAGAATTAGACCAAACTTGATTCACAAGACTACAAAAATGATATGAGGCCAATGACGCATGTTTCTTCACGATGTGATGAATGTGGACAAAGTAATTAGAATTTTTGTAAAGTGGCCGATACGGTGTTTTTCGACCGATTTTCAATTTTTCGTACACTCAACTAATTCGAGTTGCATCATAGCCCACACGTCCACAACATCCGTATGCATGTTTCGATGCCCTAGGGTTGTGATGAAGTTGTTCGGTATATCGGAGCGGACCCCGTATCGGTAGATTTGTAGGTTTTCAAAAACTACTTTTTATTTTTAACCAAACTATTCTTAGTAACCAATAAACCAAAAGTAAAATAATAAATAATGGTTTTTAATGTTGTTTTGGTTGGTTTTAAACCTACTCAAGTGGTTTTCAAAATTTTGTAGCCCATAGTTCCCCTTCCAAAACGGGTATAAGCATATTTTTTCTGCTTGGGTTTAACCTTAGAAACTTAATTTTTCAAAGATTTGACTGAGATTTTAGATTGGCTTTAACCTAAATTTCTAACAACTTATTTCGGCATTGATGAAGCAGGTTATCTAGTCTACAAATAGGATTTGATAGATCAAAAAAATAATCAAGTAAATTGAGGGATAATCATCGATGAAGGAAGCTACCATGAGGTCAACTTGGACAAAATAGGGTCCTTGTTATGATGGTTTCATCGGCTACGATCGAGCTTCAACGGTCCCACGACAGTTGCTGGCGACTGGGTAGGCGTGCATAGTCCATGGGAGACTCGGGGATGGTTCAGGCTCGTTGAAGTTTTGATCACAGTGAAGCTTTGGCTTCACAAATCTCGAATTTATTAGGGCTTTATCGACCCTTTAAAGGCAAATTTTTATTCCTCTTTTAATTCAAATTTATATATATTTGTGGTTTGGTTTAAGATTGAGTTTAAGGAGAATCTAATCTAGATGAGGCTGAAAAAGATTTGGTCCGATTTGGTTCATATTTGAATGATTTACAAATCATTCAATTATGTTTTTTTTCCTCGGTTGCATGGAGGGTCGGGGAAGAAGGATTACTGTTTACAATTATATATATATATATATATATATATATATATATAAGAAAACCTTTCCCTATCATATATTCAAATAAAGACGCAAAATGTTGAAACCTTTACAAGTAAAAGAGCCATAACACGACCCGATAAAAGAAAAATAAAGGAGCAGGAAGGCAAATACGAACTCCCGCTCAACAACCAAAACCTCGGACGAAAATACTAATTCAAGTTATAAGGGATTGCCAGAATCCCGCCCTCGCGTGCTTGCAGTGTCTGCTAACTTTATATATATATATATATATATATATATATATATATATATATATTTATATATCTATATATATATACTTGTGAAGGTTTCGACATTTTGCGCCTTTATTTGAATATATGATAGGGAAAAGTTTTCTTATATATATATATATATATATATATTTTTTTTTTTTTATATATATATATGTAAATATATAAGAAAACTTTTCCCTATCATATATTCAAATAAAGGGGCAAAATGTCGAAACCTTTACAAGTAAAAGAGCTATAACAAGGCCCGATAAAAGAAAAGCAAAGGAGCAGGGCGGCAAACACGAACTCCCGCTCAACAACCAAAACCTCGGACGAAAATACTAATTCAAGTTATGAAGGATTGCCAGAATCCCGCCCTGACGTGCTTGTAGTTTCTGCTAACTTTGAATATCTTCCTATGAGCCCCTCTGATCAGTTGGTTGGAAGAGTATTGGTGGCCTTCGTATCTGAATTTGTTACGATTCTTCCAAATAACCGACGTGATGGCGGCTGCGATGATCTGGTGGCCATGCAAGGCACTGCCCCAGGACGTCAAAAGATCGTTGAAGTCCTCAACAACCTGACTCTGGCCGCACCTATGAGAGAATGTGTTCCACATTTACGATGCTAGGTCACCTGAACAAAGAATGTGCTCTGTAGTTTCAGACCTACGTACCGAGCAACAGTGACACACTGAAGCTAAGCTGAAGACGATGGTGGTGAGAGCGTCGTCTGTGGGAAGCTTCTTGCACAATGCTCTCAAAATCAGGAAGGACCATTTTTTAGGAATGCAGTTCCGCTAGTAAGGCCCAATCACGGAGGATGGCACATCGATACCTCGAACTACGCTTTTTGCTGATGCTAGTGAGAATGAACCATGGGCCGAGAGGGTCCAGCTCAGAGAGTCAAGGACCATACCTACCTCTAAGCCAGAAACAGCGAGGACGTTCGCTGCCTCCTTTCCGATCTAATCCCGAGCCCTTTTCCAATTCCATCCTCCCTCGCTAGCGCACAGGTGTCTGATCTTGCTTTTGGGGAGAGCTTCTGATCTAGGTGGAGAAGTTTGTCCCCATACCATCTTTCGTAAAATAGTGACAGTTCCCTCGCACCCAACCGAAGCTGGATCAAAGGCTCGGCAAAACTACGACCAATCACGATGCATCGCCAAGAAGTAAAGGATTTGCTATTAGCGGAAGCGACAGATGGGTGTGAGTGCTTGAAGTATCTGGGCTTCATGAACCGAGCCTAAATAGATCAACTCTTTCAGATCTTCCACCATATCTTTATCGAGTAGGCGTCAACAACATGAGCCAACCTGCAAAAACTGAGCCCTCCCTCTACCGTGGGTCTGGCCATGGTGTCCCAACTGGTCCAATGATGTTTATTTTTACCATCGCAGTGACCTCAAAAGAAGTCATCGAAAAGATTTTCTAGGGAAGTGAGAACCTTCTCCAGAGCAGATCAAGCAAATAGGGTGTAAATGGGGATAGAAGAAAGCACATGTTGAATCAGAATCATCTTCCCTCCAGGCGATAATATTGCATTATGCCATCCCTCAATCTATCTTCCTAATTTTTCCCAATAGCCCATCAAAGATACCTGCGTTAGTTCTGCCATACACAAGCGGGCACCCTAAATATATAAAAGAGGGTACGCGACTGAAAAGGAAGTAATATTGGTGAGAGTTAAGGAGTGGTCTCTGTTCGTCGAGTGGTGGACATAAATAACACTCTTGTTAGGGTTGATATGCTGCCATGAGCATCTGGTGTATGTATGAAGCGTGGAGTTGACAACCTCAATGGGTCCTACGTCGCTAGAGGAGAAGATAAGGATGTCGTCAGCATAGGCCAGGTGGGTGATGATCGGACAGCCGCTAAAGGTGTAGAAATGCTGGAATCGGTAGTAGCCAACCATGTTGTTCAAATTTCTACTCAACGGTTTAGCTGCAATGATGAACATAGTAGAGGATAAAGGATCTCCTTATCTGACTCCCCGACTGGATTTGAAGAATCCCGCGGCTTGGCCATTAACTACTGTGGAGAACCAGGAGTCATTGATTGATCTCCACACAATGTCAATCCAAATCTCTGAGAAATCGAAGGCCCTGAACACCCAGATCATGTATTTCCAGTCGAGCCTATCGTACGCCTTCTCCATGTCCAACTTGATAGCAATGTTCCTGTCCCTAGACGATAATTTCATGTAGTGGCCCTTAATTACCGATTGAAGTCAGATGATAATTATCGCCGACGGCTACAAGAACAGGAAGCCTTAGACGAGAAGTGTTTACAAGCGCAACAAAGCATCGAGCTCTATCAAGAACACATCTCTCGAGCTTTTAACAAGAAAGTCAAGAAGAGAACATTACAAGTAGGCGATCTCGTCTTGGCCATTCGCAGACTGATGGTCATGACTCACAAAACTGTCGATAAATTCCAGCCTAAATAGGAGGGCCCATTTGTCATCGAGTCCGTATTATCCATTGGTGCATACCGACTCGCAAAACAAAATGGAGACATGCTTATGATGCCTATAAACGGTAAGTTCTAAAAAAGTACTATACTTAAAAAGATGCTCCTAGAATGTCGAGTTATGTACACCAAGTACCTCTGAACTTATACTCTGCTAAGCTCCGAGTGGATTCACATTGCATGTCCCTAGGTGACAAGTCATGTATACCAATACCTCTGAACTTCCACCCTAATGCTTCATCCCGTCGAAGTCTGCCAGGTTTGTTTTTATCGCCTCTAAGAAAACTTCCTGGTTTTGATTGTCGTATATCACGTCCATACTACCTCTGGTATAGATAATCTCCTAACTTAATACCTATACCCAATCTGGTATAAAGCTATGGTGTTAAGGCCATAGAACCTATCACGTCCATATTACCTCTGTTAGATTTTGTTTCAAAATCTATTACTCGCACCACCAGTGCACAAAAGAGTAATAGGTCCACAAAAAAATCATTCAATTCTATTACCTGCACCACCAGTGCGCAAAAGGGTAATAGGTCCACAAAGAATTGTTCAAATCTATTACTTGTACTATCGATGTGCAAGAGGGTAATAGGTCTACAAAAAAAATCATTCAACTCTATTACCTGCACCAACAGTGCACAAAAGGATAATAGGTCCACTAAAAATTATTTCGAATCTATTTACTCGTATCACAGATGCACAAAAGGGTAATAGGTCCACAAAAAGTCCCCCAAGTGGGATGTCCTCTGCCAAGTACAAATGTTGTATTAGGCCCTCTAGTACGAGCATTTTAGATATCATAAGCAAAGAATGCAGATAATGTATCTTTTTATTTAAAGGAATATCAACTATATTGGTGGGGCTACATCTCCAGCAACAACAAAAAATACAGAGGTTGAGGAGAAATTCACTACTCATCAGCAACACATAGTTGGGTGAGTACGTACTCCAGTTGTGCTGTTGAGCGTTCGATTTTCTGTTTGGCTCGGTGTTCAGCTCCCTGGGTCAGCTTTTCAGTCCTCAAGATGTGCATGAGCCTGCCAATTATCCTCTACCTTTTTCAGTTACCCTACAGAGCAGCAGAGGCTCATGTGACCTTATCTGTCTCCTTGTAAATCAGCTCTCTCTTGATGGGTAGCTTGGAGCTCATTCTCCAGAGATGCCATCTTAGCTTGTAGCTGGAGGATTTGCTCGTTAGTTTCATCCATCGTACGAACCGTAGCCTCCTCACGAACTAGACAATCCTCTCCCTTTTGGCTCAGCTTGTCATACTTCAGAGACAACCTCTGGAGGTCTTTCTCTCCGGTAGGCTTGGTCATCTCCAGTATATCTTTCATCTTCTTCACGACCATTACGAAGAAAATGTGCTCCTCTTCCACTGCAGCGGGCACATCGACTTGCCGTAGTTTTTGTAATTGGATTAGGCACCGATCAGCCTCTGCCAGTTTGGGCTCCCGAAGATCAGTCGTCGCCTCTCCATAGGGAGCATCTTTAATAGTTCAATCAGGCCACGGGCACAATGATGAGCCATGACAAATAACATTCCCCTCCTCAAAGCAGCTTCAACCCCCCGTTTCAGATGGCGATAGAAGCTCTCGACTATGTCCTTTGACTACTCATCCATGTTCTCCAAAGAGGACGGTGTCGAAGGAATAGCAGCCAAGGAAGCAGAAGGTGTCTGGAAAGGAGACGTAACGGAGCTTGACGACCCTGTCAGAAGGAAAACAAACTCCGAGTGATGAGATTCCTGTCCAGCAGCAATCTTCCCCTCTACAGCCCGAAGGAGCTGAAGACTAGAAAGAGCAAAGAGTTTAATTTCTGGGGAAGGGGCAGCTTCAACCGACCCCACATCCACCGATGCTGGTACAGGAACCACTACCTCAATTGCGGGTATTTCTGTTATGGGAAGCTCCGAACTTGTCCCAGCGGGAGGCCCCTCGATTTTAAGAGGGAAAGGTACACTTCTTCTTCTTTGTACGAGGTCTGTCCCGATGTCCTCCACTATCTCCTCTTCCGCGGCCATCTCCACTATCGACAATGAAGGAGCAGGGCCTACAGATCCAGAACAACCGACAATCAGCTTAACTTGAAGGATATGGAGAAAGAGCAAATGAACCTCCTTGTTGGTAAGTATATGACATAGCTTATCAGGGAAGGGCGGC
This sequence comes from Iris pallida, assembly GCA_029216955.1. Classification (NCBI taxonomy): domain Eukaryota; kingdom Viridiplantae; phylum Streptophyta; class Magnoliopsida; order Asparagales; family Iridaceae; genus Iris; species Iris pallida. The sequence continues at coordinate 2,009,565 of JANAVB010033620.1, read as the reverse complement.
AGAGACTGAGACTCGTTCAGGACAGCCATAACTCCTCCCACTGCCCCCATATCCTCCTCAATGGCGGTACCCGAACCGCCTGCATCTACCGCTCCAGCCCCAGTTACCCCGAATGGAGATGTAGGTGGGTCGGTATCGACCAACTGAGACCCCGCAGTCCTAAGATCCGGTTCTGTAAGGTTCACACCTTCTCTGACCAAGGTGTCCGTAACTAGAGGAATCTAGAAAGCAGCATCGGGCTCCGGAGGGTTTATTCCTCCCAAAGCCTGCAAAAAAGGAACAATCAGATAATGTCCCAAAAGTAACATGGTGGTCTGTCGCGATAAAACTTACCTCCGAGATGGTTTCGGCATCGTTGCCTTCTACCGCGTCGTCAGGCCAACGCATCCAAAACGTAACCCGCAGAACGAGGCATGTCAGCGACGGAGGGTCCACTCTTACTTCTCTTATATGGAGGACTTGACACAGTAGAGGGCAAGCATATAGCCAAAGTACTCGCATGGGGGTGGGGAATCGTCGGAGTCTTTCTCCTCTTCTGTATCAGTGGAATCAGAGTCAGAGACTTCGATAGCCTTCGCCTTCCCTGCCCTGGTCCTCTTTTTGGGTTCCTTATGTTTTCCTCCAACTTGGTACCAGTAATAAAACTAGTACTTGCATCGATGTCGCGGGGAGTATAAGCCTACTTCCCAAATTTTTAATTTTTTTAATTTTAATTGTTTACGATTAATTTTATGGTCATTGTGAGTCATGCCAAAAATTTTAGGTGGGCTATGACCATATTAAGGTCCTATGACCTATAGATAGCCTATATATGTATTATTTAGTTATTTTATATTTTTCTACAATTTTTGAATATTTTTAGGTATTTAATATTTAAGGTTTTATTATTTTTAAAGACTTTCAGGATTTACTGTAAGGTCATACGGGGGTATTTCTGAACCAAATATTTTTATTTGGGCTCTAAATGACTAAAAAAAATTTCTAGAATATTTTAGAAATTTTTTTGGATTTTTTTAGAATTTTTGGGAATTTTTATATAATTAAAACATATAGAATTTACATTTTATATATTTTTGGAATTTACTGCGAGGTCACACGATGATATTTTGTGTTAAATATTTTATTTATATTCTAGACACTTAGAAATATTTTCTAAAATTTTCTAGAATTTTTTTGGATTTTTCTGTAATTTAATTTGATTTATTTGGACTTAAAGTGATTTTTAAATAATTTTCTGAATTAAATAAATAAATACCCAGAAATCCACCCAGGGGGGCCCACCTGTCGGCGCCAACTGCTACAGTGACCGCCTCCCTCTCTCTCCTATATATATATTATTATATTCGCCCACTCTAATTAAATTCCAGCAGCCTTTTGTGGGAGAACTCATCTAGGGTTTTCGACTTCCCTAAGCGATTTTCGCCAACCCTGACGTGCTTTATGTGTTCCATTTTTTTGGAAGCGTATTGAGGTATAGTTTCTGAATATGTAATTTATTTTCGTAATTTTTCAACCTAAATTTCTGGAAAATTAGTAGAGTGCTAGTTGTCCGAAACTTGATAGTCGACGACACGCCTCGATTTGCATATATTTTTCCCAAAAATTATTTCGTTCATCTAATATTTTAGTTATTCTATTGAACTCAAAATTGAACGGTTGATCACCGTTTTGGTCACGATTAGCCATAACGGCGATATCTTTTGACCAAAGCGTGATTTTGTTGAACAGTTGATTCCATCGCACTCGTGGCACTAAAATATACCAAGGTACACTTTCAAAATCTAGAGTTCACAGCATTAGACTAGATAGTCGACGACACACCTCGATTTGCATGACATGGTTTCCAAAAATTGGAAACATGGCCTTTGATGGCCAAACTTGCATGTTTAGATTATATTTAGATTATTATTAGGTTAAATAATATTTTTAAGTAATTTATTCTAGAATTAACTATTATTAGATTAGTAACCCAACTAGCCACTATTCCATGAATTTAGAACTAGAATATTAGAATTGATTTGTAGTTTTCGTGCACGGTTCGTGGTACGATATGTGTTATAGGTTGATAGCTTCTAGATTGGCAATCCCCTCATTATCTATTTGTGACTACGGTTTGTGCAAGGATTCAGGCAAGTACAGTATTGTATTTATATTTTAGTTCATTATGATGTTTTCTCTATCGTTTTCATGTTTGATATCCCATTGAGACATTGCTTGATATTTCATTGAGACACTATTGTGACACCATAGTTATTGTATTATTCTTAGTGTAACATTGACCGTTATTGATTGTTAGAGAGTTGGGAGAAGAAATACTTAGTAAGTACGTGAACAAACCCAAATATTTTGATTGTGGATAGCTAAGTTATACACCTCACGTATGAGTTAGCCATATCGTATTATTGTGGATAGCCATCGTATGATGTGCCGTACTAACCCAGCCGTTCACGTATTAAAAGATATTTCATACACACATAGTGGATCATATTTTTTCTTTATCTAGTCCATTATCTTGTTAGTTCATATCTTGCTAGTTTACATCTTGCCAGTTTATATCTTGTTAGATCCCATCTTGTTAGTTTATATTTTGTTAGTTCATATCTTGATTATTCATACCTTGATAGTACTAGTTCTTTACTCTTTGCCATCATCATTTCTCGTTGTTCTAACTTATTTTGGACTAACAACATTAATTGCAATATGGTTGTACTCTGCTCCTTTCTTGACGGGATCGTTGTTATAGGTGAGGATGACGTGTCTACTTTTGCGCTATGGACCAGATGAGGGGGAGATAGAGACTCGAAGGCTAAACCATAGAAGACTAGTTAGATATGTGGTAGTTTTCTATAATTGTAAAAGCTTACATTCTTCTTCAAATGTAATACTTTATATTTTTGTAAAGTTAATTTAGTTGTTGTGAACGAGCAGTTAGTATTTATGAGCACTTTATTTATTGTGGGCTAGACAGCGTACTACCGTCGATACCGCGGCGTTGGCTGGGCTTGGACACGTCTCGTATCCGAAAAGCGGGTGCGGGCCGTGGCAAGTTTTTTGGTGGCCCATGCAGGTTGTTTTCGTAAAAGATTGTGAACTTGTGGTGGTACTTAAGTTAGTCGTACTACTGCACGCCTGCGTTTAGAAAATTGCTCATTCACAATTAGGATTGATTTAAGTTTAGGGAATGACTATGACTAGGAATCCCTTATTCAATTTGACCCTTCGGTAGTTAAGGTTGCTAATTAGGCCATGTGATTTAGCCAATGATTTATTGAATTTTAAACCCTATTAGATATTTGATACGATGTTAGGATCAAATGTGGGTAGACTATTCGCTTGGTAAGTTAGGCCTTCATAGAATTTAATTCCTAATTTTGATCATTTGTGCCATTTTATCTTCTGCCTTCTCTAAACCTTATTTTATTTTTAAAACTATTTTGCGATCGTTTTATTTTCAATTCCTAATCTTGGTTCAATTATCTATATGTTAATTCAAGTCATCTTCGTTCATTTTGTGATCGTTATGTTTTTAAAACTGATACTTTTATTTAAGGACAAATACTTACATTTTCTTATTATGATTGACTTGTTTGAATTTATAGAAGTTTCTTTAAAATTCTTATGGATATAGTTGAAATAATTTTCCATGACTTACAATGGTAAGGCAGATACGCACTGTCCCTATTTATTTGAATTATTGAGACTGCGGGTTCACTGCAGCTAGGAGCGCACTGGCGTGACATGACCCCTAAGTTGAAATAATTTCAAGTAAGCGTAGGTTGTTAAATATTACTAAAGCTATATCCTAGTTGTATTATTTGATCCTTTGATTTATTAAGTCAACATTGGGTAGAGTTGATTAAGTGTTCGATAACATATTATACTTGAGTCACGAAATCAAGGGTTCACGGCAGCCAGATGTACACTGATGAGACATGGATTCTTGGTTAAATGACTTTGGATATACTTATGATTTTCAAATATCATAGCGATTATATATTTTATTGGCAAACGACTATTAAATTTTTTTCTTTTAAATTTATTTGATGTCTTATTTCATGTTACCACCTTCTCTACAACTAGTTCTTTATTTCTCTTATATTTTTCTATTTTTGAATCGTCATCTTTTAAACCTATTTTGATTTTCTTCCATTATATTTCTAAAACGTATTTAGATTTCGATTCTATACGCCTAATCAATTTCGATCATTCATCACATTATTTTCTTGATTATATTCTTTGTCGTGCTTATTCATATCGATTGGTCATGTCATATCTTGATGATATTCCTGGTTGTGCCTATTTATATCTTTTGAAATTTCAAGGACAAATTTTTTTAAGGTGGGTAGATATGTAAGCCCACTTCCCAAATTTTTAATTTTATTTATTTATGATTAATTTTATGGTCATTGTGAGTCATGCCAAAGTTTGTAGGTGGTCTATGACCATATTAAGGTCATATGACCTCTAGATAGCCTACGTATGTAGTATTTAGCTATTTTATATTTTTCTACAATTTTTGGATATTTTTCGGTATTTAATATTTTAGGTTTTATTATTTTTAAGGACATTCAGGATTTACTTTAAGGTTATACGAGAATATTTCTGGACCAAATAGTTTTATTTGGGCTCTAAATGACTAAAAATATTTTCTAAATTATTTTCGAAATTTTCTGGATTTTTTTTTAGAATTTGTGGGAATTTTTATATAACTAAAACATATAGAATTTATGTTTTATAGGTTTTTGGAATTTACTGCGAGGTTACATGATGATATTTTGTGTTAAAATATTTTATTCAAATTTTATACACTTAGAAACATTTTCTAGAATTTTTCTGGATTTCTCTGCAATTTATTTTGATTTATTTGGACTTAAAATAATTTTTAAATAATTTTCTGAATTAAATAAATAAATACCCAGAAATCCAACCAAGGGGGCCCACCTGTCGGCGCCAACTGCTATAGTGACCACCTCTCTCTCTCCTATATATATATTATTATATTCGTCCACCCTAATTAAATTCCAGCAGCCTCTTGTGGGAGAACTCATCTAGTGTTTTCGACTTCCCGAAGCAATTCCCGCCAACCCCGACGTGCGTTTTGTGTGCTCCTTTTTTTGTTGGAAGCGTATTGAGGTATAGTTTCTGAATATGTAATTTTTTCATAATTTATGAACCTTAATTTCTGGAAAATTCGTAGAGTGCTAGTTGTCCGAAACTTGACACGTTTCGATATTTTCGAGATTTCGGGAGGACCGCAGATCGAAATCACGAACCGTTTGAAGTTTCGGAAAGCTAACACAGAGATCTACGACATATATTTTTCCCAGAAATTATTTCGTTCATCTAGTACTTTAGTTATTCTGTTGAACTCAAAATTGATTGGTTGATCACCGTTTTGGTCACGATTAGCCATAACGGCGATATCTTTTGACCAAAGCGTGATTTTGTGGCATGGTTGATTCTATCACACTCCTAGTGCTGAAATCTACCAAGGTGCACTTTCAAAATCTAGAGTTCACAGCATTTGACTAGATAGTCAACGATACGCCTCGATTTGCGTGCCATGGTTTCCAAAAATTAGAAAAATGACTTTTGATGGCCAAACTTGCATATTTAGATTTTATTTAGATTATTATTAGGTTAAATAATATTTTAAGTAATTTATTCCAGAATTAACTATTATTAGATTAGTAACCCAACTAGTCACTGTTCCATGAATTTAGAACTAGAACATTAGAATTGACTTGTGGTTTTCGTGCACGGTTCGTGGTGCGATATGTGTTATAGGTTGGCAGCTTCTAGATTGACAATCCCTTCATCATCTACTTGTGACTACGGTTTGTGCAAGGATTCAGGCAAGTATATTATTGTATTTATATTTTAGTTCATTATAACATTTTCTCTATCGTTTTCTTGTTTGATATCCCGTTGAGACGTTGCTTGATATTTCGTTGAGACACGATTGTGACACCATAGTTATTGTATCCTTCTTAGTGTAACATTGACCGTTATTGCTTGTTAGAGAGTCGAAAGGGAAAATACTTAGTAAGTATGTGAACAAACCCAAATTTTTTGATTGTGGATAGCTAAGTCATACACCTCACGTATGAGTTAGCCGTACCGTATTATTGTGGATAGCCATCGTATGATGTGCCGTATTAGCCCAACCATTCATGTATTAAAAGGTATTTCACACACACATAGTGGTTCCTATTTTTCCTTTATCTCTTCCATTATCTTGTTAGTTCATATCTTGCTAGTTTACATTTTGCAAGTTTAAATCCTGTTAGATCCCATCTTGCTAGTTTATATTTTGTTAGTTCATATCTTGATCATTCATATCCTGCCAGTACTAGTTATTTATATACTCTTTGCCATCATCGTTTCTCGTTGTTCTAACTTATTTTGGACTAACAACATTAATTATAATATGGATGTACTCTGCTCCTTTCCTGACTGGATCGTTGTTATAGGTGAGGATGACGTGTCTACTTTTGCGCTATGGACCAGATGAGGGGGAGATAGAGACACGAAGGCCAAACCATAGAAGACTAGTTAGATGTGTGGTAGTTTTCTATAATTGGAAAAGCTTACATTCTTTTTCAAATATAAAACTTCTATATTTTGTAAAGTTGATTTATTTGTTGTGAATGAGCAGTTAGTATTTATGAGCACTTTGTTTATTGTGGGCTAGACAGCGTACTACCACCGATATCGCGGCATATGCTAGGCTTGGATACGTCTCGTATCTAAGAAGTTGGTGCGGGTCGTGACGGGGAGGCCCATGCATGGAGACATGGTGGAGGGCCGCCAGGTATGAGATGCGCCCCGAGCCCCCAGTGTCGGGTACACAGAAGCTGGTTTTGGTATGGTCTGCACTGTAGTAATGCCAGGCCCGAGTGCCATCCAGGACGTCGCCCTCATAACCCAGACAGGGGTTTGGTTTATCCAAAAAATAACTGGCTGTACCCGAATTGCCGAGAGTATCGGCTATGTCGATAAGGTTCCAAGAAGACGATGTTGTGGTTACGGTACACCAGATGCACAGGGCAGATATTCAGCAACCAGCTGAATATCTTCTTGGATAGGATCTGGGGCACGACACCGCCATCAATATAAAAGCGCCATATTTCCTCATCGGTAAAAGGCAGAACCGACACAAAAAAGGAATATCTGTCCACCCGTGCGAGTGCAGTTCGGCAGTCGGGTATGGTTGAATTGGTCCACGGCATGTCATGGTACTGGTATATGAAGGCATCGTCAGCCGTCACGTTACCCTTGGGGCCAGGCTGCATCAGAGAGGGGCGGTACATTAGCAGCCACACCATCAGATAATGGTAGGGTAGCTCAATTCGGTTAAAATCCTTCATAATGTCACAAGCTAGGGTTTTGGCCGTAAAGATATGAAGGCCTCGATGAATGCTGTACATCATGCCAGGAAGTAGAGCTAGCCTGCCTCCGAAGATTAACTTGATAGCAAAGAGGATCATGTTGCAGCTGATTCTCTCAATAGAACCAGAATCCCCCGAGACCACACAGATCCTCAGCCATATCATCAGAAATCCAGCCAGGATGGCCTTATCGGACAAGAGTTGGGTATCTTAATAGAAATAACTGAAGGTGTCGGTCTGGCTCCCGAATCTGTCACCGGAAGCTTTGCTCCACTTGGCGCTTTGAATCTGAGCGACCACCTCTTCTTGAGTCTGAGGACTCCGAGGGGCAACCCGGCCTGAGGACCATGGTTGAACAGATAACTGATCCAAGCCTTGGTGTTGGGAAGATTCCCTTCAGAGCTTTCATCCCTCTTCTTTGACATTTGCTGACAAGTGCTATGATGACATAGCACTTCCTGATAAACGGTAAGGAACCCAGAAAACCGCTGCTCTAACTCACCAAACTCCTTATTTGTGGGGGTAATCCTCGTAAACTTTGTCTCCCCAGGGCAACTTGGAGACGTCATGCATCTCGTGGAGAGCGAGCCCCATCTGCCTAGTAGGCTTAAAAAAGGTCCATGTATGACGGTTGTACATCTCGAGGAGTGCTATGAACAACCATGTGTTCACATGAAGACCATAGCAGGTGCCCCTTATGGTATAGTAGAGACCGAGCTGCTGCAAAGTATCCTGATAAACCGTCAGAATCCAGGATGTCAAGTTGACCCAAGGAGGTGAACGATGCTTCCAATTCAGCAGCGATAGTCTGTCCATGGGATATGACCTTTTACGAGCAATCTGGTTCAAGAAGGTATCAGCTTCAGAGAACCGGCTACTGGGCCTCATCTTATTTATGAAACTGTCGGGTGCTAGTTCGACAATAGAATAACTGACTGACTCCTTGGTCGCGACCGTCGACCGCGCTCATCTATTATAATGGATATTGCCTATGAAGACTCCCTATCAGTCCTGAGTTATGGGATCCATCATTCGTCTCTCAATAGGTACCATGTTAAAACTTGATAGGAGGAAATGGCGCTCCATCTGAAGAAGGTGAACCGCTACTCTGTTGGAAGAAAAATCCCAGCTCTCAGATATCTCCAGTATGCTTGGGTTCGAGACAGTTAGATTGTCTTCGAATAAGAATGCAGGCTTCAAATGAGTGTCCCCAATCTCCTGGAATTCATCATACTAAGTAGAAAGAAGAATGATTGGCCCCTGATCTCCCTTAACCTGGCCTCAGGATGACCTCGAGTAATCTGAGTCGACATACGTTCAACTATATGGTAAAATCTCACACCCAAAGTAGACTGAGCGTACCCTACAAGAGCTCTCCCGATGGAGCTGTAGGCAAGTTTACTGCAAGGGTCAAAGAAAAAATATAGTTAGAGAAAAACAAAGTTCATTCTTCAGCTATGCGATCTAGTCAAACAGAACCTATACGGCCTAGTTGTGAGGAGCACATGCGGCTCAAGTCAAATAAGGCATATGCGGCCCAGTCAGGCAGAGTTTATGTGATCCAGTTATGAAGGGTGCGTATGCAACTTAAAATCATGAGATGAATATGCAGCCTAGTCATGTGGAGCATATACGATTCAGTTATGTAATGCTCATACGGCTCGGTCATGAGGCATCCATGCGGTTCAGTTATGTGGCGCTCATACGGCTCTGTCATGAGGCATCCATACGGTTTAGTGACGCTTATGTGGCTCAGTCCATGCGGCCCCATCACGCAGAACACATACTGTCCAGTGAGATAGGACACGCACCGATTATGCCAATGTACGGAGGTGATACATGATAGGCCTGCACATAAAGCATGCGACATGGCCGTTTAAATTCAAGTCATCATTCTTCCACCATCCTTACCCTTAATAGGAGGCTGCACGTCGGGATGAACGGGACGAGAGTCCGCAGCTCTCGACGGAGAGGCGAGTCCCTTCCCTTTGGCCGCAGTGTCGGTCGACTTGGAAACTTTTGGAGCTATGGCTGACTGGAGCAGAAAGGAAGACGAAGATGATGAAACCGAATGAGGAGAAATTAAAAGAAAAAAGAAAAGCTCTCACTCCGTAATATGGCCCATATTTATAGGTCTTCAAAAGAGCATAAACCGATAGACGCCGCTTCAATTCTCGTATCCACTAAGAGATAATAATGACTCTTGGTATTCTATCCCTTGTAACCAAAAAGGCGGTCCCAAATTCAAAATCGAATTAGAGCATTAAATGCAGCAGTGACAGCTGGACAGCCTGGATGGGATCTCTCTACTGCTCGAAGTCTCCATACGGCTCGAAGTCTTCCCATAGCTCGAAGCCTCCTTGCGACGTGACATATTTCCATGCTTTTTATTCAAAGTATTCCAAATTTTGAAATTTGAAAACTTTGAAGGGGGTCTTGTAGAAGCATAGAAAAGATGAGGTTCATGTGGATCATATTACAGAAAAAAGCTGACCGCGTGAGTGCTCTGGGCCAAGTTAAATTTGTCCGCAGAAGGAAGAGCCGCATGACAAACTCTGCGGTCCAAAAATGCCCCAAAAATCCATGCGGCCTTGTTAGGGTTATATACTAAAAGCATCACTTTTGTAGTAACCTTATTTCCTTAAATTTTGAATAAAAATCATATGGGCAAATGTTTGCATATTGTATTTATTGCAAGTGTTAATACAAATGTCTGATATTCTATATTGTAGATAATATGGTGTGTGGTGTCATAGAGAAGATCATATTATCAGTTTCCTGTGGAGTATATAAATAGTTCACAACCTAGATGGACTTGAACAATCTATTGGAAAAGTTGTAGTGTAATCTGATATTAGTCTATCTTGACTATAGGTTTATACTAGTACACTTTGTGTGTATTGAACAGGACCACTTGTGGTTGTTCTCTTTGTACTGATTACATAAGAGAACAAACACCTCTGTTATTATGGACGCTTGTGCGCTTAATCCGGATATAATAAAAGACATGTATATGCAGTATGCATTACTTTGACTCATATAAGAGTGAGATTCATTATGGATCAACAACCTCTATGAATTGAGTAATAACATTGTATGTATGATTGACTGTTGATTATAAATAGAATCAATGTCCCAATACATCAGGTTGATGATGTCCCCTTAAGGAGCTCATAAGGATTATCATCTAAACCCTGCAGGTGGATTATATTCGACATGACAAATAAAGTTGAGCAGTACTACTTAAGGATAAAAGATGTCGAATCAATATAGTTGTCAGTAACTTAATTTGATCGATGGACATACGATATCTTGACATGGGGAGCCAAACGAGCATATAATAAAAGGAGCCCACAAACATAATTTGGGATTAGGGAGGTAGTACAACAATAGCTCATTAGTGGACCGAACTATTGTTAATGGGCCTGGATTGTGTGTTAGGGCTGAACACGGGATATCCAGATCCGTTAGGAGGCCTAACCCTAATTTTTCCTTATGGTCCCTGCCGTAGCCTATATATATCCTCTATTCTCTGGCCACCATATTACTAATAAAAATATAAAGGTTTATCTAAATTTGTGATTCACGTAAGGAGAGAAAAGAGTAGGATATCAAGGAGAAGAAAATATTGGGAGATCGTCGCCCATACGACGTCCAACTCGAGAATAGAATACGTGCAGAAGATCTTAGGGACGTTCGCTCGAGATTGCCAGAAATTACTTATCTTCTTTTCGTCGCAGGTACAATTCGTGAACCCTATTTTCTGCCTATGAAGGGTTAGAACACGTATTAAATCTGTTTAACTTTTTATCGATCAATAGTCACACCAAAGTAAGGGTCCTGGGAATCCCCACTTCCATCAGGCCCATCATTATCGTCTCAAACAGATTGATTATGTTAAAATGTGACCAAACTAATTCGAGCCACGAAAGGAAAAGCTAGTTATGCGGCCAGGATAATCAGCCGTAGGAGCCCCTCTGACAAAGCTGACACCACTGACAAAGCTGATACCTCTGACAAACCTGACACCTCTGACAAAGCTGACATCTCTGACACATCTTGACAAAAAGATGAAGATAAGACGTGACCTTTTTAAACAGACAAAGAAGTGTCTTGTCACCAGACATAGGGCCCACGTGCCTCAGAGTTCATGCGGTCTGAGGCATGGTCCGCAGGGGGTATCTTGTGGCCAGGAGGACTACGACTAGAGCAGCATAAGCCTTATGTGGTCCAGAATACAGGATCTATGTGGCACAAAAAGTCCCCAAACTTCATACGGACTAGTGGCACAGCTGGTGAGGCACGTGGCTAAGGGAGACTGCAACCTGAGCCACATGAGTCTTATGTGGCCCAGCATGGCCGGGCATTAAAAGACAAAAATACCTATGCGATCCAAAATTCCCCAAGCTCTATGCGGCCCTTTATTTGTTGTCTCATGACACGTGGCAAGTTGACCAAGTCTCAACCACCCAGATTCGCTGTAATAAGAAAATCTCAACAAACCACCAGCTAGCAGCCAAAGACCGAGTCTTCGTGTGCTGTTATAACCACGTGGCCATGACACCATCTATGCGGCCCAAAATATGCTTCAACTCGAAATAATTATGAATAGCAAGGTACCACACCCATCTAAAAAGCTGGCAATTTCCTCAAGAGCAAAGATCGTGTCTGGTAGTCCATGGAGTAAGGCAGAGTTCCTACACTTCTCTCGAGCCTCCATCATCACCCCCCAGAATCAAAATTAAATTGTACTTAGATTGTTTCCTATGATTTCTTTCTAGGCTTTCTGTTGTACTTTCAAAGTTTGCAATCAAAACTAGTTCCTCTGTAGTTCTTGTTTGATAATCAATGGCAAACAACTATCACTGAATCTTCTGAGGTATTGAAATCTGGCGTACATTTGACAATTTTCAGGGAGTGATTATTAATCCTACCTGTGCCTCTGATCCAGACATTCTTGTAGTCAATCTCAGAGGAAAGGTGTATGAACTTGTGTTTAGGGTCTATGGACGCCACCCTGTACCATGAGGAGATGCCCCAGCTGGCTATCACTTCCTAGACCCGCGACTTTTTCGGGCATCCAGAAGAGAATTTCACAATGAAGGTATGCGTGAAAGTCGCTGACAGTGAGGAAATTTTGTCAGGGGAAAAAGGTACCATGATCTCGGAGGTGTCAGATGAATTAAGGAACTCGATATCTGGGAACTCAATTTCAGTGACCGACATGAAGAATTTGACAGCGCAGTCTAGCCGAAGCTTGTCAGCATAAGACAGCTACTGGGAAAATGGAGGTCGACGGTGGTGCAGGATAAGAGGAGGTCCCCAGCAAGGCGTTCTTCCTACCGCTAAGCAGCACAGGAAAGTCCATCTCCGATGATAGTGGTGGCACTGGGGGACGCTTCCGGCCAAACGATGGCGCAGAATGGATAGCGTGGGACCCGGCACCAAACAAATAATACGCACCAGTGCCAGTCAGAAGAGCCAACTGAGAGGGGGGATGCACAGACACGGGGGGCACAGGCAGGGCTGTGCCGTTAGGGAGCGTACCGGAAGAAGGAATCTGACATGCGCCCGCGCAACCAGAGAAAGGTGTAAGCTGAAGTGCGCCAACTGGATCAGAGACAAGCGAGGTCGACAAACCAAAATATTGCACTGGAGGGGCCCCACATGAGGCTACGTGAAAAGTAGCCGGGAAGCTAGAGGGCGTGAGACAACGAAGCAGTCGAATTTGAATTCAAATTCGAAAAGCCAACAGCTGGGCGGAAAGCTTTGGGTGGGACACTCGAGGAGGGGAAAGCTGATGCAAAGGGCGCCACTACGGTAGGGCAGCCAGGCGCCATAGCTACCGCCAGGATAGTACATGCTCGAGATGGGCGGCTGCTCACAGAACGATCTCCGACGAGGCCCAGGAATGGGCACCACCGCTATAGCCGCGACCCAAACGGGAAGCCGACCATGACAATTGTTGGAAGGCAGAACGGCAACACAGGCGCTGGGGGACGGGAAAAATGTATATATATATATTTAACCAGCAACCCATTTTATTCATGATAGCCAAAAAAGTCGAACATATACAAGTATACCATAAGGCGCAAAATGCCGAGACCTATACACGTATACTGTCAAAGGAGGAAAAAAATGAAAAGCAAAATGGCTAAGCCGGGGATAGGAGAGAGTTCTAGAAGACCGTCTGGCGGTGCGAACAGAGGGAGCTCCGTTTACGGCACTGTCTAATGGTCTCCCAAATTAGTTGGTCTGCGGTGTACTGGTGGCCTCCATATCTCGTCTTATTGTAATTTTTCCAGATAACCTACGTGGCGGCGGCAGCTACGATCTGGTAGCCATAGGACACGGAAGCCCAGGTCGCCATGAGGTCATAGAAGTTGTCGCCCCCCTGAGGCATCCTGCAACGCTAGAAAAGTGCGCTCCAGACCTTGACCGCGAGGTCCCCTTGACTGAGGATGTGGTTGACTGTTTTCGATTGACGATCAGAGCAGCATGTGCACGTTGATGTAAGGCTAAAACCAATAGTGTTGAGAGTCTCATCAGTGGGTAGGATATTACGAAGGGCTCTCCAAATGAGGAAGTACCACTACTTGGGGATGCATGTCTGCCAGAAGGCTGCAATGATTGGAGATGCATGTCTAACCGAGAATGCTCCGGCCACTCGAGCTTATCTACGTCCGACCCAATCGTCAATCCGCTACGACAGATGCAATCGACCACCTCTAGCCCAGCCCAGATTCGTATTTTGTTCTAAATATATATATATATATATATATATATATATATATATATATATATATATATATATATAAACCTTATTTTTATTAATCATAAAGGCGCAAAATGTCGAGGCCTTTACAAGTAATCTCTAGATCAGGGAAATAACTAAAGAGGAAATCGTTGGGGATAAGCTCCCATGCAGCACAGAAATTTAAATAGAAACAAAAGCCAGCTGTAAATAGGGTCCCAAAAACCCGCCCTGACGTGTGTGCAGGTTCTGCTAGCCTTTTTAATCTGTCTGCCGACCTTGCGAATAAGTTAGGGTTCTGTGAATTGATGGCCCTCATATCTGAACTTGTTTCAATTTTTCAAATAATCCACGTGATGGTGGCTGCGATGATCTGATGGTCGTGTGAGGCTCTGCTCCATGAGGCAAAGAGATCGTTGAAGCCCCTAACGTTCTGATCCTGAAGGTAACAGTTGGAGAACTTGGTCCACACCCTCGACGCTAGGTCACCGGTAGAAATTATGTGCTCTACAGTTTCTGGTTGATGCGAGGTGCATCACTGACAAGCCGAGGCTAGTCCAAACTAGAAAAGACCATTTTTTGGGGATACATGAGTGCCAGAAGGACCCGATGATGGGGGAGGGCACTCCAATTCTGTGGACCATGTTCCTGGTCGAAGCTTGAGTGAAGGCGCCATTGGCCGTCAAAGACTTCCTCAGCATGTCTGGGTCCGATCCAATCGCCAACGTGAAATTAGCTAAAACTCTAGCTGCCTCCACCCCGATCTAATATCGAACCCTCTCCCAGTTCCACATCCCAAAACTATCCCATATATCTTTGATCATGCCATTTTTAGTAGTGTCCGTCCGTTGAAGCAGAAGGGCATCTCTAGCCCATCTTTCATTAAATACAGATGATTCTCCTACACCCAGCTGAAGACGAATCAGTGATTCGGCTAATCACCTACTAATCAGGATGTATCGCCAAGATGCAGAGGATCTGTTATTGTAACGACCGTGGTTCGTTTTACGTATTTTGGTATACGTGTACGTATATTGCACGATTTATGGCTTGGTTCAGTTTGGTTTACATGGTTTGGCTCGGCTTGGTTTTCTTGTGAACAAACCCCCATCTACTACCCCTCTTCCTTTATTAGCCACCCACTCTCTTTCTCTCTCTCTTTATTTACTTTTCTCTATTACTTCTTCTTCTCCACCATTACTCTCCACCTACCAGAGAGAGAGAGGCTTAGGCAAGTGCAACTTGCTTCATGGAGGAACTCCATTTTTATTATTCTATTTTCTTCTCCATGAGATTCTAAGACACTCTAATATTTAGCATTTTCAATTTCCATAGTTCATTTTGTGTAGATCTAAGTTGTTGTATTTTCGGATTTCTTGGGTTTTGATCTATCTAACTTTGTTATTTTCAAGTTTTGACGGTTTCATATTGTAGATAATTTGATTCTGCCCTATTTTGACCTATGAAAGTCCGAATTCTGACCTTAGATGAAGGATTATGGAGCTTTGAAGCCTTTATGGCTCTTTTTCTCGGACAAGCAGAGAAGAAAAACAGCTTTCCAGCCGTATGACAGCCTTAGCCGTATGACTTTCATGCGACAAGTCTCCATTGCCGCATAGGCTTTGGCTTCCTAGCCGTATGGCCCTGTTGGTTTCTTAACCGCATAAGCTCATCTCTCCATGGCCGCATAACCCGCGTCTTCCGTAGCCGCATATGCATATTTACCATTGAGCCGCACGAGCGCGCATCCATTCAGCCGCATGAGCTCGCAGCCCATCCTATCCGCATAGGCCATGGTACCCTGTCACATATAATCCCATTGCCGCATAAGCTCGCGTCCCCTCTCAGCCGCATGGCACCGCATCTCTCGAGTCGCATACCCCTGTTCCCTTTCTGGTCGCATAAAGCTATTTTGCATGATATTGCTCCCCTACAATCGCATATGCGTGCAGTTCTAGCCGCATGAGCTTGTGTAATGCCTGTGGTTCGTATTACGTATTTCTGGAATACGTGTACATATTTATTCTTGTATTGCATGATTTTCTTGTTTAAATTCCTCCCTGGACTTGGTTTATTCTTGGTTTAGGTTGGTTGGTTCGGCTTGGCTTGGTTTTGATTTGGGTTCATGATGAACCCAAGGTGTACCCCTACCTACCACCACCATTTGTATTTATTAGCCCTCTTCATTCTCTTCATTATTCATCTTCTTCTTCCTCATTTACTCCCTTCATCTACCAAGAAAGAAGAGAGAGGTCTAGGCAAGTACAACTTGCTTCCACAAGAGAGCTTATTTTTATTGTTCCATTAGCTTCTCCTCATGTTTCTAAGACACATTAGAACTTGTCATTTTCCATTTTGAGGCTTTAATTTTTGTAGATCTAGAAATTAGTTACTTTCGGATTTTGGTGGTTTTGATCTATTAAACTTCTTTGTTTTCAAGTTTTGATGGTTCCATGTTGTAGAGAATTTTATTCTACCCAATTTTGACCTTTGAAAAGTTGGATTTGGACTTATTTTGACCAAGTTATGGACTTTTGAAGCTTTGGGTTCAACTATGGAGTTCCTGCTGATTTAGAGAAGACAGTGAGCAGCGCACGAGCTTTTTAGCTTGTGCCACTGAGCTGCGTGCGCTCTTTAGCGCAGCACAGTCGACCCCATACGCTGTCTTTTGGGAGCGTATGACTCGCATACGGTCGCTTGCTTGACAAGGAGTCGTATGGACCCCATACGCTGCCTTTTGGGAGCGTATGACTCGCATACGCTCGCTTGCTTGACAAGGAGTCATATGTTCTCCATACGCTACCTTTTGGGAGCGTATGACTCGTATACGCTCGCTTGCTTGAGAGGAGTCGTATGGACCCCATACGCTGCCTTTTGGAAGCGTATGACTCGTACACGCTCGCTTGCTTGACAAGGAGTCGTATGGACCCCATACGCTGCCTTTTGGGAGCGTATGACTCGCATACGCTCGTTTGCTTGACAAGGAGTCGTATGGACCCCATATGCTGCCTTTTGGGAGCGTATGACTCGCATAGCTCGCTTGCTTGACAAGGAGTCGTATGGACCCCATATGCTGCCTTTTGGGAGCGTATGACTCGCATACGCTCGCTTGCTTGACAAGGAGTCGTATGGACCCCATACGCTGCCTTTTGGGAGCGTATGACTCGCATATGCTCGCTTGCTTGACGAGGAGTCGTATTGAGTACATACGCTGCCTTTTGGAAGCGTATGACTTGCGTACGCTGACTTGAGCGTAGCCTGACTTGAGCGTAGCCTAACCTGAGCGTAGCTTGACCTGAGCGTAGCCTGATTACCCTGGATCTTCTATAGCCTTGTATATTGATATTTTATTAGATATTTAACGTCCATTTTATATCCTTACGCCTTTTGTCCTGAACTTGATTATCACAAATTTACTTGATATGTTTGTATTTGATAATTGAGCATGACGTGATAGTGACCCATAGTGGTGCACTCCCGACATAATAACCTGACATGACCTGATAGTGGCCCGTCGTGGCGCACTCCTAACAAGTACACTTGGCATGATAACCTGACATGATTATCTCGAATAGCTGTTGCGACGTCTACCTAACATGACATGACCTGTATAATTAATCTAGACACCGTGGGCAATTGTGTTTGTATAAATAAACCAGTCCTGTCTTGCATCATGTCTAGGATGGGACTCCTGAGTACCACGGTCAGGAGTACCTATTGAAATGAACTAAGGACTAATAACTTGATTAATACATTAGTCATGAAGAGATTTCCCAGCTACAGGCAATCCCGTTACCTGGGTACGCCTTGGGATCGGTAGCCTGCCGTCGAGTAGGGCACATTTCTAGCACACTGTCATGTGTTGTACCCTTCAAGCTACCTAAGGGTACATTCGTTTCCTGGACGATGTACCCACCTGAATTCAACTCTAATCTTTTAACCCGGGTAACCTGGATGGTCTGCAGGGCTTGTGGCTGTGGAATAATCTCACTGCATCTTGTTAGTAATTAGGCTTTTGATAACCCTAGTTAGTTAAAGTATCAAGCCATAATTCTTGCTTGGCCGTGAAGTGATTGGACGGAGTCTAACCAGTCTAGTCTTGCCCCGATCCTGTTCCAGATTATTGAATGACCAGAATGCTTGTATTTATTTTACCGATAAATGGTGAGAATTCCAAGTTCTGTTCAGACGAAGGGTTACAACCCTGGTCCTTGTTTGATTTACGGGTTGTAACCTGGTTATCTGAATAGTTCCATGGTTATCTCGTCGTATATCATCCTGGTGTATTTTCTTAATTCCAGTTCTTACTTTTATTTATATCTTGTGATGATTGCTGGTTTTAGCTCTTAAGTGAAGCCTCCTTTGTAGCACTTGCTCTTTCTGGGGTCTGACCCAGCTGGTTTTGTGTGGCCAGATTTTGGAGCAGCTCCAGAGGATCTACCGACCTTCCAGCCAGATGGTGAACACTAGAAGGAATCCTGGAAATGAGTGGATTATTTTTGGCTCTCCCACTCTATTGTAAAAATATTCTTTTGAGGCGTTTAGCCGACGAACACCTGTTTAGCTCGATTGCACTTACTTACTGTCTGCCTACGGGCTGTAACATGATTGACCGATCCTAGGGTTGATCATGTATGACTAAACTCTTGCTAGTCCTAACATTTTGTAACGACTAGCTTCATGATCAGCTGAATATGTAATATTTGGGACGCCTTACTATTGTATATTTAATGATCATACTTCTTGTAATCTTTTTACTTACTTGCTTGTGATTGAGACACTAGGCTTGTTCATGACCTAAGAGACTGTTGGCTTGTAGATAAACCCTCATGTATCTAGACAGCCGTGACCGTATAGCGAGATGGATTCTATTTCATATACGTAGCTGGCTATGTCTGCCCCCGCTCTCCAGTATTCTGGTTCTGGGGCGTGACAGCTTGTTGCCTTGAGCCGTATGAGACCCGCATCCGTAGCCGTATATGCACGTAGTTCCAGCCGCATGAACTTGTTGCTTTGTGCCGCATGACACCAGCATCCGTAACCGCATATGCGCACAGTTCCAGCCGCATGAACTTGTTGCCTTCAGCCGCATATGCGCGCAGTTCCAGCCGCATGAACTTGTTGCCTTGAGCCGCATGAGACCCGTATCTTTAGCCGCATGCGCCCGTATTCTTCAGTCGCATGCGCGTGTGTTCCTTGAGCCGGATGAGACCCGCATTCTTAGCCGCATGCGCCCGATTTCCTTCAGCCGCATGGCTCATTCCATAGCCCCTGTCCTGTTTTATTATTATTATTATCTTACGATGAGTTGTCAAATTTATGCTTATGCCATGTAAATTTTGATATGTTCCATGAACACGATAGTGGCCCATCTTGGCACACTCTTGACAAGTAAGCCTGACATGATATACCTCGATATATTGTTACCACAGTTAGCCTGACATGACAATAATGAATGATCTGGACACCGTGGACGATTGTGTTTGTACAATAAACCAATATTTTCTTGCATCATGTATAGGATAGGGATCCCTGAATACCACGATCAGATGTACCTACTAAAACTGACTAAGGCTAATAACTAGAAAATCCAGTAGTCATGTAGAGGTTTTTCATCTACTGGCAATCCCGTTATCTGGGCGCCCAATGTGGGATTTGTAGTCTACCGTCGAGTAGGGCACATTTCCAGCACACTGACATGTGGTGCAACCCCCAAACTACTTAAGGGTACATGCGTTCCTTGGACGATGTACCAACATGAATTCAATCCTCTAATTGCGTCTGGATAACCTGGATGGTCTGCAGGGCTTGTGGCTGTTGGAATAATCTTATTGCATCTTGCTAGTAACTAGGCCTGTGATAACCCTAGTTAGTTAAAGTATAAAAGCGTACTCTTTGCTTGGCCATGATTGATTGGATGTAGTCTAGCCCAGCTTCGTCTCGTCTAAATCCTGTACAAGATTGTGACATGACATGATTACTTATGCTTGCCTTAACAATAAAGATCAGGGGTCAAGTTCTGTTTAGACGAAGGGTTACAACCCCGGTCCTTATTTGGTTTAAGGGTTGTGACCTGGCTCCCGAAACAGTTCCGTGTCCTCTTCGTTTATTGTCTTATTACTTTATCAACAAGTATTTGAGACGGGTCTCTATTCAGGTGAAGGGTTGCAACCCCGGTCCTTGTTTGATTTAAGGGTTACGACCTGGCTACTTGAGTGGTTTCCTCGTACTCAATTTACTGTTGCTATCCCTGTTATACTCAGTTTCTTTTATGATTATCTTTAATATTCATTTATGATATACTGGTTTTTGTTCCTAAGTGAAGCCTCCTTGTGGCACTTGCTCTTTCTGGGGTCTGACCCAGCTGGTTTTGTATGGCCAGATATCGGAGCAGCTCCAGAGGATCTAACAATCTTCCAGCCAGAAGGTGACCGCTAGGCGTAACCCTGGCAACGAGTGGATTTATTTTTGGCTCTCCCACTCTATTATAAAATTATTCTTTTGAGGCATTTAGCCGACGAGCATGTGTTTAGCTCCTATTGTACCTTATTTACTGTCTGCCTACGGGCTATAACAAGATTGGCAAATCCTAGGGTTGATCATGTATGACTGAAACTCCTGCTAGTCTTGATATTTTGTACGACTAGCTTCATGATCATCCAGATATATAATGTATGGTACGCCTTACTATTGTATATTTGGTGTTCTGACATCTTGTGAACTGTTATTGCTTGCTTGAGATTGAGACAATAGGCTTGTTCATGACCATAGGAGACTGATGGCTTGTAGTTAAACTCTCATGTATCTAGACAGCGGTGACCGTATAGTGAGGTAGGTTGCACTTCATTATACGTAGCTGGCTATGTACGTCCCTGCTCACCAATATTCTGATTCTTGGGTGTTACATGGTTTAAGTGGTGGCCCATGCAAGTCTTGTAAATTAAGATATATGAGGGTTTACCGAATAGATGTCTCAATCAGTACTCGCCCTTGATCTCTGTTCGTATCCTCTAAAATCCCTGAATTCTTGACCTGATCATATGCTTGTATCTTTGATCTATCCTGGTCCTTCCTTATTGTTCCCTATGTCATCTTCTTCAGCGATATTGTTCCTGGTCCTACTGATCGGCAAGGCGGAGCACCTCCTGTGGACCAGCAGCAACCTGGAGATCAAGCCCAGCATTCAAGAGTAGCCTCCAGAGTCATGCCTACTGAGGGTCAAGAGCCACCAGTTCAGCCCATCCAGCCTGCAGAGCCTAATGATGGCACCTTGGTGGGTCTTATCAGGATGTTGTTAGCTTCTCACGATTGTCGAGGCGATGTCTTGCACCAGGCAGTAACAGATGCTCTGACCAGAGGAGGTTATCAAGGTAACAGTACGGCCAACAGCTTCAAGCGCTTGAACCATCCCTTCTTCGATGATAGCGAAGATGCTGTCGCTGCTGATGCATGACATCAGGACACAGAGGTGATTCTAAAAGCAGCCAGGACCCCAGAAGGCAAGAAGGTGGCCGTGGTGCACCTGTAGTTATTGGATTTGGCCGGCAGCTGGTGGACGGCATAGGCCGTTGGATTAGTGGCGCCTATTGCTTAGACAGTATTCCGTGAGAGATTCCAGGCCAAGTACTTCGATGCTGTTGCCCGGTACAATCTACAGACGAGGTTTACCAATCTGAAGTAGATGGGCAGGATGGTCGACGGATATGAGATCGAGTTTTCAAGGCTTAGTCGGTTTGCTCCCACCTTGGTGGCGACCGAGTTCGAAAGAGCCCAGCGGTTCCAGCAGGGGCTCCATCTAGAGATCTTATTGGTAGTAGAGCAGTTTGAGCATCAGACTTTTGATGCGGTATTGAGAGCAGCTAGGAGGCACGAGTAACCTTCCAGAGGATCGTGGATAGGATCGGAGGTCGAAAGCGATCCCACAGCCAGATGAATCAGTCTTCAGCTCCAGCCCCGACAGCTAGGGCTTTGACCATTAGAGCTCCGAGGCGGGCAGCTTCAGTTACGTCGGTTCAACATTCAACCCCGACGTACCCTCAGCAGCAGAAGCAGAAGCACTCTTTCGTAGTGGGATGTTCACACTGCTGGAAGCCAGGGCATGTGGTATCAGAGTGCTGCAGAGCACAGGGTTTGTGCTTGGTTTGTGGTACCCCGAACCACAGGGTTAGGGACTGCCCGAACAGGGGGATTTCATCTTTATCAACCTTTACTAGTCCTTCGGTGAGAGGACCAGCACCAGTCCAGCAGCAGCAGTATCAGTTTTCGAGGCCATTGTCGACGCAGGCCCAGGCATTCCAGCAGCAAAGACCGCAGCAGTATGCCGAAGCCTACCCTGATCCTGAGCAGACAGAGAAGTTTTCAGTAGAGAGGACCCGCACCCAGAGGACATGGTCAAGTGCTGGCTTTGACCATGGGAGAGGAAGGATTGCCACCAGGTGAGGTGGTGGCAGGTACTATTCTCGTCAACTCCTTTCCAGCATCAGCGTTATTTGATTCTGGTGCATCGTATTCATTTATGTCTGCACGATTCGTGACACGGATAGGACTGGCGCCCGAGTCTTTATCAGTAAGGATCAATATACTTACTTGTAATGGACTTGTGGGAGTAGATAGAGTATTTTTCTCGTGTCGGATCGTAGTTAGCGGTAGAGAGTTTCCCGCTAGATTGATAGAATTCCTGATGGCCGATTATGATGTGGTCTAAGGGATAGATTGGTTGAGAGACCAGTATACTAGAATATACTGGCATATTGGTAGGGTTGTTTTTAGCATTCCAGGCGAGCCAGAGTTTTTCTTTTCTCGAGGCGAAGTTGAACCTTCTTCCCCAGAATTATGGATGGCAGTAGCAGCAATGCAGTTACCCGGAATAGTTGAGGAGTTTCCAGATGTTTTTCCAGAAGAGCTTCTAGGTATACCGTCGGAGCGAGAGATCGAGTTCACTATCGACTTGATCCCAGGGACAGCCCCAGTATCAGAGAGAGTCTACAAGATGGCGCCGTCAAAGTTAGAGATATTTTACAAGATGATTGAAGAACTCAGGACCAAGGATTTCATTCATGCTAGTGGATCGCCTTGGGGAGCCTCGATGCTTCTTGTGAAAAAAAGGATGGTATGTCCAGATTATGTGTAGATTATCATACCTTGAACTCAGTAAAAATCAAGTACAGAAACCCTCTTCCGAGGATACATGACTTCTTTGATCAACTCAAGGGGGCAGCAGTATTCTCGAAGATTGACTTGCGGTCAGGATATCATCAGATCAGAGTCAGAGAGCAGGATATCCCGAAGATAGCTTTCAGATCAAGGTACGGGCATTGGGAGTTCCTTGTTATGCCATTTGGAGCAACCAATGTGCCGGCTGTATTCATGGACCTCATGAATCGTATCTTCATACCTTATTTGGATCAGTTCATGATTGTGTTCATAGATGACATTCTGGTCTACAGCAAGAGTGAAGCGGAGCATGAGCAGCATCGCAGAGTTGTCCTCCAGATTCTCAGCGAGCACCAGTTGTATGCCAAGTTTAGTTAATGCGAGTTCTGGCTCGATCGTATTTTTACTTGGATCATATCATCACCAGAGGAGGGGTACAAGTGGATCCCCAGAAGATCGTGGCCATTGAGACATGGCCAGTGCCTAGCACAGTTACAGAAGTTTACAGTTTTCTTGGCTTAGCCGGCTACTAACGGCAATTTGTTTCAGACTTTGCTTGAATTTCAGCGCCATTGACCCAGTTGACCCGCAAGGATGTGCAGTTTGCTTGGACAGCAGAATATCAGGATTCTTTTGAGAAGTTGAAGCGGGGCTTGATGACGGCACCCATTCTCACGCTTTCAGATGGAACCGGGGGATTCTCAATGTATTGTGATGCTTCAGACAGAGGCTTAGGATGTGTTCTAATGCAGCATGGGAAGGTAATAGCTTATGTGTTACGACAACTTCGTAATCATGAGAGGAATTACCCAACCCATGACTTAGAGCTGGCAGCAGTAGTGTTTGTACTTATGTTGTGGAGGCACTACTTGTACGGAGATAGGTGAAGATTTTCACCGACCACAAGAGCCTGAAGTATGTTTTTACTCAGAAGGATCTTAACATGCATCAGTGGAGGTGGCTAGAGCTACTTGCGGATTATGATGTCAACTTGCAGTATCATCCTGGGAAGGCCAACGTCGTTGCAAATGCATTGAGCAGAAGAGTCGGAGTTTATTTCCTAACAGCGCAACCTGAGTTGTTAGCAGATCTTCAGAAGATGGGTATTGAAGTTATCCTTCCTACCAGTATGACATTGATGGCCGGTATGCAAGTTCAGTCCACTATAGTCGAGAGGATCCGGATGGCTCAGTCAACAGAATCCAAGCTTTAGCGGCTCAGAGAAGAGTGTGAGGCAGGACGAAGACCAGAGTTATGCATTCATGAAGATGGTACACTTCGACATGGTAAGCGTCTTTGTGTACCCAGTAGAGATATCAGACAGGAGATCATAGCAGAAGCTCACCGTTCTCAGTATTCCATTCATCCGGGTGGTACGAAGATGTGCCTGTAGAAGCATGGAAAAGAATAAAGAAAGATCCATGCGGCCAGAGAGCCCCCTGCGGCTCAGAGAGTTCATGCGGCTCAAGTATCCATGCGGCTCGAGCGTCTATACGGCTCAAACAAGTCCTATGCGGCTCAAAGAGGAGCCACGTGGCCTACAAACAGCTCTCTCATTTTGTATTAAATGCCTTGACGGCTGACAGCTTTGACGAAGTGACAGTTCTGACACAAAAATATCACTATGACACCATCATAATAATGGGCTCCTTGGAAAGCGAAGAAAATCTCTGACACGATCCCCCGAGTGACAGAAACTGTCATGCGGCCTTGACACGTGGACAGTTGTATGTGGCCCAAGCGGAGACTCCTCCATGTGGCCCAAGCGGAGGCTCCCCCATGCGGCCCAAGCGGAGACTCCCCTATGCGGCCTAAGAAGAGGCTCCCCCATGCGGGTCACGAAGACTAGCTCCATGCGGCTCACTAAGACTAGCTCCATGCGGCTCACGAGGACTATCTCCATGCGGTTCACTCTTACGGTCATCCACACTCATGCGGCTCAAATCATACCATGCGGTCCAAATGTTCTGGGGGGCCACTCTCAAGTAGCCTGGACACATGGCCAGCCTTATGCGGCTCAATAAGGAGTAACCTTCCTGCAGCACAGATTTCTGCAATGGCTCGACACGTGGCATGATAGCAGGACACGTGGCATCAGATTGATCGAAATCTCTCAACAAATCCCAATAAAATATTAGGATCAAATCAGATCATTTGCAAATAAGCAAATTGATGACACGTGTCGAAAAATCCGAGGTTGGCATATTTATGTCAATCAACATTAATTACACACAAAAGATTTGATGCAATCACATTTATTGCTCAAATCTCGATGAATGGCCCAGATTTAATGATCCTTAGCCGCCGACTTTCAAGAATGGGCAATCATTGTAAACCCTAATGAGGCCCCCCACTCTTATAAATAGCAAGGTGCCATTCCCTTGCAAAGATACACACAGAGACATACAGAGATATATGCAGACAGAGACAGACGCACATAGAGACATAGAGAGCCAGAGAGCCTGAAGAGAGAGCATTTCTTCATCAACGCCAAGCAGTTCTTCCACAAAGCCAAAAAGCTGCATCCGATCGTCCAAGGAGTAAGGCAGAGCGGCCGTCGCTTTTCCGAGCCTCTATCGTCACCCCCAGAATCTAAAATAAACAATTGTACTTAGATTGCTGTACCTAGGTTTTCGTCCCTAGGCTTTCTTTGTACAAGCGAGTTTGTATTGTGAAGTAAAAGTCCAGTCCTCCGATAATTGTTCTGTCCTTTTATATTTCATGGCAAACACGATGGCGACTTTGCTGGGGACAAACTTCTCTACAGCTGAGGAGTTGGTGACACAATCGGATGCAGCCAAACTTGGCTCCACGCAACAGAAGATGGTCGTCCGCTTCGACCAACAGACGTTTGAAGAAATGCTCTCTGAAGGAAGTGCTGGCCCGGTCCAGAAGCGAACCCGCACAAAGAAAGCTCGTTGCGAGTGAAGGCCAAAATTATTTGCTCCTCTACAAGCTCTGGACGGGGTACTCTCTGCTACCCAAGACGGCGAATTCGACTCTCATACGGCTCCACTTCGAGCCGTAGAGCACTCTGCTGTCCCCAAGTTCGGCAGAGGAAAGCACTACGATGCTGGACTTGCAGGGACAAAGAGTGGTTCTATGCGCCCCAAGAAGAAGCCGAACACTCACGTGGCCAAATCTGTCAACCACATACATGAGGCTCATGCGGGTGAATCTGCCAGCCGCATGAAGAAGGTCTATATGGCCAGATCATCCAGCCGCATAAAGAAAACTCATGCGGCTGAGACTGCCAGCCGCTTGAAGAAAGACTATACGGCTCTGCCATCCAGCCGTATGAAGATTGTTGATGACAGCAGCATGACGCCTACTCTACGTGGCTCTGTCTTCGACCGTCTCTCCTATGGTCCTGATCTCTTGCGCTCCCAAGAAGATATGTCTAACTCTCTCCAGTATCACTTAGACTCTTCCTACTATGTGCCTTTACGTACTAGAGTGAAGAAGTCTAAGGCAGCACGAGCTTGGCAAGTTCGGTCCGCTGATCCGCTCTCTGACCATCCGAGCGTCCCGCATACTGTTATGTGGGCCTCAGATGGGAAGTTGTACAGAACCACTCGAGTCCAGCCCCCGGCGGTAAACGGACAGAGAGGTTCCCAAAAGTCTTCCAAAATCCAGGGAGCAAACATGGTCGATCCAGACCCATCTGACTTGCGTGAGGCCATCCTCCACAAACGTAAGGAAAGAGAAGATGCATCAGGGTACAAAAAGTCCTCCTATGGACGTCACTGTATGGAAGTCATCGTCAACTGCTGCTGTAATAATACGACGATACGAGAAGACCGACAGCCCGTCTTTTAAAGACTGCAACAACTGTCTTCAGAAGACGAGGCACTTTCCGTCGTCTCCTGCAACTCTGCTCAGAAAGCCTCCGTCGATGGGAGAGGGAAGAAGACAAATGTTCCCAGCCCGAAGATTCCAACCACTTTGACCAAAAGACTGTCGTCTAAGCGGCTGCCCACCACCGAGGTTTTCCAAGGACCCGTTCTAAGACAAAATCTGCTACAGTGGGAGATTCGTCGTCCACCCCACTGGGGGTTACTGGGATTGGGGGTAGCACTCATCTGAACCTCCATGACAATCTGATATTCCAAGAAGACGAGTCGGGGGAGACAACTCTTCCATCAGATGCAGCAAACCCCGACGTCCCCGAGGACGTCCACAACTCCCAAGACGAGGCAAACTCGGAGACTGGGGGTACTGTTCCTTCCGAGTCCGAACCAGAGGAGAACATTACCACATACCCCGATGACTTCTCACTACAGGGGTATGATTCGGAGGGCGCTTCCTCCACCGCTCCGTCCATCTCTCCTCACGTAAGGACGGTATTCATGACAGACAGCAGCCAAGGTGGTTCCAGTGATCGCCAACGCATCGACACTCTCGAAGCCATATTGCTTGCCTTGGTCAAGTCTGCGGACGAGATTAAAGCAGCCCTTCCAACTCTGCAAGGAGGGACGCCTGGCCAAATAAGTACGGGTCCCGCGGTCAATGTGGACTCGAATTCGGTGGCACCGAACCCGGGCAACAATCCTCCTGAAGTAACGGCCCCCACCGCCGTTGATGAGGCCCACGAAGCGAGAAGAGAGGTCCAGGAGCTTCGAGCCATGTTTCACGCTCGAAAAAATTCTCAAGACCTCAGAATACGGCAACCGTACCCTGCCGCCTGGAGGGATGTGCCATTCCCACTAAGATATAAGCCGTTCAATATCAATCCTTATGATGGCAAGACCTCAGCAAGTTGGTACATCACTTACTTCGAGGTCACCACCGACCATCTGCCCCATGACGATGCCATTCTCACACGATTATTCATCGGGGCATTGGAAGGGGTCGCCTTCGACTGGTATCGCAACCTGCTAGACAACTGCATCCACTCCTTCGCCGGCTTCAAGCGCATGTTCTTGGAGAGATTCTACGAAGTAGGGCAGGACATCAAAATGTCCACCCTCATGGACGTCGTCAAAGGGGAAAAAGAGCTAACAGGGAACTATATCGAGCGGTTTTGCCAAACCGCAATGAAGCTGCCGTCTGGAAATCCGAATTCCTCCTTGATTAAAATTTGCCAAAAGAGATTGCTCCCAACCATCAGTCTCTAGATGGGCGAAAGTCAATTCAAGGACTAGAAGACGTTCATCATCAGTGCCACAAGCACGGAAGAACGATTGAAGAAGGCTCGCCAATTGGGATTGCACATCTCGGACGGAAAGAACAAGGGCAAGCGTCCTAACACCAACAACGACAATGGGGGTAGCCCCTCCAACAATCTGGACAGCAGGGGTAAGCAGGCTATGGTGGCCGATACAGCCCAGAAACCCGAGTCAAAATTGGCAGACAAACAATGGCCGCAAATCACTTACTCCTTCAAAGACGGTCACATCAAGCCCATTTTGGACATGCTCATACAAGGAGACAGAATTCAGCTTCCTCCACCAAGACGAAAACCTCGGCCGACAGACATGGAGAACCCAAAGTACTGCCATTACCACCGCTATGTCCACCATGCTACACACGACTACTACCAACTAAAACGGTACATCCAAAATCTCATCGATTCGAACGCTCTGGCCATCGATTTCGAGGAGGTAACAGTGGCAGCCAATATGGTGTCAGTATAATTTGGCAGCTTCCCTCCAATGAAAACTCAAGACGGTGTGGTCCCCATCCCTCTGGCGACAATGGAGATTGCTAATCTTCTACCTTCCCGAGATCAGGCTGCTGTTCTAGTGCCTCTCACCACATCACGAGGGGAGGTCATGTGGGTCCATCCAGACTTGGTATCGGAAGTGACTCGGCCCACATCATCTTCCATCTGCAAAAAGAAGAGTAAAAAAGTTAGATCTTGCCGCACAATTTCGGCAGATATCGAAGAAGCTACAGCCGTCGTTACGCGGTCTGGGGCACAATCCCAACCCGTGGCTGACAACTCGACTGAAAATCATCAGCCCGCTACAATCGACGCTCCGGGACCGGCTCAGCCTCCGACGACCGACAAGCCTAGGCCGAAGGAGACTCGCTTTGACAAATCCCTCCGAAAAGAGGCACCGTAGGGGCTGGAAAAGCCCTACAACTTCGACATCTTGGCACAATTGGCCAACGCACCGGCCAAGTTGTCATTATACGAGCTTCTAAGACTCTCAAAGGATGTTCATATGGCTTTGAGCGATGCACTCCAAAATTCCGACGCATACCTGGCTCATGTCAACCTCACACGAGAGAACCCACCTGCAGATCTCTAAGACAGCGCCTGCACGGGAGCGATGCCCAACATTGTCTTCACTCCGCAGGACATGCTCATCAAAACTAACCTGCACGATCGCCCGCTATACTACACGAGATACATCGGTGACGTAAAGGTGGATCGGATGCACATTGATCCTGGCTCTTCCATAAGTATTATCCCGAAGGGTCTGTTACATCATCTCCACATCCTAATGCATTGCCTGATGCCTACAAGTACCGCCATCAGCAGATTCAATTCGGGCATGAGCTACCCAATTAGGAAGATTCGTCTGAAGTGTCAGATTGGCGATCTCCAATTAGAAGTCACCTGCTACGTCATAGATGCAGACACTTCTTACAACATCCTCTTGGGACGCCCTTGGATACACGATTATATGATCGTGCCTTCCAAGATGCACCAATGCTTCAAGTATGTCGACAAATACGGCTTCATGAGGATGAAATTTGCCGACATCGATCCCTTCAAAGGGGTCGAATCCTACTACTCAGACTCCTGTCTATACGAAAAGTCAAAGAGGCACCTTGATAAAGAAGATGTGCAAGCTCGTACCGAGACAGCCACAGGATCAGAAGAACCTCTGACGATCCACCTACGAGCTCCCAAACTTGGCAAGTCTGCACCCCTTACCGCCACTATACGTAAGGACGCAATCAGCCTCTTGGCACAAGAAGAGCAAATAATCCGGCTGCCAAGGTCTGGCCAAGTGCCAAGACCCTCAACAAAGCCACTGACAATCAGGCTGCCAAAAGTCGGCCAGCCGCAGATGGAGAAGCTTAATCCCTCCAACAAGCCAATGACGATACGCCTTCCCAAGAAGAGTCGTCACCCCGAGGCAAGGTCTGGGACTTCTAGCGAACCAACCACTCTCCGCCCAACATCGAGCACCAGACTAGGGGTCACTAGTCTGCCGACAACTCCATGCTCTGCTCCACCAGCTGAACCCTTGACGATCAAGCTGCCTAGGTCGTCCTCTCAGTCTTCATTTATACAAGGGGTAGCCGAAGAGGAACCGAAGCTAGCCAAGTATGTGGCTGTCCACACTGATGTTCCCTCCGTAGATGATGTAATCCCCCTAGAAAAGATACCTTACTTCATCAATAAAGGACTATCTTTGAACTACCTCGAGCTCAATAAGCTATGTACAATGTATGCTATGGAACACGGTATAGGCACTCACCTACACACACAGGTGACAAATGTCTACACCGCAATCCAGCTTACTCCAGTGGAAGACGCTTACCGCATAATCGAGGGAGGGGACTATCAAATCATCTTCGGCCAGAAGGACGATCCGCAGCCCTTCACCGTAGAAGAAGTCAACCTTGAATCAGATGCCGGGAGACTACCTCTGTATCTTTATAGCCCCCAATCCAAATATCTCATACAGAAATAGGGGTATGATCTGGAGACGACACTAGGCTTGAACTACGGTACTGGACGACGATTACCTTTGAAGCCACTGTCCCTGCTGGCAAACCACAGGACTACTATAGCAAAACTCGATGTGGATTAGGGTATGTTACACCCACGACGACCCCTGAGAGTTCAGATGAAGAATGTGACTGGCATTCATATTCAACCGGGTCACCAACTTCTGACTCGGATACCAGCATCGGAGACATATTCAGACAAGTCTTGTCAGTCAACATGGCATTCGCCGACGCTTATAAAGAAGATGAAGACATCCCTGAAATCCTCGACTTAGAGCCGTGGGCCCAACTGTTGGATGCACAATAGGAAAAGCGGTTCGAACAGAGAGAAACTACTACTGAAGATGAGGTCATACAAGTGGATCTCGGCAGCGAATCTTCTCCAAAACCGATCTTCGTCAGTAAAAGTCTAATAGACGAAGAGCGAGAATCGCTGCTGGAACTTGTCAAAGAATATATTGATGTGTTCGTCTGGAGCTATGAAGACATGCTGGGGATAAATCCCGATATTGCTCTTTACAAACTCAACATTCGGCCGGATGTAAAGCCAGTCAAGCAACAACAACGACGCTTCCGCCCGGGCATCATGGATGCGATCGAGGCCGAAGTCAACAAATTAATAGCCAATGGCTTCATTCGTGAGGAACAACACCCGGATTGGGTCGCCAACATAGTACTCGTCCTCAAGAAGAATGGAAAGATTCAAATCTGCATCGACTTCCGCAATCTGAATGAGGCATTCCCTAAAGATGAATTCCCCCTCTCTATCACAAATATCATGATCGATAACACATGCGGCTTCGAACGTATGTCATTCATGGATGGCTTCTCGGGGTACAACCAAATCAAGATGTCTCTTGACGACGAAAAGTATACATCATTCCGAACACTGATTGGCACATACTGTTACACAGTCATGCCTTTCGGTTTAAAGAATGCCGACGCCACATATGAAAGAGCCATGAGTATCATCTTCAGAGACCACTTATGCAAGATGGTGGAGTACTATGTTGATAATATTACCGTCAAAAGTTGCTGTAAGAAAGACCATCTGCAGGATCTGAGGACGGTATTCGACCTGATGCGAGAGCACAATCTGAAGATGAATCCCACAAAATCCTTTCTGGGCGTATCCAGCGGAAAGTTCTTGGGTTTCATCATCACCGCCCAGGGTATCCATGTAGACCCTGAGAAGGCAAAGGCAATTATGGAGATGGGTCCCCCGAGAAATCTTCGTGAACTCAGAGGCCTTCAAGGGAGGCTAGCTTACATCAGGAGGTTCATTTCTAACCTCTCCGGGCGATGTCGACCATTTACCTATCTCATGAAGAAAGGCATCTCGTTCGTATGGGACGAAGAATGCCAACGTGCCTTCGACAGCATCAAAGAATATTTGTCGAACCCTCCAGTTCTGGTGGCCCCGGTTGCTGGAAAACCATTCCTGCTCAACGTACGAGCAATAGAACATTCCCTCGGGGATCTGCTGGCACAAAACAACGATGCAGGCCATGAGCAAGCCATATATTACCTCAGCCAAATGATGATTGGGCCAGAGCACCGATACACAGCTGTGGAGAAGAAATGTCTTGCCCTGGTGTTCGCCATTCAGAAGATGCGGCACTATGTCACTGGACAAACCATACATGTGATCTCACGAGTCAACCCTCTCAGGGTCCTCATGACTAAACCAGGGGCACTCAGCTCTCGCCTCGTAACATGGGCAATATTGATATCCCCTTATCATATGATCTTCGTCCCACAAAAGGCTGTCAAAGGTCAAGCCCTGGCAGACTTTTTGGCAGCCCACCCGGGCTCGGAGTCGTCCAGAATATATGAAGAAATTCCAGATGAGGTCGCCGACTTATATGCAACCTCTAACGATGATATATGGCGAATGTTCTTCGACGGCGCTTCGAGGACCGGACCTAAAGACAACATCGTCGTCGGAGTCGGGGTGGTGCTGGTCTCTACTTCCGGATTGATGGTCAATCGCGCTTACTCTCTCACAGAACCCTGCTCTAACAAAGTGGCCGAGTACAACGCTTTGGTCATTGGCCTCCAACTTACAAGAGAGCTGGGGTAGAATATCTTGAAGCATACGGCGATTCTCAGTTAATCGTCAATCAAATCCGGAGCTCATACGAAGTCCGCCACGAAGACATGATCCCCTATCACCAAATAGCAATCAACATCATCTCGTCATTCGAGGGGTTCTTCATCGAGCACGTTCCCAGTCTCCGAAATATCGAAGCCGATGCCTTAGCCGGCCTGGCCGCTTCCCTAGCAGTGCCAAATCATACTCATCAATCAGTAGATGTGATAGGCCACGAACTGGTCTGCCCCAAGAACAACGTTCAATTCCTGGAAAGTTATTCCGCCCAGACGATCGACGATGTCCCAGATTGGAGACAACCATTCATTGACTTCGTCGTCTACGACATCCTGCCCGAGAACCCAAAAGAAGCCACTTCCATCAGAAGGCATTCTCTCAGATTCTTCTGCGATACAGAGACAAAAATGCTGTATCGTCGATCCTATGATGGATTATTGCTTGATGTCTGTCAAACGCAGAAGCCAAAGAAGCCGTACGCGAAGCTAATGACAGTGTCTGTGGGGCCCATCAGCCTGGCCCTAAATTGCAAGACCGTCTTCGCCGAATGGGCTACTACTGGCCCACGATGGTAGCAGATGCGATAGACTATGCGAGAAAGTGCAAAGCCTGCAAAGTCCACGCAGACTTCATTCGCCAACCATCTAAATTTTTACATCCGACAGTCGCGTCCTGGCCGTTCGAAGCATGGGGGATGGATATCATTGGTCCAATCACTCCACCTTCCTCCCGAGGACATCGCTTCATACCCGCAATCACAGATTACTTCTCCAAATAGACGGAAACTGTTCCGTTTGCAGAAGTCAAAACTTCGAACGTGATCAATTTCCTCAAGCATCATGTCATCTATCGCTTTGGACTGCCCCGAAGGATCATCCATGATAATGGTTCGCAGTTTGTAAGCCATGCCTTCTATCGGCTCTGTGACAAGCACCGCATCCAGAATATTGCTTCGATGCCATACAATCCAGCAGCAAATGGGTTGGCAGAAGCATTCAACAAAACCATCATCAAGTTACTCAAGAAGTTCGTATCGTTCAACAAACGCGACTGGAACGAGAAGCCTGGTGAATGCTTATGGGCATACCATACCACAGTCCGAACGGCCACAGGGAACACACCATTCTTCCTAGTGTACGGGAGTGAGGCATTTCTTCCATTGGAGACTCAAATACCCTCGCTTTGTGTCGCCCTCACATATCAATTGACGACTGATGATAACTACCGTCACCGACTACAAGAGTTAGAGGCCTTAGATGAAAAACACCTCTTGGCTCAGCAAAGAATCGAGCTATACCAAGCACGCATCTCTGGAGCCTTCAACAAGAAGGTCAAAATCAGAACATTCCAAGCGGGCGATCTCGTTCTGGCAGTCCGGAGGCCGATGGTTATGACTCACAAGACCGCCGGCAAGTTCCAGCAAAAATGGGAAGGTCCATTTATTATCGAGGCTGTATTCTCCAACGGTGCTTACCGCCTCGCAAAACAAAATGGAGACTTGCTCATGTTGCCCGTCAACGGCAAGTTCCTGAAGAAATATTATGTCTAAATGACACATTCCAGATCATTGAGTCATGTACCCGCTGGTGTCGTTTAAATCACATCCACAACATTCAAGATTATCGAGTCATGTACCCGCTGGTGCCGCTGAACTCACCTTCACAATATTCCAGATTATCGAGTCATGTACCCGCTGGTGCCGCTGAACTCACCTTCACAATATTCCAAATTATCGAGTCATGTACCCACTGGTGCCGCTGAACTCACATCCATAACATCCCAGATTATCGAGTCATGTGCCCGCTGGTGCCTCTGAACTCACATTCCAGTCACTCTTTCAGATACAAAGTCATGTATGATCATATCTCTAAACTTTCTTCCTGGAAGAGATCCTCCCTCATGATCCACTACCCACACTCCCAGTGCACAAAAAGGGTAACCGATCTACGAATTTCCAAAATGGCCATGTCCTCATTACCTCTGAGTCGTTTCACTTCCGCCAAAAATAAATCACCCCTTACATAGAACTTCCATGTCCTCATCACCTCTGAGTCGTTCTATGTACCCTCCTTCATTGAGCCCACTCCTGCCATGTCCTCATTACCTCTGAGTGGGAAGGCTCCATTGAAGAAACCTTCATGCTTGCCATGTCCTCGTTACCTCTGAGTAAGTATAATGATTCCCTTTGGACTTATTATCTGTACCCACAAACTGGAGTACGCCAAGGATAATAGGTCCACAAATATTCCCCGCTGAGTCTGCCGCTGCCATGTCCTCATTACCTCTGAGTAAGAAGACTCCACGGTAAAACCTTTGTACTTACCATATCCTCATTACCTCTGAGTAAGTATGTCGGTCCTCTCTCGTCTTATTACCCGTACCCTGAACCAGGGTACGCTAAGGGTAATAGGCCCACAAATATCCTCTGTTGACCACAAATATCCTCCGTTGAGTCCACTCCTGCCATGTCCTTATTACCTCAGAGTAGGAAGACTCCACGGTAAAACCCTCATACTTGCCATGTCTTCATCACCTCTGAGTAAGTATGTTGGTTCCCCTTCATCCTATTATCCGTATCCTAAGTCGGGGGTACGCCAAGGATAATAGGCCCACAAATGTCCTTTGCTAAGTCTCTTAGTACAAGCCCACCATTCCTTATCATGCCCCGGGAGCCCAGCTGCTCCATGGCATTCTATATTCCGATAATTGGAACGTCCACGACCACCTTGTCGTGGAACTGTTCTAAGTATCCCCAGTCAAACTTGTTACCTGTACCTAAAACCAAGGTATGCCAGGGGTAAAAGGTCCAAAAACAAGTCCCCCATGCGGGGCAACATCACCACAATACTACAGGCACAACAAGCTATACAAATAAAGGGTAGAATGGAAAGTACTCTTTATTTGAACGATAAAAAAAGTATTACATATTTTGGGACCACATTCCTATCGAAGAAAAAAGAAAAAGAAAACATGAACAAAACAAGAAGAAAAGGCCGACTATAGCTCGGCATTACACAACTCCAAGAGACGATTTCTCACCAAGGCAGTACCCCCCTCAAGCCTCTGTCTAGCTCGACGCTCAGCCTCCTGAGACAACCGCTCCCCATTATCCAGGTCCGTGAGTGCCCGACAGTCGTCATCCAACCTCTTCAGAGCCACTTCCAAGTCAGCCGAAGCTTTATTGGCATTATCAACTTCCTGGATAATCAGCCCTCTGTCGATCCTGGCGGCCTCAAGCTCAGAATCAAAGAAAGTTAACTTCTTTTGGAGCTCAAGGATCTGCTCCTGCGTTTCAGTAATCCCACGGGAGGTAATCGCTTCCCGAGCTGTAACATCTTCACACTCATGGCTCGATTGATCATAGCGATCAGACAGAGTGCAGAGATCCTTCAGGATGGCTGGCCTAGTTTTATCCTGAGCTGCCTTCGCCTTCTCTATAGCAGCTGTGAGGGAGCCGCGCTCCTGATCAATAGTAGCAGACAGATCAACCTGTCGCAATACCTGAAGCTGGTCCACCAGTTGATCAGTCTCCAGCAATTTCGATTCCAGAAGTGCAGCCACCCCTACCCCACCAAGAAGGGCCTTAAGGATATCGACTTGACCCTGGGAGCATTGCCAGGCCAAGACGAAAGAGGTCCCTCTGTCCACAGTAGCTTCTATCCTCCTTTTTAAATGATGATGAAAGCTGTCGACCACGTCCTGTAAAGATTCATCCAGGACCTTTGTAGAGGACGACGTCAGAGGGAGCGTGGCCGACAGCATCGAAGGAGTGGTGCTAGAACTTGCCACCAGGGGGGCGACTTCCGAACAGAACGATGCATGGATAGCGGCTAACTCTTCCTCTGCCATCCGAAGAGCCTGGACGCTTGGCAGGGCGGAGAGGTCGACTCTCTGGGCCGTCCGAGCAGAGGAAGACACGAGGACCATCGTCCCCTGCCCCGATTGTCCCATCACCGGACTAGTCGAACTCGAGCCCGCAAGAGGACCATCAAGACGAGCCGGATGGGGAGGAGGTACGCCCCTCTCCGCCAGTGCCCCTTCGACAGAGTCTGGCTCAACGAGGTCCATCCTAGGCACGGAAGAGGCAGGACCTGCATGTCCATGACAATGATCAATCGACGTGACCCGAAGGATGTGATCATAGATCAGATAGGCCTCCTCGCAAGTTAAGATTCGGCTTATCTTACCGGGAGAGGAGCATCGAGGCTGCAGCTCGTTCGCAGCTGGCAGTGTCTCCTCATCCGCGATCTCCAAATTAAATTTGGCCAGCTCCTCTGACCCAGCCACCTCAGAGAGAGAGGCAACCTGATCGGCAGCATCTGGACGGAATTCAGCAATTTCAGGGACAGGCTCACCGGAGCCCCGTCATCCCGAGTCACGATCTCGGCTACTCGAGAGTCCTCTTCTTCTGACGCCTACAAGAGGAAGAGAAGATGATTAAAATCAAAGCTAAAAGAAAGGAAGGATCGATAGTAACTTATTTACCTCTGAGGCGGGGTCAATTTCTTCGCCTCTTTCTTTTATAGTTAGCCCGCGGTGTCTGGTCGCAGCCAGTTTCCGAGAGCGAGGAATGCCACCGACAGGAGAAATTTGCCTGCTATGCTTTCGTGCAAGACCGAGTGCAACAGATGGCTGATCAACCACTATCTCATCTGGCAAAACAGGCGGCTGATCCGCCCCTACATCTGCTGCCGAAAAGGAAGGGTCATCTCC
The DNA here is from genome assembly GCA_029216955.1 of Iris pallida. Taxonomy (NCBI): domain Eukaryota; kingdom Viridiplantae; phylum Streptophyta; class Magnoliopsida; order Asparagales; family Iridaceae; genus Iris; species Iris pallida. The sequence goes on along the minus strand of JANAVB010033620.1, from coordinate 1,971,752 downwards.
ATCAGGCTCGTCGCCTTCGTCATCTGCAGCATCGGAGTCCAAATCCGGCACCTCGACTCTATTTTCCCTCTTCCTTGTCTTGGCCCCCTGGGAAACCTGTCACGACCCGCACCCGGTTTTCGGACGCGAGCTCGTGAGCAAGCCAGCTACGTATCGAACGAACTCCAGCCCAACTCGAATGCGTAAACGCTGTCAAGGCTATGGTATACAGCCAAATTATGGCAAACAACTCTAAATCTTAATCCATAATAAGATAATAAAAATAAATGAACACTATGGGTCATGGTCTGCAGCCCACTAGCATAAATGTTCGATAAGACTCTAAAGGAAATAACAAGAGTCTACAACTGAAACAAGTAACAGGATATCTCATGATAAGGAATGAAAAGCACAAGCGAATAATAAACACAATAGCGATACCTGAATCCCACAAGCGTATCATTGTCTCCGTAATACCCACAAGAATTGCAAATCCTCTGCCATCTAGAACTACTAGCTAACTCTATACAATCGCTAAACCTGAGAAGATCATCATGTCCTCAGAGGACATAGCAAGATATATAATATACATGCCTATCTAACAGCTTTATCATGCCAAAAAGGATAAACAAGAAAAACGGGAACATGACCAATGACTACAAACACGAACACGGACACATGAAAGCGAATACGAACACTAGAACAACTACGTATAATGAACTGCCGGATGAACGATAATCACGAGATCAATGAAAGAACGAAACCCTCGTCCCGAGTGTGGACTCACTGGCTTGAACTAAACACTAACCCTCGTCCCGAGTGTGGACTCTCTAGTTAGTACTAACCCTCGTCCCGAGTGTGGACTCTCTGGTTAGTTCACGGCAAGGCACCCTCGTCCCGAGTGTGGACTCTCTGGTGTAAATACTACATCCTCGTCCCGTGTGTGAACTCTCTGATGTAAACACCCTCGTTCTTAGCGTGGACTCTCTGGTGCAAGTCAAGTCAAGCCAAGTCAACACCCTCGTCCCGAGCGTGGACTCTTTGGTACAATAATCGACATCCTAGTCCCGAGTGTGGACTCACAGATGTAAACAGATCAAGAAAAACACCCTCGTCCCGTGTGTGGACTCTCTGGTGCCAAAGAAAACAATGTCAAGGATTTAGTAGTTCACTACACGCACTCGTTCTATGACACGACTCAAGCAATGTACTGACGAGAAACTCCAAATGTGAAACACAAGGCCAAAACATGAACATGACTATAAACAATAAAAATAACTCCACATAAAATAATACGAAAAAGTACATGTCCATAAATAATCCAAAAGCTTGAAACTGAAATAAAATGCATATAAATAAAACTGTAGAGGGAGGCAAGGTATACTTGCCTGGAGGTTGCACGCAAATCCAATATCAATCTAGTCCACTACTAAATCATAAAGTCCAAATATCACAACTGTCTCCGAAAGCTGAAACAGACGATGCCAACAGTCTCAGAATAGTCAAATTAGCTAGGATTGCCTGTCCTTAAGTCCAATTCTGGATACAGGGGCAAAACGGTAATTTCAGACAAAAACGATGTCCGTCGTTGGACCCGCTTTGCACCAAAAAGCGTGCCAGAGTCAAAGGTCTCTAAAGTCGTCAAACTATGTCTACGGATACAGTTTTCTGATACGAACCCAACCGTATGTCCAAAGTTGGATTCCGGCGGGCCGTGCACAAAATCACCAGTTGAGTCGAACCGGGGGGGGCCCACGATACGACGATTTTATCAACTGTCTCAGAATCGGACCAAACTTGGCATACAGGACCAGAAAAATGATACGGTCCTGCTGGCACAAGTTTCGTCTCGATCTGACGAGCGTGCACAAAGTAATTGGAGAATTTGCAAAGTGCACGATACGATGAATTTTGACGGATATGCATCAAATTCGTCGCGCACACGCGACCAATTTGAATTCCGTCAAAGCCCACACGACCATGAAGCTGTTATGCACCATTCGATGCTTATGGTGTGTGACCACGTTGCCTAGAATGGCGGGACGCACGTCATGTCGATGTGTTTTCTAAGTTTTGGAAACAGGTTTTTCATGATTTTCAACTTGGTTTTAAACAGAGTTTAATCTACTAGAAAATAAACTAAAAGTGGGTTCTTAATCTTGGTTATGTAATCTACAAGCCTATTTAATTAGATTTTTGAGAACCATAATATGTAGTTCGAAATCTGGCTTCCAATATAGATGATTGGACTAAAATTGTGTTCTGTCAACACGCAGTTTTTCTTCTACTTTGCGTCGAATTCTAGGACAGCATGGTGCATCTCGACGCAGAGTGTTTGAAGGACAATAAAGACGTATATGTGAACTTCATACCAGCAAAAGAAGATTGCAAGACGATCGAGTTATTGTCAAGAAGCATAGCAACGAAGTCAGCCTCTTCGAGTCGCTGCTGATGTTAACTTCTCCGTTCAAGTCGTTCGCGCGCGCGCGCGCTGCTATTCCGGCTGGCGGCGGTGACCCTCGGCGGCGCGCGTGCTCTCGCGGGGTACGCCCAGGTGGCTGGGGGTTGCCCATGTGCCAAGGTCGGCGGGTTTGGGTTTGTTCGCTTTCGATCTCTCCGCCTCTGTTTCGCTCATACTTAAACAGTCGGGGGAACGAAGAGTTGGCTCTCGGGCTTTAAAGGTTCGGTTTGCTGAGATATTGATTGGCTTGGGGGGGGGAAGGCTCAGGCCAGTGGCCTGTTGGCCAGGGAATGGGCCTTGGGCCCGTAGGCTGGGCTGATTGCGGTTTGGGCCGAGCCCGGTTGGGTAAGGCTTACCTCCTTTTCCTATTTATTATTTATATAACTTATTAATATATAAATACCCTCATATATATAATATCTATATCTATATATATATATATATATATATATATATATATATATATATATATATATATATATATATATATATATATATATATATATATTTACACACAAATATTTACCTTTATATTTATCTATATACACACATATATAATATTATATATACACAGACAAAATACAGATATATTCATTTACACATACATATATAGATATATAATTTATTTATCTATACATACACAGATATATATATTTATATTTACACATACACCTTTGTATACCCATATACATTTATATATAATATATACATTTATATATGAATACACAAATACACTTATATATATATATATATATATTTATATATATATACACACATACACTAATATATATATATATATATATATATATATATATATATATATATATATATATATTTTGTTTTTTTTATATATTTATATATACTTACAAATACACGCATATTTAATATACATATTTTACCTATAACAATATATCAATGTTAATATATAACCTATCAATATTTAATATACATATTTTACCTATATCAAGATATCAATATTAATATATATATATAACATACCAATATGTAATATACATATTTTTACCTATAACAAATATTTAGCCAATAATTGCCCATTCCTAAAAATATATACGAAAATAAATGCCTTTACCAAACATGTCTACAAGGTCGTACTTGGTCCCACTACATGCCTACCTGGGCTTGGATTCAGTTCGGGTCCAGTTGACTAGTTCAGTACGACCGGGTCACTTAAACGTCAAATAATACTAATAATGAATAATTAACTATTTATAATGGTCATATCACAACTTGGCCTGGTTTTCCTTGTTACGACATTCCTATGGCTAGGTTTCCCCGGGCATGGCTAGTACACTAGTCAAGGCACACTGCTCCATCTCCCGTGCCACAAATCCTAGTCGTCTAGTACTTCAAAACTCAACTATGGCTAGAGTCATCTACCGTAATAATTAACTAAATAATCATTTATAAAAAATTATAAAATCCCCATTTAAATAAAATAAATAAAATAAAAAATATTTCACAATTTTTCGGGAAGGGGAGCTACAAGTCTACCCACCTTAAAAATAATTTTGTCCTCGAAATTCTAATTCGTAACTATTCATAAATTCAAGAAGAAAGTCTACCTTAATATCCTCAAATTTAATTTCTCACAAATATTTTATAACCAAGAATATTTGAGGACTTCTACCCACCTTTGGTCACACTACTCCCTTGAAACACAGGTCACTAAAATCATATAATCTTCTAACTAGTAACTAAAAATTCTACCAAGACTATCTAGGACATATGGTACCTATAATCCCTCGTATATATAAATAAGCAATATTCAATAGTCAAGCAATATTATTTTTTAAATTAAGAATTTCTGATAAATCCTAGATAGCACGATTCAATCGTCACCTCGAAATAGGAAGGGACGAGAATTCAATGATACGGAAAACAAGGGAGTGTAATTGAGAACAAATATTGAATTTTTAAGGACGCAGAGAATTTCTAGGAGAATTTTCAAGGCAGAGTGGATTGAGATTCCTAAGGTTTAGTCATTGTCGCAGGCTCGTACTAGTACAGTTACGTAACCGGTACGATATGCACTGACCTGCATGGGCCACCAAAAAAACTTGTCATAACCCACACCCGGTTTTCGGACGCGAGCTCGTGAGCAAGCCAGCTACATATCGAACGGACTCCAGCCCAACTCGAATGCGTAAACGTTGTCAAGGCTATGGTATACTACCAAATCATGGCAAACAACTCTAAATCTCAATCCACAATAAGATAATAAACATAAATGAACACTATGGGTCATAGTTTGCAGCCCACTAGCATAAATGTTCGATAAGACTCTAAAGGAAATAACAAGAGTCTACAACTAAAACAAGTAACAGGATATCTCATGATAAGGAATAAAAAGTACGAGCGAATAATAAACACAATAGCGATACCTGAATCCTACAAGCGTATCATTGTCTCCGTAATACCCACAAGAATCGCAAATTCTCCGCCATCCAGAACTACTAGCTAACTCCATGCAATCGTTAAACCTGAGAAGATCATCAGGTCCCCAGAGGACATAACAAGATACATAATATACATGCCTATCTAACAGCTTTATTATGCACAAAAAGAATAAACAAGAAAAATGGGAACACGACCAATGACTACAAATACGAACACGGACACATGAACGCGAACACGAACACTAGAACAACTACGCATAATGAACTGCCGGATGAACGATAATCACGAGATCAATGGAAGAACCAAACCCTAGTCCCGAGTGTGGACTCACTAGTTTGAACTAAACACAAACCCTCGTCCCGAGTGTGGACTCTCTGGTTAGTACTAACCCTCGTCCCGAGTATGGACTCTCTGGTTAGTTCACTGCAAGGCACCCTCGTCCCGAGTGTGGACTCTCTGGTGCAAATACTACATCCTCGTACCGTGTGTGGACTCTCTGATGTAAACACCCTCGTCCCGAGCGTGGACTCTCTGGTGCAAGTCAAGTCAAGTCAAGTCTACACCCTCGTCCCGAGCGTGGACTCTCTGGTGCAATAATCGACATCCTAGTCCCGAGTGTGGACTCACAGATGTAAACAGATCAAGAAAAACACCCTCGTCCCGTGTGTGGACTCTCTGGTGCCAAGGAAAATAATATCAAGGATTTAGCAGTTCTCTACACGCACTCGTTCTATGACACGACTCAAGTAAGGTACTGACGAGAAACTCCAAATGTGAAACACAAGGCCAAAACATGAATATGGCTATAAACAATAAAAACAACTCCACAGAAAATAATATGAAAAAGCACATGTCCATAAATAATCCAAAATCTAGAAACTGAAATAAAATGCATATAAATAAAACTGTAGAGGGGGGCAAGGTATACTTGCCTGGAGGTTGCACGCAAATCCAATATCAATCTAGTCCATTGCTAAATCATAAAGTCCAAACATCACAACTGTCTCCGAAAGCTGAAACAGACAATGCCAATAGTCTCAGAATAGTCAAATTAGCTAGGATTGCCTGTCCTTAAGTCCAATTCTGGACACAGGGGCAAAACGGCAATTTCGGACAAAAACGATGTCCGCCGTTGGACCCGCTTTGTACCGAAAAGCGTGCGAGAGTCAACGGTCTCTAAAGTCGTCAAACTACATGTCTACGGATCCAGTTTTCCGATACGAACCCAACCGTATGTCCAAAGTTGGATTCCGGTGGGCCGTGCACAAAATCACCCGTTGAGTCGAACCGGGGGGCCCGCGATACGGCAATTTTATCAACTGTCTCAGAATCGGACCAAACTTGGCATACAGGACCAAAAAAATGATACGGTCCTGTTGTCACATATTTCATCTCGATCTGACGAGCGTGCACAAAGTAATTTGAGAATTTGCAAAGTGCATGATACGGTAAATTTCGACGGATATGTACCAAATTCGTCGCGCACACGCGACCAATTTGAATTCCGTCAAAGCCTACACGACCACGAAGCTGTTACGCACCTTTCGATGCTTACGGTGCGCGACCACGTTACCTGGAATGGCGGGACGCACGTCATGTCGATGGGTTTTCTAAGTTTTGAAGACAGGTTTTTTATGATTTTTAACTTGGTTTTAAACATAGTTTAATCCACTAGAAATTAAACTAAAAGTGGGGTCTCAATCTCGGTTATGTAGTCTACAAGCCTGTTTAATTAGATTTTTGAGAACCCTAATATGTTGTTCGAAATCTGGCTTCCAATATAGATGATTGGACTGAAATTGTGTTCTGTCAACACGCAGTTTTTCTTCGACTTTGCGTCGAATTCTAGTACAGTATGGTGCGTCTCGACGCGAAGTGTTTGAAGGAAAATAAAGACATATATGTGAACTTCATACCAGCGAAATAAGATTGCAAGATGATCGAGTGATTGTCGAGAAGCATTGCTACGAAGTCAGCCTCTTCGAGCCACCGCTGCTGTTAACTTCTCCATTCCAGTCGTTCGTGCGCGCGCGCACGCGGCTATTCCGGCCGGCAGCGGCGACCCACGATGGCGCTCGCGCTCTCGCGGGGTGCGCCCAGGTGGCTGGGGGTCGCCCATGTGCCAAGGTCGGCGGGTTACGGTTTGTTCGCTTTCGATCTCTCCGCCTCTGTTTCGCTCATACTTAAACAGTCGGGGGAACGAAGAGTTGGCTCTCGGGCTTTAAAAGTTCGGTTTGCTGAGATATTGGTTGGCTTGGGGGGGGGGGGGGAAGGCTCAGGCCAGTGGCCTGTTGGCCATGGAATGGGCCTTGGGCCCGTAGGCTGGGCCTGACTGCGGTTTGGGCCGAGCTCGGTTGGGTTAGGCTTACCTCCTTTTCCTATTATTATATATATAACTTATTAATATATAATACCCTCATATATATATATATATATATATATATATAAAATATATATATATATATATAAAATATATATATATATATATATATATATATATATATATATATATAAATATATATATATATATATATATATATATATATATATACATATATATATATATATATATATATACATATATATAAATATATATATATATATATATATATATATATATATATATATATATATATATATATATATATATATATATATATATATATACATATATATATATTTGCACACAAATATTTATCTATATATACACACATATATAATATTATATATACACAGACAAAATACAGATATATTCATTTACACATACATATATAGATATATAATTTATTTATCTATACATACACAGATATATATATATATATATTATATTTACACATACACCTATGTATACCCATATACATTTATATATAATATATACATTTATATATGAATACACAATACACACACACACACACACACATATATATATATATATATATATATATATATATATATATATATATATATATATATATATATTTATATATATATATATATAATATATATATATATATATATATATATATATTTTTTATATATTTATATATACTTATATATATTTATATATATATATCAGTATATATAAATATATATATATATATATATATATATATATATATATATATATATATATATATATTTATATATACTTATATATACTTATAAATACACACATATTTAATATACATATTTTACCTAAAATAATATATCAATGTTAATATATAACCAAAAAAAAAAATATTTATATATTCTTACAAATACACACATATTTAATATACATATTTTACCTAAAACAATATATCAATGTTAATATATAACCTATCAATATTTAATATACATATTTTACCTATATCAAGATATCAATATTAATATATATAACATACCAATATTTAATATACATATTTTACCTATAACAAATATTTAGCCAATAATTGCCCATTCCTAAAAATATATACGAAAATAAATGCCTTTACCAAACATGTCTACAAGGCCGTACTTGGTCCCACTACATGCCTACCTGGGCTTGGATTCAGTTCGGGTCCAGTTGACTAGATCGGTACGACCGGGTCACTTAAACGTCAAATAATACTAATAATGAATAATTAACTATTTATAATGGTCATGTCACAACTTGGCCTGGTTTTCCTAGTTACGACATCCCTATGGCTAGGTTTCCCCGGGCATGGCTAGTACACTAGTCAAGGCACACAGCTCCATCTCCCGTGCCACAAATCCTAGTCGTCTAGTACTTCAAAACTCAACTATGGCTAGAGTCATCTACCGTAATAATTAACTAAATAATCATTTATAAAAAATTATAAAATCCCCATTTAAATCAAATAAATAAAATAAAAAAATATTTCAAAATTTTCCAGGAAGGGGAGCTACAAACCCTCATCCAGGCCGGTACCAACGATGAAACTGGTACATGGGTTAAAACCGACAGGGGGCTTGTTCGCCATGACGTGGTACAGAGCTGCTATATACAAGATATCTACTGACGCCTTGATAGCGGGAACTGAGAAAACGGTACGAGTATGGAATGTGTCATAGTAATGCCAAGCTCGGATACCGTCTAGAAGGCTACCTTCAAAGCCCAGACAAAAGCTGGGGCTGTCTAGAAAAAGCTGACTATACCCAAATTGCTGGGCGAACCTGCTAGGGAGATAGGGCTCCAGAAAGACAGTGTTACGGTTGCGATACACCAGATGAGCGGGGCGGATATTTCGCAGCCACAGAAGCATCTGGCCGTCCAGAAGTTGAGGGGGCCCAGTACCGTCAAGATGGACAGCCGCTATTTCTTCATCAGTAAAACGAGGAACATATGCAAAAATGTTGTACATGTCGGCCATCGCCAGTACCATCCGGCAAGCACGCATGGTCTCGAATTCCCAAAAATTATTATGATAGCGGAAGATAAAAGCATCGTCATCAGTGACGCCGTCTTCAGAGCCGGGTCTCATCAAAGACGGATAATGCATCAACAGCCACCCCATCAAATAATGATAGGACAGCTCGGTCCGTTCAAAATCTTTCGTCACATCACGAGCAATAACCTTGGATGTGAAAGTACGAAGACCACGGTGTATGCTGCACACCATGGCCGGGAGGAAAGCTAGCCGGACTCGCAAAACTAACTTTACAGCCGGAAGGATGAAATTACGACTGATCCTCTCGATGGAACCTGCTCAGCCCGAGACTGCACAGTTTCGTAGCCATATCATTAAGAATCACGCCAGGAGCGCCTTCTCCGACAACTCTTGGGTGTCCTAATAAAAATAACCGAAAGAGTCGGTCTGACTCTTAAATCTGTCACTAGAGGTGGCCACCCTCTTAGCTGACGACACTAAGGCTTTCACCGTCTCCCGGGTTTGAGGACGGCGAGGAGTAACTTGACTTGATGCATCCGTTGTGAAGAGATAACGCACCCAGTCCCTGGTATAAGGGTCATTCCCTTCCGAGTTGTTCTCCTTTTGGCTATTTGATGACATGTACTATAATGGCACAATATCTCTTGATAAAGAGCCACGAAGCCTGGATACCGCCTTTCCAACTCTTCGAACTCCTCGTTCGTGGGAGTATACGCCTCAAAAGCTTCGTACCCTGAAGGAAGCTTGGAGATCGCATGTATTTCGTGGAGCGCAAGCCCTATTTCCCCTACGGGCATATAAAAGGTCCCCGTACGGCGATTATACATCTCCAGCAGAGATATAAACAATCTCTTGTTTATAGGCAAGCCATGGCTGGTGCCCCGAATAGCATGGTAAAGACCAATCTCGCACAGAAAGGCCTCATACTTTTGCAAAATCTACGTCGACAGATTGGTCCACGAGGGAATCGGATGTATCCAGCTGGGGAGCATCAACCGACCAATGGGATAGGATCCCTTCCGAGCAAGTTGGTTCATAAAAGTGTCGGCTGTAGAAAATGTGCAATTGGAACCCGACACATTCAAGAACGTACCCGGGGCCAACCCTATTACAGAACAGCTGGTGTGCACCTTGCCCGCACACACCGACTTCAGGCTGTTGTTATAATGGATGTCTCCCACGAACATTCCACTTCGGGTAGGAGTTAAAGAATCTTCCATCTTCCGGTCCAGTGGGAGCATATTGAACCAGGATAAAGAGAAGTGATGCTCCATCTGGGGAATACGGATCGCCATCCCGTTAGAAACAAAACTCCAGCTCTCTGACACCTCCAGAATCTGACTGTTCTTCATAGTCAAGGCGTCTCCAAAGAAGAATACGGGCTTCAAGTATTCCCCTTCTAATTTCCTCGAGTTCTTCATAGCATTAAGAAAATAGAAAGGCTGATTCTCGAGGGCATTCGATCTCGCCGGGGGCTCGTCACTCGAAAACTGGTCAGGCATGTATTGGACTATATGGTCGTACCTATAGCCTAGAGCAGCTTGGACGTTGCCTACCAGGAGCTCTCCAGCCGCATTAATCGGCAAATTCACTGAGAAGAAGACAGAAAAAGATAAGTTAAAATGATGGACAAAAAGGAACTAATGGGTGCTTTCGAGCTCATGCGGCTCCAACTTAACAAATCCTCATGCGGCTCAGAAGAGCACTTATGCGACTCCAGCTCACTGAAGCCTCATACGGGAATACTTATGCGGCTCCAACTTACGGAAGCCTCATGCGGCTCAAGCTCAGTAGAACATTCATGCGGCTCCACTTAATGAAGGGTCATGCGGCGGTACTGTCATAAGGTCCGCAGGGATCGGATAAGTTCGTACGGACCACGTGAAAGACATATGTGTGCGAGTCTATGCAGCTCAGTGTAGCTTATGTGGCTTTGTTGGCAAAGTGCGTATGCGGCCACAGTGGCTATTCTTATGCGGCTAGCGGCTCGACCATAGGACGAACATGCGACTCACATGAAAATAAAGGCTCGTGTATAAAGCATGCGACATAGCCATAGCAGTTAGGGTTCTTCAAAACCACATAAAGTCCTTACCAGCAATAGGAGGATGGATGTCAGGGTGAGCTGCAGGCACGACGACCGACGGAAGAACGGCCACGGTTGAAGTAGATGCAGTCTTCTTCGACGAAGATGTCGCCTTCTTGTCCTTAGCCGCAACGGTCTTCTTGGGAGCCATTGGCAATTAAAGAAGAAGATGACAATGGAGTAGGGAAATTTCGAAGTGAAGGAGAAAGTAAAGAAGTTTTCTCTCTCAAACCCCTCTTATTTATAGGAGGACAAGAGAGGAAGGAACACGTAGATTGATAACCGCCTCGGAAAAGATAAAACCGACTCCTCGGATTTTGTCCTCTCTCTCATAAAGGAGATTCACCCAGGGCATAAAATCCAAAGATTTAATGAGCCGACCCTTGGGATCTCCCCTAAAGGCGGCACTAAAACAATTTTGAGGCAATTAATGATGCGCACACGTGGCAAGGATCTATGCGGCCCAAAAATCTATGCAGCCGAGCCATCCATGCAGCCTAAACATCCATACGGCCGAGACATCCATGCGGTCGAGACATCATATGCGGCCAGAAGAATACATGGCCATGCTTCTTATTCAAAGTATTTCAATTTTGCAAATTGAAAACTTTGAAGGGGGTCTTGTAGAAGCATGGAAAAGAATAAAGAAAGATCCATGCGGCCAGAGAGCCCCTGCGGCTCAGAGAGTTCATGCGGCTCAAGTATCCTTGTGGCTCGAGCGTCTATGCGGCTCAAACAAGTCCTATGCAGCTCAAAAAGGAGCTACGTGGCCTACAAACAGCTCTCTCGTTTTGTATTAAATGCCTTGATGGCTGACATCTTTGACGAAGTGACAGTTCTGAAACAAAAATATTATTATGACTCCCTCATAATAATGGGCTCCTTGGAAAGCGAAGAAAATCTCTGACACGATCCCTCGAGTGTCAAAAATGTCATGCGGCCTTGACACATGGACAGTTGTATGCGGCCCAAGCGGAGACTCCCCCATGCGGCCCAAGCAGAGGCTCCCCCATACGGCCCAAGCGAGACTCCCCCATGCGGCCCAGACGGAGGCTCCTCCATGCGGTTCACGAAGACTAGCTCCATGCGGCTAACTAAGACTAGCTACATGCGGCTCAAGAGGACTATCTCCATGCGGTTCACTCATGCGGTCATCCACACTCATGCGGCTCAAATCATACCATGCGGTCCAAATGTTCTGGGGGGGCACTCTCAAGCAGCCTAGACACGTGGCCAACCTTATGCGGCTCAATGAGGAGTAACCTCCCTGCAGCACAGATTTCTGCAATGGCTCGACATGTGGCATGATAGCGGGGCACGTGGCATCAGATTGATCGAAATATCTCAACAAATCCCAATAAAATAATGGAATCAAATCAGATCATTTACAAATAAGCAAATTGATGACACATGTCGAGAAATCCGAGGTTGGCATATTTATGTCAATCAGTATTAATTACCCACAAAAGATTTGATGCAATCACATTTATTGCTCAAATCTCGATGAACGGCCCAGATATAATGATCCTTAGCCGCCGACTTTCAAGAATGGGCAATCATTGTAAACCATAATGAGGCCCCCCACTCTTATAAATAGCAGGGTGCCATTCCCTTACAAAGATACACACATAAACATACAGATATATATGCAGACATGAGATAGACGCACATAGAGACATAGGGAGCCAGAGATCCTGAATAGAGAGCATTTCTTCATCAACGCCAAGCAGTTCTTCCACAGAGCCAAAAAGTTGCATCCGATCGTCCAAGGAGTAAGGCAGAGCGGCCGTCGCTTTCCCGAGCCTCTATTGTCACCCTCTAGAATCTAAAATAAATAATTATACTTAGATTGTTATACCTTGGTTTTTGTCCCTACGCTTTCTTTGTACAAGCGAGTTTATATTGCGAAGTAAAAGTCTAGTCCTACGATAATTGTTCTGTCCTTTTATATTTTATGGCAAATAGTGCCGTGATGTCCGTCAGCACTTTTGGTGGAATGGCATGAAGAGGGAGATAGCCCGGTTTGTCTTTCGGTGTTTGGTTTACCAACAGGTTAAGGCTGAACATCAGAGGCCAACTGAACTTCTTCAGCCCTTGCCAATTCCAGAATAGAAGTGGGAGCATATAACCATGGATTTTGTGACTAGATTACCTAGGTCCCCGGCCGGTAGAGATGTTATTTGGGTTATTACAGACAGGCTCACGAAGGTGGCTCACTTTCTCCCGTTCAGAGTTGGTCAGTCAATGACTCAGCTAGCGGAGATGTATCTCCGGCAGATCGTCAGATTGGACGGTGTACCAGTCAGCATCACCTGGACAGAGATTTAAGATTTACGTCATACTTTTGGCGTAGTCTGCAAGAGAGTTTGGGAACTCACCTCCAGTTCAGCTCAGCTTATCATCCGCAGACAGATGGTCAGTCAGAGTGTTCCATACGAACCTTGGAAGATATGTTTAGATTTTGTACACTCGACTTCAGTGGTTCCTGGAAAGATCACTTGCACCTAGTGGAGTTTTTGTACAACAACATTTTCCAGGCCAGTATCCAGAATGGCACCGTTCGAGGCACTGTATGGTAGGAAGTGCAGATCCCCGCTCGCATGGGACGATGTTGGAGAGAGACAGATGCCAGGTCCAAAAATGATTGCTCAGACGATTGAGGTGGTCAGGAGAGTCTGAGATCTCCTTTGAGTTGCCCAAGATCGCCAGCATCATTAGGCCAATTCTCATCGGCACCCGCTTGAGTTTTTCGTCGGCGACCATATATTCCTGAAGATTTTGTCTAACCATGGCGTCATTCATTTCGGCATACGAGGAAAGCTTAGTTCTAGGTATATAGGGCCGTTCGACATCCTGAAGCGAGTAGAAGATATGTCATATCGTCTCGCTCTTCCGTCGTCGTTACGTGAGGTGCATGACGTATTCCATGTATCCCAATTACGACGGTATAACCCTGAACCGAGCTACATCCTGGATCATTAAGAATTGGTTGTTGGTACGAACCTTTCGTATAAGGAGAGGCCCGTGTCTATATTGGATCGGAGATAGAAGATACTCAAGAACAAGACTATTAAGTTAGTCTATGTTGCTTGAGGTCATCACTCTTTGGGTGAGTCAACGTGGGAGCATGAGAATGATATTCGATCGCTATATCCTGACCTGTTTGACACATAAGATATAATGTCTTTCTTATGCCTTATGCTCTCAATTCCTTGCTTGAATGAATGATTGCTTGATTGACTACCTTGTTATAGCTTGCCTGTGATTAGTATAGCTTGTCCTTGCTACTCTAGCATCTTAATTAAATTCTGAGGACAGAATTCCTTTAAGGTGGGTAGAGTTGTCACGACCGTGGTTAGTATCGTGTATTTTGGTATACGTGTACGTATATTGTACGGTTCATGTCTTGGTTCGGTTCGGTTTGCATGGTTTGGCTCGGCTTGGTTTTCATGTGAACCAACCCCTACCTACCACCCCCTCTTCCTTTAGCCGCCCACTCTCTTTCTCTCTCTCCTTATTTACTTTTCTCCATTACTTCTTTTTCTCCACCATTACTCTCCACCTACCAGAGAGAGAGGCTTAGGCAAGTGCAACTTACTTCATAGAGGAACTCCATTTTTATTATTCCATTTTCTTCTCCACGAGATTCTAAGACACTTTAATATTTAGCATTTTCAATTTTTATGGTTCATTTTGTGTAGATCTATGTTGTTGTATTTTTTGGATTCCTTGGCTTTTGATCTATCTAACTTTGTTATTTTCAAGTTTTGATGGTTCTATATTGTAGAAAATTTGATTCTGCCCCATTATGACCTATGGATGTCTGGATTCTGACCTTGGATGAAGGATTTATGGAGCTTTGAAGCCATGGACTTCATGGCTCTTCTTCTCGGATAAGCAGAGAAGAAGAACAACTTCTCAGCCGCATGCCAGCCTTAGCCGCATGACTTTCATGCGACAAGTCTCCATTGCCGCATAGGCTTTGGCTTCCTAGCCGTATGGCCTTGTTCGTTTCTTAACCGCATAAGCTCATCTCTCCATGGCCGCATAACCCGCGTCTTTCGTAGTCGCATATGCATGTTTACCATTGAGCCGTATGAGCGCGCATCCATTCAGCCGCATGAGCTCGCAGCCCATCCTAGCCGCATAGGCCATGGTACCCTGTCTCATATAATCCCTTTGCTGCATAAGCCCGCGCCCCCTCTCAGCCGCATGGCACCGCATCTCCCGAGCCGCATACCCCTGTTCCCCTTCTGGCCGAATAAAGTCATTTCTTCTTGTTGTATGACGTTGCTCCCCTGCAGCCGCATATGCACGCAGTTCCAGCCGCATGAACTTGTTGCCTTGAGCCGCATGAGACCCGCATCCGTAGCCGTATATGCGCACAGTTCCATCCGCATGAACTTGTTGCCTTGAGCCACATGGGACCCGCATCTGTAGCCGCATATGCGTGCAGTTCCAGCCGTATGAACATGTTGCCTTGAGCCACATGAGACCCGCATCCTTAGCCGTATGCGCCTGCATTCTTCAGTCACATGCGCCTGTGTTCCTTGAGCCACATGAGACCCGTATCCTTAGCCGCATGCGCCCGATTCCCTTCAGCCGCATGGCTCATTCCATAGCCCTTATCCTCTTTTATTATTATTATTATTCTTATGATGAGTTGTCACATTTATGCTTATGCCATGTAAATTTTGATGTGTTCCATGAACACGATAGTGGCCCGTCGTGGCACACTCTTGACAAGTAAACCTGACATGATATACCTCGATATGTTGTTACGACAGTTAGCCTGACATGACAAGAATGAATGATCTGGACACCGTGGACGATTGTGTTTGTACAATAAGCCAGTATTGTCTTGTATCATGTCTAGGATAGAGATTCCAGAATACCACGGTCATGGGTACCTACTGAAACTAACTAAGACTAATAACTAGAAAATCTAGTAGTCATGAAGAGATTTCCCAGCTACAGGCAATCCCATTATCTGGGTGCCCTATCATGGGATTTGTAGTCTACCATCGAGTAGGGCACATTTTCAGCACACAGACATGTGGTGCAACCCCCAAACTACTTAAGGGTATATGCGTTCCTTGGACGATGTACCCACATGAATTCAATCCTCTAATTGCGTCTGAATAACCTGGATAGTCTGCAGGGCATGTGGCTGTTGGAATAATCTCGTTGCATCTTGCTAGTAACTAGGCATGTGATAATCCTAGTTAGTTAAAGTATCAAGCCGTACTCTTTGCTTGGCCGTGATTGATTGGATGGAGTCTAGCCCAGCTTCGTCTTATCCAAATCCTGTACAAGATTGTGACATGACATGATTACTTATACTTGTCTTAACAATAATGATCAGGGGTCAAGTTTTGTTCAGGCGAAGGGTTACAACCCCAGTCCTTGTTTAGTTTAAGGTTTGTAACCTGGCTCCCAGAACAGTTCTGTGTCCTCTTTTCGTTTATTATCTTATTACTTTATCAACAAGTATTTGAGACGGGTCTCTATTCAGGTGAAGGGTTGCAATCCCAGTCCTTGTTTGGTTAAAGGGTTGTGACCTGGCTACTTGAATGGATTCCTCGTACTCAATTTATTATTGCTATCCCTGTTATACTCAGTTTATTTTATGATTATCTTTAATATTCATTTATGATATGCTGGTTTTAGTTCCTAAGTAAAGCCTCCTTGTGGCACTTGCTCTTTCTGGGGTCTGACCCAGCTGGTGTATGGCCAGATATCGAAGAAGCTCCAGAGGATCTACCAATCATCCAGCCAGATGGTGACCACTAGACGTAACCCTGGCAACGAGTGGGTTTATTTTTGGCACTCCCACTCTATTATAAAATTATTCTTTTGAAGCGTTTAGCCGACGAGCACGTGTTTAGCTCGTATTATACCTTATTTAATGTCTGCCTATGGGCTGTAACATGATTGGCAAATCCTAGGGTTGATCATGTATGACTGAAACTCCTGCTAGTCTTGACATTTTGGATGACTAGCTTCATGATCATCCAGATATGCAATGTATGGGATGCCTTACTATTGTATATTTGGTGTTCTGACATCTTCTGAACTGTTATTGCTTGCGTGAGATTGAGACAATAGGCTTGTTCATGAACATAGGAGACTGATGGCTTGTAGTTAAACCCTCATGTATCTAGACAGCCGTGACCTTATAGCGAATTGGGTTGAACTTCAATATACGTAGCTGGCTATGTACGCTACCACTCTCAAGTATTCTGGTTCTGGGACGATACAGTTATTGGCGGATGCCGCAGTCAGATGGAAATGATTGAAATATCTAGCCCTTATAAAATGGGCCAACAAAGATTTGTCCCCACGAAGCTTCAACCACAACTTCTTCGAGTAAGCATCGACCACCTACGACAGCCTACAGAAACCAAGGCGCCCTCCTCCGTGGGTCTGGCCATGGCATCCCAGCAGGCCCATTAATGCTTGTCCTTGCCCTCGCTGTAGCCTAGAAGAATTGGGCGAAAAGGTTCTCAATGGAGTTGAGGACCTTCTTGGGAGGAGAGCAGGGTACCAGAGTGTAAATCGAGATGGTAGACAGCACGTGCTGGTTCAATATCATCTTTTCGCCTGGCAATAAAACTGTGTTGTGCCATCCCTTAATTTTTTTAACTTTGCTGACCAATCCGTCAAATAGACCCATGTTAGTTCTGTCGTGCACCAGCGGACATGCGAGGTAGTAGTAGGGGGATACGTAGTCACAAAAGATGTGATATTGGTGAGAGTAGAGTTGTAGTTTCTGTCTGCTGCGTGGTGGATATAAATGATGCTCTTCTTGGGGTTGACATACTGGCATGAGCATCTGGTGTATCACAAAAGCGTGTCGTTAACCACCTCAACGGATCCAGTGTTGCCAGAAAAGAATATAAGGATGTCATCAGCATAGGCCAGGTGGGTGTGGATCGGGCAGCCGCTCAAGGTGTAGTAGTATTGAAAGCAGGAGTATTCACCATTTTGTTCAGGTTTCTGCTCAACGCTTCGACCGCTATAATAAAGATGGTGGACGATAAAGGGTCTCCTTGTCTATCTCCCCGACTAGATTTAAAAAACCCGTCTGCTTGCCCGTTGATGACAGTTGAGAACCAGGAGTTTCTGATGGATCTCCAAACTATGTCAATCTAAGTTTTCGAAAACTCGAAGGCTCTGAATACCCATATCATAAATTGCCAATCTAACCTGTCATACGCTTTTTCTATATCCAGTTTAATGGCAGTATTCCCTCCACTGGAAGGGAATTTCATACAGGTGAACATCTCTTGAGCCAGCAAGATATTGTATAAAATGTTCCGTCCACGGACGAAGCCATTTATTCTTCTGAAATAATCTTGGGAAGGAGCCCAGTCATACGGTTGGCGATGATCTTAGAGATAATTTTGTTAGTGAAGGTGCATAGGCTCAGTGGACGAAAATCTCTGAAGGTTTCGGGGTTGTCTTTCTTAGGAATGAGAATCAAGTTAGCTCTAGATATCGACTTGGGGTACCTAGCACCTTGAAAAAAGGCGGTAACCGCGTCAAAAATGTCTTTCTCGATAATGTCCCAACAAGTTCTGAAGAAAATGCCAGATAAGTCGTCCATCCAGGCATACTGTGCTCGTTCAGAGCCCACACCGCGTCTTTTACTTCTAGCTCGGAAGGCAACTTCAGCAACTCGAAGTTGTCTCTGTCATCTATCAAATGCGAGATGGCTGTGAGGAAGGCCTCGTCCTTGCGAATATCCTCTTTAGTGAATAACTAGGTGTAGAACGTCGCAACAGCAGTTTGAATGTCTTATTGAGCTTTGTGAATAAGACCAATCTCATCAGTGGTCTAATGGAGGTTTAGTTGTTGTCTGCGGCCTTTCACGTTATAGTGGAAATAGTCCGTGTTCTTGTCTCCCTCGCAGTCCCAATAGAGGCTGGCTTTCTGTTTCCAAAATTCCTCCTCTATTTTAAGGCAGAACATTATGAGCGCTCTGGTTAGGTTGAGGAAGGCGGAACTTCCTCCTCTCTCTCTATCTCTCTCTCTCTATATATATGTATATTATATATATAAATATGCCAATGGCACGCGGTCTAGCGTTAAGAACGTTGGCATGTTGGGAGGAGGTCTCAGGATCGAGCCCCAACGGGGGCAGCTGGGTGGCGTTTGTCTACGGTCCCCGGGCCAAAGCCGGGTAGGTAGCTTTAGT
Organism: Iris pallida; assembly: GCA_029216955.1. Lineage (NCBI taxonomy): Eukaryota > Viridiplantae > Streptophyta > Magnoliopsida > Asparagales > Iridaceae > Iris > Iris pallida. The sequence continues at coordinate 1,952,238 of JANAVB010033620.1, read as the reverse complement.
CCACAGGCTTTGGTTTTTCAATATATATATATATATAATATATATATATATATATATATATATATATATATATATATATATATATATATATATATATATATATATACCAAAAGTGTATATATAGCATAGAAATCACAAAAATCTTCAAACACATTTTAAGAAAATTATTGTCATTTTCCAATATAAATTTAATAACAAATGATATATATATATATATATATATATATATATATATATATATATATATATATATATATATATATATATATATATATAAAATCTACACGGACGTCATTAGAAGTACTATATGTCTATATGACTTGGGTTCGGTTCGGGTTACGTTCAAAAAGTCTTAATAACTAATTAGTTAAGCCATTCATCGGGGTTAAGCCATGTGTTGACTTGTTTCCATATTTGGACATAAATTTGGCTAGGCCTTCCCTACCATGGCTAATACACTAGTTAAAGAACACAACTACACTAGTCATGCCAAAGTTCCTAGTCGACATGCATCTCAAAACTTAACTAAGACTAAGGCCTTCTACATTAATAAATAATTGTTTAAAATATTTATAAAAATCTAAAAATTACTATTTTGATCAAATAATTAAAAAAATATTTTAAAATATCTAGGGTTTACATTCTACCCTTCTTAAAAGAATTTCGTCCTCGAAATTAAAATAAATAATGAAAGGTGGAGCTCCAAGCTAGCTAGTAAGTCTGGCAATCAATATAACTCTCTTTAATATACTACTCTATTTTATGACTTGCAACCGATCAGTTAGTAACTAATATTATCCTTCCAACCCAAATTGCTACCATTATCTCTAAAACTATTACCTCCTTTTTCCCAATGTGGTGACGCTCGTACGCATTGTTTTCCTTTTTAATCAAGCAGATATCGTAAAATTTGTCAATACTCCTAATAATCAAATAACCACCAAAAATAAAGTTATTTATGAGGATGACTACCCACCTTCGCTCACACTACCCTACTTGCTACAAGATCTCCAAAAACTAAAAAAATTCTAGTAGCTATCCTTTCATATTTTGCAATACCAATATATACATATGTCTTTTGGCGTCCTTAATGCTCCTCATATCTATCAGAGCAATCAAATATTAATAAGGAAACTAATTTACAATTTTATCCTAAGGAATACTGATAAATAATATAAAGTACAAGCATTCATCACTTTGAAAGATGAAGGGACGAGAAACAATGGCACGAGATGCAAAAAAAAAATAGTTGAGTGCAAATACGAAGTTCAAGAACGATAGAAAAATTTCTAAAAATATTGTCAAGGAATTTGTGGATTGAGAATCCTAAGAGTCTAATCTTTTTCGCAGGCCCGTTAGATACAGTAAAGTAAACGAAACGACTAATTGACCTGCATAGGCCACCAAAAAACATGTCACGCCCAGTCTCAAAAGTTAGGAGACTAGCACGTGACACGACCAGCTGGTACATACTTAAGGGTGAATCCAATCTATGGTACCCTAAAGTAATGCATATAAGCTATCTAAGATATGGTCTAAAATGATAAGTCAACTATATCGCAATCCTCATATAATACCTGAAGAACAGATGGCAACTCTAGAGGGGGGTGAATAGAGTTTATAGCAATAATAGCCAATTAAAAATTCAACTCTTTCACAATCTAAAAATAATCAGAGTAAATGCGAAAATAAATAAGGAGCAAGAGAGCATACGCAAACACAGCCGATTTTAACCTGGTTTCCCTCGTAGAGGACTAGTCCAGGCCTGAGAACTCTAGCTCAGGATTAAATCCACTATTTGTTAAATAGTAGTTACACCCCATGCCTTTACTTCAGAAGAGCACGTCAACTTCTTACAATGGATCGCAGTGGCGATGCTTAGAATTTTCCAAGCTACTTCTTGAACTCTTGCACAAGACTCCTAACTGAGAGATGCTGAGCACTCGAGACTTAGGAAACTTGTGGCTAGTAGATGAAGAAGGGTATGGCTTATATTGAGCTGAAGAGAGAAGAGAAGAGAAGATTGGATGATTGAAAATGAGAGAATTCTTGGCCTATTTATAGGTTTTTATCAGGCAGAATTCGGCCAGAATTCTGGTAGGAATTTTCAAATATTTGGCCATTGGACAACTAGCAACCAGCAAGCCCTAAAAATTAGGGTACTGATATATAGGGGACAGAGTTCGACCCGAACTCTGTGTGGAGGCAGAGTTCGGCCCGAACTCTGTCTCCAGAGCACAGAATGGGTCCAAGGGTCCAGTGGGCTGATTTTTGATGTGGAGCTTTATGGATTTGGATAGGTTATGGGTTGAGTCTCAAGAGCCCAGCATAACTCAGCTTACAATCATTCTAGACTCAATAAAATATAAAAGTACAGACTCAAAAAATGACTCGTATCTGCAAAAATGAGCTGTCGTCTAGCTTGAACTGGATGTAGTTGTCATGTGTCGTATTGAATTATCACAAGTATTATTTAGTCAATGTTATCAATATTTGGTTGACTGTGACTTTGTGTCAACAATCTCCCTCATATTGATAATTGACAAAATAATAATTGTATATTCAATATCCATACCTGGACACATATAACGATATAGCTCTCCCATAATTAGTGCCGAGCTTAAGAATAGCTCCCCCATAAACAATATTGTGAATCTTGTTGGCCTGTTAATAATAGTCTTTCCAAAAGCACATATAAACCAAACAGAACCGAAATATACACATATCTCCCCCTTTTGGCATTTAGCAATATGAGATATATAAAGAATAACTGGCAAACACACCAAAAAGAGAAGTAACTGCATATAAACTAAGATAATAACCAAGAGTCATAAGAACATAGAAACTGATAATAGTACTGCCAAAGTCTCAAAAGCACAACTCATAAAAAGTCTACTACAAATCAAGTACATAAAAGTAACTAAAGAAAAATACATAAACATAATCTAAGATCCTCAATAGCTGCATCACAAGTAGTGCATATCCATCATCGAGCATGAGAGGGCCCGGCGTCGTCCGAAGCATCAGTAAAGGAGCGACGTGGGTCCACAAAAGCCGCATCCGGATCCATGTAGCGACGAACCCAAAGGTCATCGATACGAAATCCCTCACGACCTGGGTCTCGCTCCATAGGAATGGGCATGAAAGGATGACGAGACATGGAATACCGAATATCATGCAACGAGTTGCTGATAGCACTCATCTGCAAGGTAGTCCGATAGTCCAGCCGAGTCCATCGATCGTCCTCCAAAGTGAAGTGATCTCGAAGCATGGCCTGAAGAGACTCAAGAGTGGCAGGAGGAGGAGGAGGATCATGTCCGAGAGGAGGGGCCTCTGGCTCATCATCAGAATGCTCAGACACTACTGGTGAGTCGATGGCCGCCTGAAGCCTCCTTGCCTTAGAGAAAAAGGCAGGGGCAGGTAAGAATGGACACTCATCAAGGGGTACATGGAACGCACGAAAGATCATAGGAAGGTATAATGCATAAACCAAAGATCTCGGTTTCTTCCTACAGTTGATCATCTAATCCATCATTATGCGAGGAAGGTTAAAAGGAACATGGAAGTGGATATGGTACAATGCTGAAATCTTAAAATAAGTGACTTCATCGATAGAACCCGCTTTGGGTAGAATGGTGTTAAAAATAATCCGATGAAGCTCATAGAAATAAGGATTGAGGAATTTTGCCAAAAGCTTACGAAGACGTGTGTTAGGGCTACACAGGTCGTCCTTGAAGCTCTTTAGTGAAATCCCTTCGGGAAAGATAAATGATCTAGCTTCAACAAGCTTTTCCCAAGAATTAGGCTCTTGAAGCTCAAGATATTTGGCCAATTTAAAATCATCAAAGGAGATATCAATTTCCGCAACTCGTGAATAAATATGAGTGTCATCATGGGTCAAGTTACAGTAAAACATTTGAATGGCACTACGATAAATGACCGAATTAGAAGTAATAAGTTCATCAAGATAAAGGTCATGAAATAGTGCATCATATTGTGAGAAAATGGTAAAGTTGATAGGGTGTCCCGCAAATACTGGACGTGTCCGAAAATCACTAAACCAATCATTTGAGGCGTCTAGTGATACAAAAATTCGGTCGTCGTAAGTGTTTGGATCCTTGGGACATGGAGGATTGAACAACAGATGGATTTGTTGGTCAATAGCCGGTGCAACGGGCGGCTAAACGCGTGGAGGAGCATTCGACGAGGATGCTCCCTCTGTCCGAAGTCTCTTTCCGCGGTTGAACATACGAGGGGCCATAACACAATAGATAATAAAAAAAATTGAGATATAGAAAAGTAAGGAATTATACCTCAAACTAGTGATGAACTATGGAAGAGAATTGAAAAATAAGCCTTCTCCTTGAGTTTGGGGAAGAATGGAGCACAAAAGAAGAGAATGTAGGGTTAGGGTTTTGATAGAATTGTGTTTGAGAAGGTGGAAAGGTGGTAAGAAGGACGGAGATGAAAGAGAAACCGAATATAGGGGAAGGGTTTCTCTTGGTCGGGTCAAATAATGACCATTGGATCAACATTTTGATCAACGGCTGGGGCTGTTCCGGGTTCTGGAACAGTCGGGCCGAATTTGGCCCGAACTCTTCTAGGAGCAGAGTTCGGCCCGAATTCCAGATCCTGGTCACAGAATGGGAATCAGGCAGAAACAGGAAAAATATTGGTTAAGTAATAGACAAACCAATATAAGATATGAGTATAAAGATAGGAAAGACTAAATTAGTAAACAAAAGAATAACAGAAATTGATTCTGAAGCAGCAATATAAAATTGAAATAATAGTATTTCAGCATGTGATAAATGAAAATGAACCATATAATAAACAAGGAATTATATCGTAATTCAATATTTTGAAGCTGCCATGGGTTAGCTGCAGGGGCCGGATCCAAGCTAGCGGTAGTCCTGAGGACTAGTGCACCGTGTCGCTTAGGCTTTTACGCCTTGTTGTCAGAAGGACCCTTTCGGCTTGTAACCATAGCAAGTTCATCATAATAGAATCAAGATATACTCGATATTTACGCAGGTTTATCTTAATTTACAACAGCTTCATCTAAGATTCCAAGTTCACGACAAAGAAAATTGAAGCGCTCTTCGGATAATGCTTTTGTGAAGAAGTCTGGTAACTGATGATCAGTGTCAATAAATTCTAAGTTAATTGTGCCATTTTGCTGATGATCACGCAAAAAGTGGTGACGAATTTCAATGTGCTTCGTGCGTGAGTGACAAATGGGGTTCTTAGTCAAGTTTATAGCACTAGTGTTGTCACAAAAGATTGGAATATGCATGAAAGATAAATTATAGTCTTCAAAGGTTTGCTTCATCCATAAAATTTGTGCACAACAATGCCCAGCTGCGATGTATTCAGCTTCTATTGTGGATAGTGTGACAGAATTCTGCTTCTTGCTAAACCAAGAGACTAAAACTTTTCCTAATAAATGATACATACCGCTCGTACTTTTACGGTCGACCTTGCATTCGGCGAAGTCAGCATCAGAGTAACCAATAAGGTTAAATGATGTTGACTTGGGATACCATAGGCCCACTGTAACTGTACCCTTAAGGTATCGAAAGATACGCTTAACCGTGATCATGTGTGATTCCTTAGGATTTGCTTGATATCTAGCACATAGGCAAACGCTAAACATAATATCAGGGCAACTTGCAGTAAGATATAGTAGACTATCTATCATACTTCGATACTTACGTTGATGTACGGGTTTGCCACTATCATCTGGTTCAAGTTTGGTTGAAGTAGCCATAGGAGAGCTGATTGGTTTGACGTTGTCAAGGTCGAATTTCTTCAGCATGTCCTTTGTATACTTCGACTGGCAGATGAAGGTTCCTTTTGATATTTGTTTGACTTGCAGCCCAAGAAAGTAGTTGAGTTCCCCCATCATGCTCATCTCAAACTCGGTCTGCATATACTTGGCAAAATCTTGACAAAAAGTTTCATCAGTAGAACCAAAAATAATATCATCTACATATATTTGTACTAAAAGAATAGTGTCTTTGAAAGATTTTATGAAAAATGTAGTGTCAATTTTCCCTTTTGAAAAACCTTTCTCAAGCAAGAAATTGCTTAGCCGTTCATACCAAGCTCTAGGGGCTTGTTTGAGGCCATACAGCGCTTTCTTTAGCTTGAACACGTGGTCGAAAAATTTATGATTTTCAAAGCCAGGGGGCTGTTTTACATAAACTTCCTCCTTAATAAAACCATTCAAGAAAGCACTTTTAACATCCATTTGAAATAATTTGAAATTTTAAAAATTTGCAAATGCACAAAGCATCCGAATGGATTCTAATCTAGCAACAGGAGCATACATCTCATCGTAGTCGATACCTTCCTTTTGGTTGTATTCTTGGGCTACTAGACGAGCTTTGTTGCGTGTGACTGAACCATCTTCATTCACTTTGTTTCTAAAAACCCATTTAGTACCAATAATCGAGTGATTAGCCGGTCTAGGAACAAGTTCCCATACTTGGCTCCTCTCGAATTGGTTGAGTTTCTCTTGCATAGCAGAAATCCAAAATTCATCATTGAAAGCTTCTAAAATATTTTTAGGCTCGATTTATGAAATAAAGGCAGTGCTGTCAATAGCGTCTCTTAATGATGATCTAGTAGTTACTCCACGTGAAACCTCGCTGATTACCAATTTTTTTGGATGTGATGGCTTGAAAGAGAATTTCTTAGGCAAGCTTTCCAGAGAATTTGTTTCGGTTGTGGTGTTTATTGGAGTAGACGTTGATGGCTCAACATCATCATCAAGAGTAGCTACTGCACTGTTATCTTCATCAAAAGTCACATTTATAGACTCTTCCACAATTAATGAGCGTTTGTTAAAAACTCTATATCCCTTACTCTTGGCAGCATAGCCAAGGAAAATATCATCGTCAGCTTTGGCATCAAATTTGCCTAAGTTGTCTTTGGTGTTAAGGACAAAACACCTATAGCCAAAAGCTCTAAAATAAGAAACATTTGGGGTTCTCCCGAACCAAAGCTCATAGGTTGTTTTCTTCGTAAAAGGACGAATAAGTATCCTATTTAAAATGTGGCATGCTGTACTGACAGCTTCAGCTCAGAAATATTTCAGAAGTGAAAACTTGTTCAACATGACTCTAGCCATATCGCCAAGAGTCCTATTCTTCCGCTCCACAACACCATTTTGTTGAGGAGTTCTTGGACAAGAAAACTCATGATCAAAACCATTGGAATCACAAAACTTTTCAAAATTAGAATTTTCGAACTCGCCTCCATGATCACTTCGGATTCGAGTAATCATGTAGCCTTTTTCGTTTTGAACTTTCTTGACAAAAATCTTGAAAACCGAAATAGCATCACTTTTATATATAAGAAAGAAAACCCAAGTAAATTTTGAGAAGTCATCAACAATAACAAAGGCATAGAATTTTCTACCAAGACTGGCTACTCTACTAGGGCCAAATAAATCCATATGGAGTAGTTGTAGGGGTCTAGTAGTGCTTACAGAGTTTATGGAATGAAAAGATGACTTGGTTTCCTTATTCAACTCACATTCGGCACATACGGTATCCTTTTTGAATGTGATGTCGGGCAAGCCTCTAACAAGCTTCTTGGTCGATAGCCTAGATATAGTATCTATATTAGCATGACCAAGACGCTGGTGCCATAGTAACCGTTCATCTTTATGAGCATATAGGCATCTACCTGCATTGTTAGTATCTATAGACAAATAGAAAATATAAATATTGTCCTCTCTTACCCCTTCAAAAGCAATGTCTCATGTTGACCTATCATAAATAAGGCATTTGTTTTGTCCAAAGTTAATGTCATAACCATGGTTAGCAAGATGACTGATGCTGAGCAGGTTATGCTTTAACTCGATCACTAGGCAGACATCCTTTATTACAGGAGAGGGAGAATAACCAATAATACCATTACCTATAATATAACCTTTTAGGTTATTGCCGAAGGATACATATCCTTCTCTCTTTATCGATAGTGATGCGAAAAGATTTGCGTCTCCCGTCATATGCCGTGAGCATCCACTATCGAAATTCACTTACTCTTAGATGAGGAGGGAAGGTCCACCTACATCAAGAGTAGATGTGACCTTTGGTACCCAAGTTCTTGAGGGTCCTGAAGAGTTAGTTTTTGGAAACCATGCATATATCTTTCTATCTACTAATCTTCTAATTCTACATTATGGTGAAATGTGTCCATGTAAACCATAATAAGTACATGTAGCATTCCTATTTACATTAGGAGCATGCTGATGATGTCTATAAGCAGAATAATGAGGAGAAGTGTGATGATATGTAGATTCAGCATGGTGATGATAACTATGTGGAGTGGCATGGTGATATTGTCTATGATGATATTGTCTATATGGCATGGCTTGATGATTTCTATATGTAGAGTGATGTTGATTGTGTCTTTGTGCAACATGGTGATGATTGTATCTATGTGTAGCATGATGTTTTTGTAGCATATGATGATTATTTCTACGTGCATGTAGTTTGTATCCTTTGTGAAAGTGTGTGTACATGTAAGCATGATTGTGAGCAGTATGAGGATGACGTGGTTGACTAGTATAAGTGGTGTCATGCTTTGTGTGTGTCTCATGTGATTGGGTTTGAGGTTGAGCAACCTGTTTTCCCAATTTAGTCTCTAGTTTCTTAGAGACAGCTTGTAATATAGTAATCTTAGCATTCAAACCATGCATCTTATTAATAGTAATCTTATGTTTGCTCTTTTCTTCTGCAAGCTCCGTGTTGAGTGTTGTGATTTCTTGTGTTTGTTGCTCAATACGTACCTCGGCATCATGTAAGCTTATTTTAAGCTTAGATACCTCATCAGTGACATCCGTGGGTGTGGTGTCTCTAATGTTATCAAGTAATAGAGAAAGTCTTTGTATTTCGACTTCATGACTTTTGATTTTGTCCTTGGCATGTTTGTATTTACCAATGACCTTTTTGATCACTAAGTAAATCAGTGAAAGCATCGCCAAGTTCATCAAAAGTGAAGTCGTCAAGAGTTTCGTTTGATACCTTGTCGGACGTCGCCATTAGGCACACATTAGCCGAATCTTGAGGCGAGTTCTTTTCTTCCTCGGAGTCACTAGCTTCGCTTTCATGCCAAATACTTGTGTTGGCATATTTCTTTGAGGAGGTCTTCTTGTATGGCTTCTCATAGCGATTGCTCTTCTTCAAGAATGGACAGTCTTTTCGGACGTGTCCAGTCTTCTTGTAACAGTAGCAGGTTGGCTCTTCTTCTCCATCTTCTTGTGGTTCCTTCTTTCTTCGATTGAAGTGAAAAAATCTCTTGAAGTTGCGGACCATGAGAGCTTGATCATCATCTTCTGAGTTGTCGTCATCCGTCTCTTCGGGTTCAGCCCTCCGTCGGTAAGCTTTGAGTGCGATCTCCTTAGCCTTAGGAGCAGGCTCTTCGAAGTCCTTGAGGTTAAGCTCATGAGTCATTAGCTTTCCCATCAAGGTCTCCATAGACATGGTTGTGAGATCATTTCCTTCTATGATGGCTGTCACCTTAGGGTTCCAAATTTTTGGTAGCCCCCTAAGTAGCTTGCGAATCTTCTCGTGATTTAAATATTGCTTTCCAAGCGAAGACAGGGGGTTGATGATGTCAAGGAATCTTGTGAATATTTGCACGATCGTCTCGTTTAGCTTCATCTTGAAAGCCTCATATTCTTTAGTGAGACGGCTTGTCTTTGATTCCTTGACTTGGGTGGTTCCTTCATGCGTCACTTCTAGAAGTTTCCATACATCGTGAGATGTAGATACCCTGTTGAACTCATTTCTGTCTATAGCACAGAATAAAGCATTAATAGCTCTCGTGTCTACACTTGGCTGTTTCTTCTCCTCGTCAGAATATTTTTCATGTGATTTCTCAACGAGATCGCCATTGACAACTATTCGGGCGGGCTTTTTGTAACCGTCAGTGACGATAGTCCACAGGTCAAAGTCTAGCGACTTGAGATAAAAACTTATCCTTGTTTTCCAATACGTGTAGTTAGTTCCATCAAATAGGGGAGGCCTATGAGTGGACTGTCCTTCACCGTGATTGGAAATCAAGGATTGTGTGGTTGCCATGGATCAGCTCTAGGATGTAAGTCCTGGTAAAGAGAACAGAGCTCTGATACCAATTGAAGAACAGATGGCAACTCGAGAGGGGGGTGAATAGAGTTTATAGCAATAATAGCCAATTAAAAATTCAACTCTTTCACAATCTAAAAATAATCAGAGTAAATGCGAAAATAAATAAGGAGCAAGAGAGCATACACAAACACAGCCGATTTTAACCTGGTTTCCCTCGTGGAGGACTAGTCCAGGCCTGAGAACTCTAGCTCAGGATTAAATCCACTATTTGTGAAATAGTAGTTACACCCCGTGCCTTTACTTCAGAAGAGCACGTCAACTTCTTACAATGGATCGCAGTGGCAATGCTTAGAATTTTCCAAGCTACTTCTTGAACTCTTGCACAAGACTCCTAACTGAGAGATGCTGAGTACTCGAGACTTAGGAAACTTGTGGCTAGTAGATGAAGAAGGGTATGGCTTATATTGAGCTTAAGAGAGAAGAGAAGAGAAGATTGGATGATTGAAAATAAGAGAATTCTTGGCCTATTTATAGGTTTTTATCAGGCAGAATTCGGCCAGAATTCTGGTAGAAATTTTCAAATATTTGGCCGTTGGACAACTAGCAACCAGCAAGCCCTAAAAATTAGGGTGCTGATTTTTAGGGGACAGAGTTTGGCCCGAACTCTGTGTGGAGGCAGAGTTCGGCCCGAACTCTGTCTCCAGAGCACAGAATGGGTCCAAGGGTCCAGTGGGCTGATTTTGGATGTGGAGCTTTATGGATTTGGATAGGTTATGGGTTGAGTCTCAAGAGCCCAACATAACTCAGCTTACAATCATTCTAGACTCAATAAAATATAAAAGTACAGACTAGAAAAATGACTCGCATCTGCAAAATTGAGCTATCGTCTGGCTTAAACTGGATGTAGTCGTCGTGTGTCGTATTAAATTATCACAAGTATTATTTAGTCAATGTTATCAATATTTGGTTGACTATGACTTTGTGTCAACAATACCCTCAATTGGGAACCAAATGCATTAATGCTGATCAAACAGTAGTACATTGATTCCACTTGAATATAAATACAAGGATATACAATTTATAATAAAGTTGGCTAGACATTAACACAATCACCTGAACAAGATCATAACAAAAAGTAAAGCATATAAAACTAGACCGTATAGCTGAAGATGTCATCATAAAATATAAAAGATGGAAGAACGATAAAAATACCACTAACGATACCTGAATCTTGGAGATGCAATCGTTTACCAATCTACCCTTCTATTCTAACAGTCTCAACGAATACCTGGAGAGATCACTAGGTCCTTAGGGGAATAGCAAGATACATAAAAATATGCCCTATGTAATAATATATATGCAGGGAAAATAAAAAATAGTCGTGAAAGAATTAACTAAGACACAAACGATCTAAGACATGTGGAACCTAATACTGTGGCTTGCGATACTAGACGTGGCTAACAATAAGTCAGGTAAATCCTATAGGCTGTAATCAAGGCACGCACTCACAATCTATAGTATCTCAATTTTAGTCAAGGCAAGCACTCCTAATCCAGATGGTCAAGTAGCCAATTCTAGTATCAAGGGCAAGTCAATCCTATAAACTGTAGTCAAGATAATCACACCCAATCTGTAGAATATCAAGTCAAGTCATACTCATGTCAAAAGAATAGTGGTGAAGGACTAGGAAACTTTATCACGAGACACATGTTAATACGAAGACCAATATAACAGGTAATGAAATATAAAAGAAATCAGGTACGTGCATATAAGCTAGAAATAAGATAATGTAAACTAGAAATAGGATAAAGAAACATGAATATTAAAGTATGAGGAAAAAGAAACAATATGAAAGTAGAGAAAACGATATAAACTATATTATACAAGCTGCAAGGTGTACTTGCCTGGGGTAGAATCGACCACGTCTAAATAAGCTACTAATTAAATTAATAAGCCACAAAACTGAACTTCCGCAAACGCCTCCGGATGCTGAAATATACCTGACCATCATTTTTGAAACAAGAAAAATGTCTAAATTTGCCTACTCATAAGTCCAATTCTGGACAAAAGGCAAAACGGCAATTTTGGATCCAAATGTTGTCCGTCGTTGGATCTGCTTTGCACAAGCGTACCAAAATTTATGGTCTCTAAAAATAAATGATATACCTATGAGCCCAGTTTTTTGATATGAACTCTAAGGTACGTCTAATTTTTAGTTCCGATGAGCAACGCTCAAAATTGACTATTAAATCGGATCATCGGTCCGCTAAAACGGCGATCTGATCAAATATCTCAGAATCAGACCTATCTTGGCTCATAGGGTTAGAAAAATGATATGAGTCCAATAGCGTATGTTTCGTAGCGATATGATGAATGTGTACGAAGTAACTGCAATTTTTGTAAAGTGGTCGATAAAGTGTTCTTCGACCGATAAAAATCAAATTTGCACAAGCATCCAATTCGAGTTCCGGCAAATCCCACACGTCCACAATGTCCGTGTGCACCTATTTTGATGCCTCAAGTTGTGACAAATTCATCCGTTTGTCGGTACGGATCTGTATCGGTGGATTTTAAGGTTTTCGAAAACTATTTTTCATGTTTTATCAATTTTTAACCAAACTTTTCTCACTAACCAATAAACCAAAAAATAGGTTTTTGATGCCGTTTGGGTTGGTTTTAAACCTATTTAGGTGGTTTTCTAAATTTATTAATATCCAGCCCATAATTCCCCTTGCAAAATGGATCTATACAGTTTTTCTGCTTGGGTTTAAAACTCAGAAACTTATCTTTTCTAAGATTTGGGCGAGATTTTTGATGGATTTTGACCTGAATTTTTAACAACTTATTTAGGCACTAATGAAGCTGGTTATATAGGCGACAAATAGGATTTGATAAATCAAAAAAATTATCTAGTAAATTGACTGATAATCGTCGATGAAGGGAGGTACCTTGAGGTCGGGTTGGACAAAACAAGGTCCATGATCTGATGGTTTTAGCAGCTACTAGGGCGCTCTGGCTGTCCCATGGTGGTTGCAGGCGACTGGGAAGGCGTACATAGTCCAGTGGAGACTCGGGGATGGTTCAGACTTGTCGAAGTTGTAATCACAGTGAAGATTTATCTTCGTAAATCTCAAAATTTTGGGGGTTTTATCGATCGAATCATCTTTTAATCCAAATTTTTATAGGTTTTTGGTTGGGTTCAAGATTGAGATTGAGGAGAATCTAATCTAGATTAGGCTCAAAATGATTTGATCTGGTTTGATTTCTATTTGAATGATTTACAAATCATTCAACTACTTTTTTCCCAGCTGCATGGGGTGGGGGGTCGGGGAAGTAGGGTTTCTATTCCGTAAGAAACAATAGTGTGTATATATATATATAGCATATTATTCACATACATGAATACACTTGTATACCAAAAGTGTATATATTGCCTAAAAATCATAAAAATCTTCAAAGGCATTGTAAAAAAAATTATTGTCATTTTCCAATATAAATTTAATAGCAAATAACATATAGTGTATATATGTTATTTGCTATTAAATTTATATTGGAAAATGACAATAATTTTTTTACAATGTCTTTGAAGATTTTTACGATTTCTAGGCAAAATATACACTTTTGGTATACAAGTGTATTCATGTATGTGAATAATATGCTATATATATACATATATATATATATAAAGGGATGTCTTTGGACACACTCTATGTCTGCATGGCTTGGGTTTGGTTGGGGTCAAGTTCAACTAGTTTGGCACAACCAGATTTCCTAAATAGTCAAAACGTCTTAAAAACTAATTAATTAAGCCATTTATAGGAGTTAAGCCATGTCTTGACTTGTTTCCACAGTTGGGATGCATATATGGTTAGGCCTTCTCTACCATGGCTAATACACTAGTCAAATCACACAACTACGCTAGCCTTGTCAATTTTCCTAGTTAAAATGCATCTCAAAATTTAACTATGTCTTAGGCCTTATATATAATAAATAATTGTATGAAAAATCTAAAAATATCATAAAATTACTATTTAGATCTTAAAAGTATGTTTTAAAAATTTTGGGGGTTTACAGCTAGCGAACGTTGTCCTCAAAGCGTTATGAAGTTTGGTTTAGTTACCGCGAGATATTTTATTTACTGCACTTTATCTTGTATAATACGTGCCCTGCTCTGTCCCCTGAGAACCTGGTTATTTCCTAGATATATGTGTCAAGATTTTTCTTGAGGAGTATGTATCGGGAGTATATTTGTCTTCTGCATCAACTGAGGAAGATTGCACCGGAGTAGTTCTTCATTCATTGTTACTTTTATTTTATTTTCTGTCAGAGCTGTGGACTTGTAGTAACTTCTTTTACATTTGTATCATTCATTATTATTTTACTGAGACTTGTATCCATGGGTTTTTTCCCATGTGACTATTTTATTTCTATTTGACATTATTCTGTTTCTTTATGGTTCTTATTATTATGTGGTTCTTTTTATTTGTGGATGAATTTAGTTCTTGTGACTTGCATAATTTTGATTATATTTTACAGCTTAAGATACTTTCTAATCGGTCCATTAAATTGTGTTTACCTATGGAGTATGCTTGCTGGCATGCCACGTGTTCTAGTCCTTATAGATTTTAGGACTATGGCGTGATGTGTTTTGTGGTAGTCCAGGCAGGTCTAAACGTTAATTTGTCTTGGTTATATGATTGTACCATGCTAGCCTACGAATGGACTATACTCGAAATAGGATCTCATCCACATTAATTGACCGCCTTTGACTGTCAAATTTGACTTCTGTCGATTCTTTGACTTTCATCATGCTTGAATCCATCCTCGATTAAGGTTTTTATTTTAATGAAGGAAGATGGATCCATATAACGAACATGCAACTCCAATGGACACCAAAACCACTTGGAGGCCAACAAGAGTGATCAACTGCATCCACACACTCCGAGATTTCGAGGAGATGTACATTTACGCTATAGCACGAGCATAGCTTCGAGTCCGATTCATCCACCTCACTAAGGACAAAATGACGGTCGAAGAGTACAACTTTGAATTCTTGCGGTTGAGCCGATATACATCGTACCTAATACAGACCGAAGAACAGAAGGCAAAAAAGTTCTATGACAGGCTTAGTTTCGAGATATAGAGGCTGGTGGATTAATACACCTACTTTCTACACAGCTGTCCTGATCATAGCACGACGCTAAGAGAGGATCAACAAAAGGAAGGCTAGCCAGAAGTGCCTACATCCAATGACATCGACAGTTCAAGCACCATCCGGAGGACCGGTGAAGCGCACAGTATCCTCACAGCAATAGAAGGCAACACCAACACATGTTCAGGTTATCCCTAGTTGTTATTACTATAACAAGAAGGGGCATTTAGCAAGGGATTATCGATGGAGACTGGGAGTATGCTTGAGATGCCGCTCTGATCAACACCCAGTTCGAGATTATCGAGAGCTACTATGACTTATAGGACAGACGACGCAATGTATGGCCTTACCAGTATCGAAGCTATTCCAGCAACCACCTAGAGCACAACCAGCTGTAGTTGGAGAGGCAAGACCACCTGCACTTGGAGGAGTTCAGAGGGGACCACTGGATGCACCACAAAGAGCTCAGTTAAGCATGCTCGATAGCAATACCAGGTCATACCTTTGCTATGACCGTCGAAGCTGAAGAGATTATTTCAGGTACTATACTTGTAGCCTCTTTACCAATTGTAGCTTTATTTAACACTAGAGCCACATAATTCTTCATAGTAGCTAGATTTGTAGCAACCCATAAAGTCGCAACCGCACCCCTTTCGAAGAATATGAGAATTCTTATGGGAAAATGTATAGTTTCAGAAAGTGATGCTTGTAGATCTTGGTCTTTAATAGTATGTGGGAAAGAGATACATGCACGATTTCTAGTCTTTACTATGCAAGATTAAGACATTGTGCTTGACATGGATTGGTTGAGCCAATACTATGCAACGCTAGATTGTCGTCGAGGTTGTCTAATTTTTAGGCCCCCAGGTCTTCCGGAGTTTGAATTCCTTCAAGGGGATATAGAGTATTACCCATCCTACTCTAAAAGCCCACATAGCAGAGGAGAAGCCAACACTAGCGTAGGTTATATCAAAATTTGAAGATGTCTTTCTAGAAGAGCTTCACGGATTGTCACATGTGAGGAAGATTGAATTCACAATAGAATTGGATCCAGAAGTGGAGCCAATTTCTTCTCACGTGTATAGGTTGGCAACGAAAGAAGTACAAGAGTTAAAGGCCTAGATAGATGAATTATTGGATAAAGGCTTTATTCGATCTAGTACTTCGATATCTTCATGGGAAGCGCTCGTCTTATTTGTGTCGAAGAAGGACGGATATATATGCTTGTTCATCGACTTTAGGAAATCGAATCCGGTAATGATTAAAAATAAGTATCCAGTGGCCTATTTGATCAGCTTAGTAGAGCATAACTGTTTTCCAAGATTGACATCTGGTCTAGATACCATCAGATCAAGATGCGATAGAAAGACATTCAGAAAACAACTTTTTGGACGAAGTATGGATACTATGAATTTCTGGTAATGTCGTTTAATCTAACCAACGTCCCAGTAGTGTTTATGGATTTGATGAACAAGGTGTTCCACCAGTATCTAGACAAGTTTTTAGTGACATTCATTGATGATATAATGGTATACTCCAAGAGTCATAAGGAGCATCCTCAAGTTGTATCTTTGAGTTGTATTAGAGAGTACTGAAAAAAGAGAAGTCACACTTATTCATTGAGGAGCAACTTCGAGTTGTATTGGGATTACTAAAAAGGCGAAGTTGTATGCCAAGCTCAATAAGTATGACTTCTGCTTAGACAAAGTCTCCTTTGTAAGCCATATTATTTCCGGTGAAGGATTATCAATTGATCAGGAGAAGGTAGAAGCAGTTGCGACGTGGCCAGTGCCTAGGTCTGTTTTAGAAGTTAGGAGTTTTTTTGGACTTACTAGATATTATCAGAGGTTCGTAATGAATTTCTTGAAGATTATTGAGCCTTTGATGTAGTTGATGCGTAAGGAGCATGAGTTCACCTGGACAACAGAGTGTCTGAGGCCTTTGATGAGCTAAGGAAGCGTTTGATGACAACACCAGTCTTGAATCTAAACTTCAGGGTCAAAAGGCTTTATAGTATATAGTGATTCATCCAACAGCGGATTGGGATGTGTTCTAATGCAACATGGCAAGGTAGTTGCTTATGTGTCGAGACAGTTGAGACCTCTTGAGAAAAATTACCCGATGCATGATCTAGAGTTAGCTGTAGTCATATTTCACTAAAGCTCTGCAAGCACTACCTGTATGTTGTGTGGGTTATGATATTTACAGACCACAAGAGTCTGAAGTATGTCTTTACTCAGAAAGAGTTGAATATGAGGCAAAGACGTTGGTTGGAGCTGCTGAAGGACTTCGACATTGAGCTGCAATATCATCCAGAAACGACGAATGTAGTAGCAGATGCCTTGTTCAGGAATACTACTGTTTACTTCTTGACGACACAATGTCATTTGTTTGAGGATCAAGTTATGTAACTTGTTGTGCTTTCCTTAGCTTATTTTACATTCCTATATGGCATTATTTTTTAATTTTGAGGACAAAATTCTTTTAAGGTTGGTAGGACGTTAAACCCCTCAAAATTAAATGAATTTATAAAATTATATAAATATATTTGATTAGATTTTGATTATTTTGATTATTTTTAATTATATAAAGGTGGCCATAGTCATGGTTGAATTTTAGTATGCATGTTGACTAGAAATTATGGCAAGCCTAGTGTAGTCGTGTGCAATGACTTGCATACTTGCCATGACATAGTCATATTTTATTCCCTTGCATGTTAACAATTCGAGTTGTGACCCAATCCATATTTTAATTAATTAATTACTTATATAAGCCTTTTTGACTTTTTAGGAAATCTGGTTGCACCAAACCTTTCTGAACTTCTTCCATGCAAATCTCAAACCAAGTAGGCATGTTGACACAAAATACATTAGTAAATATACATATTTGTTATATATTCAGATTTTTAGAATTTTTAGCACAAATGTTAGTGGGATCCTATATATAGTTATATATAATTAAGTCCTTGGCCTAACTAACTAATTTCCCAACCAACCCACTAACTAACCTAACCATTGTAGGCCCCCTAATTTTTGGAATTTATATTTAATTATTTTATTTTTTTAATATTCATATTATAATATTAAACCCTATTTAAAGTCAACAATGACTATAGTAGTACTTTACCATAGCGTTGATTTTTGAAGCAAAACAACTATCGATTTCTCAAATCTAATTCCATATTTGAACTCTAGACAAGTCCACCTTCAATTTAATATATCTTGTCCCATCCAAATTTGTTTTCTAACATTCTATTGACTTCGCACAACTTTGGTTCAATTTAGGCCATTTGACCACTCATCGTAATTCTACACCTAACTTCCAACTTGAGTTCGGGACTCGACATCGATCAAAACCATATGACCCAATATACAATTTTGACCTATTTTAAGCCTATGATACACATGCCATTGGTGTGCCACTCAATCGAGTTTTTATTTGCTATTTATTTGTAAATGACACATGAGACCCATTGGTTGACTTTTCAGGTTCAATATGACTAGAAAGTATGTTTGGACCCTAACCTAGCCAACCCATCTTGATAGAGCCTATCTAAGGTTGCTAAAATTAACTAAATGTACATTTAATTGATTTTTTAGAACTAAATGCACAAGTGCACTTATTACTATATATTTTAATTAGTCAAAGCAATTCAAATAAGGAAACCCATTACCATAATATGCTTTTGGAGGGTCAAACCCTAACCAAGCCAATCCAAACCAAGGCCAAACACTCTATTACATAAATAGCATCAAAATCCTCTATAATTTCCACCTAATTATTGCCTCTAACCTACCCATAACCCCCAAAGCCGAGCGGCTAATAGGCCGACCCCTACCTCTATTCACACCCTTTTTCTTCGATTCTTGTGCAAACCACCACCAATTTCAGAACCCCCTGGACGTCCTCTTCCACACTAGCAACCCTAGAAGCCATTTCGAGGCCATTGGCGAGGTGCACAACTCATCTCTTTGGGCAAAACTGCTTTGAAGTGCAAGCTGAAAGTTACAACAGGTTAGTCGACTTCTAGAGTATGTTTCATCTACTTTTTCTCGTCAGATTGACTTCAAACCAAAACTAAATGTTTCCTCTATGTTTCTACTTCGTTCCCAAATCATTGTACTACACAATTCCAAACAGTTTGGTCGAGGAGACCGTCCTACGACAGGGTGTCCAGAACAGGCCAGATCTTTTGCGAGTTAATTTTTACCTACTTTTAAGCCGATTCGATCTTTCGTATATTTTTGGTAAGAAACTAGACTTCCAGAGATTTCTAATGTATATCATTTTACTATGTTTTAGTTTGGTTAGTATTTGCCATAACATCGAAACACCAAAAATAATGTGTTCCTTGTATCCAAAAGATTTGATACTTCATATACCTTTACTAAAATACTTGTTGTGCTAGGTTGGATGATAAAAAAAATTATTTTAACTACTTTCTATAATTTTTCTAGGACGAACCATTTTTAAATATTTATTGTTTTAGGACTTAATTAGTAGACTAAGCATGAAATTAATGATATAATATCAACATAGGGATATTGTGCTTGAGTTTCTACCAATAAAATAATATTAATAGTGATATAAAAATATTAATAATTATTTTCCAGAAATTAGATTATGATTTTCTATTAGTTATAAATGATTTTTATAAGGAAGTTTTGTACTTTATACGTTGTATGGTGTACTATCAACATTATGACCACTTTTGGAGAATAGAAATTAATATAGTTCATATATGGAAAGCCTATAAATGGTAAGCTATTAGAGAGTATTGATAATAGTACATTTATTATAGGTGAACTTGACAGGAGTAACGAAGACATTGGAGTTGATCAGACGCACACTCAGACAGAGGTTGCAGGCTAGTGTACCATGTCTTGATTACGTATTGTTTTTTTTTTTTTTTGGTTGTTTCTTTTGTTAGCACTAGCATGACGAAGGAACGTTGATACTTAGTCTCCCTTTCAAAATGGGTATCGATGTTGTGAGGTTAGCACTGATTGTTGACACTAGGCATTACATGCATTACATCATGTCCATTAAAACGACTGACCACAGGACACCGACACATTCATGATGCAATGTTTACATTACTATTCATTGTATTGACTTCGTAGTAGTTTACTATATTATTTATTGTTCTTATTATAGAGATGATTATTTATTGATTGTATGGATATCAGACTAATTCTATTATGGCATGTTATTATTGTGTGCCTTTATCTCTGTAGCACAGTTCTGGCAATCATTTTATTGATTGTCCTTGGCCATATGATACGGTATTATGGACAATAGCCTGCTGAGGAGCTTGTGAGCCTCAGTGGCAAGGTCTGATATTCTAGAAAATGTTCTCACATGCATATCATATAGACCGAATATATTAGATTGCCTTTGATAATATTTTTTATATTTGTACCTTGGTATGTATATTATTACCTTGCTAGTCCCCTAATGACCTGTTAACCTCTCCAGGCTTAGACGGAGCTAAAGACTACCCTGAGGTCTACGATTCGGGAGCTGAGACTAGAGACGTACCAGTACAGGAGGACGAAATAGTGCCATAAGATTTCTCGTGATCATGTTATTACTTTATTTAGACTTGCTACTTTATTTCGTTTCAATTCAACAGACTAGTGGTTGACTATTACTTTATTTATCTTTTCTCTTGTTTCGGTTTGTCTTTTTCCACGCACATTTATTACTGCTGGACATTTTCTATATTTATCTTACTGGACTTGATTATTTTTTGGACTATTATTCTGTGTGGATGTGATTAGTTATATACATGCAGATTGTATTATATTTCTAGGTTATTATCATGATTTACAACTTAAGCATTAGCTAATGGGCTTGGTAGGTAGCATGGCCTATTAGTGATATGTTGTTGGCATGTATTCTTATGCCTGGTCCTATGTATTTTGGGACTGGAACATTATATTTTTTTATGGTGGCCCATTCAGGTCGACGTTAAATCACTTCGGTTACGTTACTGTGCCGACGTGAGCCTGTGAATAGGATAGAAAAAGCCTATATGATCTCATCCATATATGTATATTGTTATACGTCCTTGATTTCTACATCGACTTCGAAAATTTATTTCCTTGACATGCATCTTACTTGATATCATCCATTCTTAGCTTATAAGTTTTGTTTAATTGCGCAGTACAATGGACTCGCAAGCTGCCGACGACAATCCTATCGTTACTATGCAGAACATAGTAGTGACTCAAGTCGACCCGACCATGCCACCGGTTGGCGGTTCTTCTACCCTACCAGACAATATAGCAGCTTTGTGCCCACCGATGTTCTGAAGGGAGGATATTCCACCGATGCCATTACTGTCACCGATGCCGCCAATGATGTTTCTCCATCTTGGACAAACTATGGATCCTCACCAGTTGTTCCAGACCTTCTATGTGATGATGCAAGCACAGCAACAGATCTAGTTTGAGATTCAGTAGAGACAGACAAAGACCATGGAGGATCACATTGAAGCATCTTTGGAGTGGGTGACTCTACCAGCTCGTTAGCCATCGACGGGGACACTTGCTAATTTTTGCCAGTTGAAATCAACCAATTCTCCGAAAAGAAGGGGCCCACATAGGTTCATGAGTAGCTCACCAACATCGAAAATTAGCTGGAGGCAGCAGTATAACGCCCTGTCCCAAAATACTTAGGACCGAGCAAGTAGACATGCCAGCTACACATATACGAAGAATACTCCAATATATAAAATCGTCGTATACGTACATAAGCTGTATATATAAAATAATCGTAGGTCAGAATAATATAATCTAAACTCATCAAAGCTCAACACAGAAGATATAAGAGTCTAAATAAATAATGTATCAAAGAGATAGCCGGGTGGACATACCCACTCCAAACAGTTATAAAAAATAGTCTTAAATAATCGGAGTCCAACCTCCGCAAAATAGAAAGAAAAGAGATATAAAAGATGTCCATTAAATGTCAATGAATCAATAATCTAAAAATCAGCAAGAGTTGCCTCATCATCAACGTATGAAACATCCAGTGCCGCTCCGTACTCTTGTAGAAAATCGTCTAACCCTGGAGAGATAACCAGGTCCTCAGAAGGATGTAAGAAGATACAAGAAAATACCATGCCATATAAACTGTAATATATAATAGAGAGTAAAAGGGGATGCATGCAATAGGGTTCCTAACCATTCTACTGTGAATATGCAGTTGAGATACAATCCTTCGATGCATGAGCCCTAACTATAGATGAGATCGGCTGCGTCAATACGCATCCTAATCCCTTCCCGGATGCATCACTGTATATTACAATCCTCCCGGGCCTGATGGTAGTGTCAAGATAGGTGTCGTGGTCAAGCACTTCTTCAACTTGTTGAAAGCGGCTTGACACTCATCTGTCCATGCAAACTCCCGATCCTTGTAAGTTAGTCGAGTCATAGGCCCCGCTATTCGAGAGAAATCTTTGACGAACCTTCGGTAATAACCCACAAGTCCAAGACAACTTCTTACCTCGGAAGCTGATGTGGGAACGGGCCATGCCTTGACTACTGTGATCTTCTTAGGATCTACCGATATGCCGTCTCTAGTATCAATATACCCAAGAAATGATACGTCCTTGAGAAATAAATTATACTTGCTAAGCTTCACAAAAAGTCACTCATTCCTCAAGGTCCCCAAGACAATCCGTAGATGCTGCTCATACTCCTCTTAACTCTTGAAGTAAATCAATATATCTGTGAAGACGACTACAAATTTTTCTAGGTACTGGTGAAAGATCTTGTACATTAAGTTCATGAAGATCGCGGAAGAATTTATCAAATTGAAAGGCATGACCAAGAACTCGTAATGTCCATACCTCGATCGAAATGTCGTCTTCGGAATATCTTCTTTCCGAACCTTCAGTTGACGATAGCCCGAGCGTAAATCAATCTTGGAGAATACTTTTGCTCTACTCAGTTGATCGAACAGATCATCTATAAGCGGTAAGGGGTACTTATTCTTCACCGTCACTGCATTCAAAGCTCTATAGTCGATACACATGTGCATCGTCCCATCTTTCTTTGGCACAAAAAGAACGAGTGCTTCCCATGGTGACGTACTGGCATGAATAAAGCCTTTCTGTATTAAGTGATCTATCTGCGTCTTCATCTTTACCAATTCCTTCGGTGCAAGTTGATATACTAGAAATGAAATAGGCTCGGGTCCAGGAATAAGCTCAATGGAAAACTCGATGTCCTGGTTGGGCGGCAGTCCCGGCAAATCCTCTGGAAATACATCTACGAACTCAGAGATGACAGGGTATTGAGAGGTGTCCTGCATCATCATGTGAGTCCCCAATGTGGGTGCATCACACCTCTTTCCTTCTTCTTTGGTGAACTCGAACTATGTCTCATTCGGTGGTCTAAAGACGATACTGCCCCTATAGCAGTCTATCAGAGCAAAATGCTGGCTCAACCAGTCCATTCTGAGAACCACATCGAACGTTGGCATAGGAAATACAAGGAGTCGTGCTCTCATCTCTCTACCATATATAACTACAGGACAAAGTCTACAAACACCATTAACAGGTACAACTCCTCTAGTGAGGATTCTAATGTTCTTAGATAAGGGTGTGATAGGAATGCTGTGTCTAGTGGCAAAACTAGTGGATATGAATGAATGAGTGGCTCTAGTGTCAAACAAAGTAATGGAAGGAAATGAAGCAACTACAACCATACCTGCTATAACCTCTGCCTCTGTCTCTACATCCTCAACGGCAAGCGAGAATGCATGTCCTTAATTTTGTCCCAGTCTCGGAGCCATGTTTTTGTTGTACTGTATACCTTGAGGAGACAATGGTGGGCGAGGTGCTCCTGCTGCAGGCCATGGTACTAGAAGTGCTGGGGCTGTAGGCCTCGGGTTCTACCGTGCATGTACTATAGCATGTTGCTACGGACAGTCCTTGATCATGTATTGGTTGGATCCACATCTCAAGCACAACCCAAGACGAGTCCTGCAGTCATTCTTAAGGTGTCCTTGCTTTCCGAAGTAGTGGCAAACATGCTTCGGTTAAGGCGAGGGCCTCTGCTGGTGCTATCCTGTGGGCCTCCGGATAGGTCCTCCCTGAGTAGCTTGGGGTGATTAACTGCTGGTATATGGCGTCTCGATGTCTGCTGCTGCTCCTTGTGAAGAATCTTCTGAGCACGATCTTCTTCCAAGACAGCAGAATGGAAGACTCAAGACTGTGTAGCCGTATAAGACTTGAGCTCTAGTACAAGCCTCTAATGGAATTTCCTTACCTTCACTAACTCGGTCGGTATCAGTCCCGTACCAAATCTACTCAGGCGATTGAACTATGAGTCATACTCATCAATTGTCATATTTTCTTGCTACAGATGAAGGAACTGGTCATATAGACCATCTTGAACATGGATGGGGAAAAATCTCTCATAGAATAGATCATAGAACTATTTTCAGGTGATCCTAGTGCCTAATCGTCTTTTTTTTGCCTTCCACTAGTGGTGGGTATTATCCTCTAATAGTAGGTCTACTGCTGCTATCCAATCTCGAGCTGACAAATAGGATGCTTTCAGTAGCTTCTCTGTACTAATATGCCATTGTGACACCTCTAGTGGCTTCTCCATTCCTCTGAAGGCCTTGACTGCCATGTCTATGAAGTTTTTGATAGAGCCTTCATAAGGATGCAGAGCCGGTGCTATTGCTGGTGCAGGTGCCGGAGGTGGAGGAGGAGGTCTAGCCAATATTGCCATTATAGTCTGTCTCATCAGCTCGGTCTACTGCCACCGAGCCTACATCATGATATACATAAACTGGAAAGTAGGGCTCCCATCAGTCGGTTGTGGTGGCAGTGGTATATTCCCTCTCGGTGGCACAGTAGTGGTCTGTCCAGCATGGCTGACTGGTGGTGCTGCGATCTCTGGGTGCACCA
This sequence comes from Iris pallida, assembly GCA_029216955.1. Taxonomy (NCBI): domain Eukaryota; kingdom Viridiplantae; phylum Streptophyta; class Magnoliopsida; order Asparagales; family Iridaceae; genus Iris; species Iris pallida. The sequence continues at coordinate 1,927,052 of JANAVB010033620.1, read as the reverse complement.
TCGTTGGAGTCATAGTAGGCTGCGACTGTCCTGGCTGGTATGGTGTCATCGGAGGATGCTGTCCTTCGGGGTAGCCTCTTCACCAGACGTGAGAGCCAAGGCGGAAGTGCGTCTGCTTCTTAGATTCATACAGTTGGCACGAAGAAAGTAGGATGATATTAGGAAATGTTAGATATGAGGTAATTCAAGTAGTCAAAGAAAATTTGAAAAGCTTGGAGGTTAAAGGAGGTAGTAGTTCTGGATGAGATACTATTCATATTCCTATATACAAGCTTATTGGGCACAGTCATGTAACCCAACAATATTTATCGACCTGCATGGGCCACCACAAAAACATATAAGGCTCCAGTCCTAAAATACTTAGCACAGAGCACGTAGACATGTCAGCTGCACATTTACGAAGAATACTCCAATATATGGAATCCTCGAATATGTACATAAGCTGTATATATAAAATAATCACAGGCCAAAATAATAAAATCTAACCTCATCACAGCTCAACACAGAAGATATAAGAGTCCAAATAAATAATGTATCAAAGAGATAGCCGGGTGGACATACCCACTCCAAAAAACTATGAAAAATAGTCTCAAAAAATCGGAGTCCAACCTCCGCAAAATAGAAAGGAAAGAGATATAAAAGATGTCCACTAAATGTCAATGAATCAATAATCTAGAAATCAGCAGAAGATGCCTCGTCATCAACATATGAAGGATCCAGTGCCGCTCTGTACTCCTGTGGGAAATCATCTAACCCTGGAGAGATAACCAGGTCCTCAGAGGGACGTAACAAGATACAAAAAATACCATGCCATATAAACTGTGATATAAAATAGAGAGTAAAAGGGGATGTATGTAATAGGGTTCATAACCATGCTACTATGAATATGCAATTGAGATACAATCCTTCGACGCATGAGCCCTGGCTGTAGATGGGATCGGCATAGTTCTCGTATAGGGCACCAGGGGCCTACGTCCGTAACATCTGAAGATTGTCAGAGGGCATCATGTGCAAGGGACTATGTCCATAACGCTCTGGAAAATATTAGAGGGCACCTGGAGTCTACGTCTCCGAAGGAGCGCACAGGTAATCAAGGAAGTACAAAGAAGCCCATACATCAGGTATTATTCTCCCCACCCAATGCCTAGTATCATCTTCCATGACTGATAATAACCTCTAGTAACCGCCAAGTCTTCTAACATGTAATTTTATTGGCAGTTACTCCTAACCGTCGCACGGTCCATACGTATCGGTGGCCAGCCGACTATGCGGGTACGTATCCTACATGCGACTCATAACTCGTGATGATCATATGTCAAAGCCGTATGAGATATACCAATACCTCATCATCAATGGGTAGTCACTAGGCTAAGTCAATGCAAGAAAAATAACAAAAACAAGTAAAAACGAGCGATTGGTCGCTTGCACCCAAGTGTGACTTGGACGCACAGTGATACAATTCTAACAATAGATAAGTACTGCTGAATATAAATAACTGAAAATAAGAATAAGTAAATCACAGAGAAAGGTGGCAAGGTATCTTGCCTGGCGATACGGTAATGGAAATCCAACGATCAAGTATGTCAGCAATAAAATTTCAAAATCCACGAACGGCTCAGGTTGCTGAAACAAACATCAAGAATATTTTTGGTGTAAAAGATATATCTAGGAAATACATGTCTAAAAGTTCAATTCTGGTACAGGGGCAAAATCGTAATTTCGGGTCGGAACGATGTCCGTCGTTGGACTCGTTTTGCACCAAAATACGTACCAATGTCTAGGGTCTCTAAAGTCGTCAAACTACATGTCTATGGATCTGATTTAAGGAGATGAACCCAACTGTATGTCCAAAGTTGGATTTCGACAGGCCGTGGACAATTTTGCCCGTTGGAGCGTGTCATGGGACCGCCAAATAGGCATTCCGGTCGACCTTCTCAGAATCAGACCAAACTTGGCACACAGGACCAGAATTCTGATACGATCTTACTGGCATAAGTTTCATCTCGATACAATGAACATACACGAAGTTATGTCCAAGTTTGCAAAAGGTCGATATAGGGTATCTCGATGGATACGCACTGATTTTGTCGCGCACAGGCAGCAAAATCGAGTTTCGTTAGTTCCCAAATGTCGGAAACATCCATACGCACCTTTCGATGCGTATAGTGTGCGACCACGTATAATGGTTTGTCGGGACGCATGCCGTATCAAGAAATTTTCTAAAGTTTTTAGTTTCAAAAATCCAGTTTTTTTTGAATCTTTAACAACGAATAACTTCATGAATAATAATTGAAAAATAAATCTAACAGGTGCATTTTAATCCCGTATATATTGTCTTCTACTGGTTCAATTTAGGTTTTCAAAATCCTTAGTTTTTTGTCTAGAAAATGCCTTCCAAAACAGCCTCGAAACTGTTTCGTTCAGGCGAATAAGCACAAACTTTTCTTCGAACTTTCGACGAATTTATCGGGATGATCTAGGGTATCTAACCCGATCTACTTGACATGGCTTGTAGTCCTATATGCTGAGTTCACAACGAACTAATTGGCTCAAAATTTAATCACGAGGTGAAAGCAGAGGAAGAGGGTGAACACGGTACATCGACTGATGCACAAACATGGGTGCTAGCGGTCTTAACGGACTGCGGTGTCTCTCCGGCATTGCTCTGACGGTTCAGGTGGGCGGGGACGTGTGTAAGGGTGTCAGGGATCTCGACGTTGAAGGGTTCGGGTCAAAGTACGAAGTTGAGGGGAAGTTTTGATGAAGAAAAATCTCGCGGCTGCGTATATATATATCCGAGTGTTTTTACTCCTATTCTGGTTCAGATTCTCCTTTGATTTTGTGTAGGACTAGCTAGGGTTGGGGAGATTCTAGTAGGATTTGGATTAGGGAAGATTTGGCAAAAATTTGATTTTAAAAGATTAAGTTTTGGTTTGTATTTCCTAGGAATTGGCTTTCCAATCTCGGCTTACCTTGCTTCAGCTGAACAAGAGGGGTGGTTCAGCTTAATAATTCTATTGTTCACCATGAACAGTAGTGAATGGTTATATATATACAATTTTATATTTACATTTGTATATCCTTAGGCACCAAAAGTTATATAATTTTTTTATAAAAGTTTTCAAACTCATAAGACACTTAATAAGTACTTTCGTTGGCAATATGCAAGCCCTATTCACCATACATTTAATTATTAACTAACACTAAATAGGAAATACCATATTAATATTTAAAATACCTATATAAAAATTATAAAAAAATTTGGGGGTTTACAAGCAGCTTTACTGATGGAGCATTGGATGATTGCTGTTAGGATGCAGTTGACTGGCAATGCACACCAGTAGTGGCTCACATAAGAAAGACGGCTTGGCCCAAATAATATCACTTGGAAGGAGCTCTTCAAACTCTTCTAAGAGATGTATATCCCGGCTATATTTAGAGTGGAGCTTCGAAGCCAATTTCTTCACCTCATTTAGGGCCACATAATGGTAGAAGAATACAATGCTGAGTTTCTATGATTGAGCCATTTCACACCTACATTGTTCCAGACAGAGGAGGAAAAGGCAAAAAAATTCTACGATGGGCAAACTTATAGATTACAAGAGGTTATCAGAGCCGCAGCACCTACCACTTATTTTGGAGTTCTTATTGCGGTACGACGTCTAGAGTGAGTGCACATGAGGGAGACAGGTTAAAGAGATCATCGGTGCCAGCTAGAGCACAACAGGGAGTTCCAACAAAGAAGCCTACGACGAACTATCATCAGATGTCCATCCAGTCACCAACAGCAGCACTACCTGATTTCCACTACTGTGGCAAGAAGGGTCACATTTCAAGGGATTGTGGAGACAGATTGGGACTATGTTTACTATATGGTTCGGATGAGTATGCAGTACGGGACTGCCCAAAGAACCAGAGGGATGCGTTCGGGCCAGCACCATAGGCAGGAGCTGGAGGCATGTGACCACTAGTACCAGCTGAAGGTTTTCAACACAAGCTACCTTTGCCACCCTAGACAGCAGTATGCCAGCAGGCTTAACAGCAACAAAAAGCACTAGCACGTGGTCATGGATAGGCATTTGCCGTGACCGTAGAGGAGGAGCAAACTGCAGACGAGGTTATAGCAAGTACTATATTGGTAGCTTTAGTTGTTGTAGCATTATTTGATTCAGGAGCATCACATTCTTTGATTTCTGCTAGTTTTATAGTAACACATAGAGTAGCGACCTCACCTCTCCTTAAGGTCATAAAGATTCTAATGGGAGGTGGTATTATTCCGGTTAGTGACACCTATAGATCTTGTTCAGTAGTTATTTGTGGGAGGAAGATACGAGCATAATTATTGATCTTCTCTTTGTCGGATTATGACATTGTACATGGTATGGACTGGATGAGCCAATACCATGTTATATTGGATTGCCGTCATGGACGAGTTATCTTTATGCCACCTAGATGACCAAAGTTTGAGTTTCTTTGTGGATCTAGAGAATAGGGTACTATATCTTTGCTTAAAGAACATATTGCTGAAGGCGAGGTTGAGCATCCGAAGATTGTAACAGATTTTGTGGATGTATTTTTTGATGACTTACAAGGTTTACCACCTGAACAGGAAGTTGAGTTATCCATCGACTTGATGTCGGGGACAGAGCTTATCACAAAATTGTGTACAGGTTAGCGCCAATGAAGTTAGAAGAGCTGAAAAAGCAAGTTAATTTTCTTTTAGAAAAGGAATTTATTAGAGCTAGTGTATCATTGTGGGGAGTGCCCATCTTGTTTGTGCCGAAGAAGGATGGATCAGTTCGCTTGTGCATTGATTATAGAGCCCTTAATGTTGTATCAATCAAGAATAAGTATCCGTTGTCATGTATTGATGATCCGTTCGACCAGTTACATGCACTTGCATATTCTCGAAGATAGATCGCAGATCAAGGTATCATCAGATCAAGATGAGGAAATAAGATATACATAAGACAGCTTTCAGAATCAAGTATGGGCATTACGAGTTCTTGGTTATGCCATTTGGTTTAACCAACATGCCAGTAGTTTTTATGAGCTTGATGAATAAGATGTTCCACCCATATTTGGATAAATTTGTAGTAGTGTTTATCGACGACATCCTAGTGTATTCTAGGAGTCAGGAGGAGCATGAGAAGCAACTTCGCATTATTTTGGAGACCTTGAGGCGGGAGAGATTGTATGCCAAGCTTAGTAAGTGTGAATTCTACCTTGGTAATATTTTTCCTTGGATATTTTTGTAGGAACCCTAGAGGGGGGGGTGAATAGGGTCAAGCTAACTAATCAAGCACTTAGCACAAGCTAATTGGCAATTTAAAAATAAAAGTGCAAGAGAAGAAGCAAACACAATACCGACACCCGATGTATCCTGGTATCCTCCTAAGAGGCAGTCCAGTCCCGGAACTCTCTCCGGCGTTAATCCACTATTTGAGTAAATAGTTACACACGAGTTTGGATCCGAAGAACTCGCCAACTTCAACACGAGTTTGGATCCGAAGAACTCGCCAACTTCAACCGAGAGTTTGGATACGAAGACTCTCCAACTTCAACCGAGAGTTTGGATACGAAGACTCCCCAACTTCAACCTTTCACAATAGGTTTTGATCTCCTTACAATAGGATGAAGATCTTTCTTTTCAACTCAATAACTCTAACACAATTTGTGGATGGCAAATGAAGGCTTTGTAGAGTTGTATGTGGATAAGCTTTGGTGGTTTGGAAATTTTTAGGCTCAAAGCATCAACCTTGAATGAAGGGGTTCAAGGCTATTTATAACCAAAGCTTGAAAAGAAGCCAAAGGCAACTTTTCAGTCACGAACCGGCATACCGCCGGTATGATCCGGCATACCGACGATATACCGATCTGGAATTACAACGGCTAGAAATAGAGCCGTTGGGATCATTAATTGCTGGAAATCCGACCGTTGGAATTTTAACGTTTCGGAAGCGGTATACCGTCGGTATGATCCGGTATGCCGTCGGTATGCCGGTTTTGTAAACAGAAACTTTCTGTGAACAAAAAACCGGTATACCGTCGGTATACTCCGGTATACCATCGGTATGCCGCTTATCCACCAAAAATGATCCTGGGCTTATTTCTGCCCTAGCTTTCGATTTTGCCATCCATTTCTTGTGTTTACAATTATTCCTAAGACTCATTACAGACTCCAGATATACTTAGACAGGTGCAGGCTTCTTTAGAGTCTTGAAATGATGATGGCATGGCTTGGCTTCTTCCTTTGAAAGGTGCTGGCTTTTCCCTTGGCGACAGCTGTCCAAAGATATCCAGTTTATAAAAACTGAATACCTTTCGGGGGCTTCGCCCCCGAACCCCTGACGAGGGGCGCTGCCCCCTCGACCCCCATCCGCTGACCGGGCAGCGGAACCCCCGGTGCGTAGCTCCAGAAATGTCGTCGGGTGGTTCAGAGAAATCTTGTGGGATCCGTCGTCTTTGGCCCACCATGATTTCTTCATTGCATATGTCCACATTGATCTTGTTTATTGCTTTTCTGCATGTACATGTTAGACGAACAAAGCAATATACATAGTAGCAAGTATGATAAGTTAAAGCACATTAGGACTATGCAAAGTTTAAGTATAAGTGCTAAGGTGATAGCATAAATGTTAGTGATATCATAATAATTAAACTTAATTGAATGACCACAATCAAAAACATAGTTTTGATTTTGGCAACCCAAGTAAGTTTAAGATAGATAAGCTCATATCACTAATATGTAAACCAATAGGCACATATCACCAAAGATATAAGTATAAGTAGAAATGCTATAGCGATAGTATGAAGATTAGTGATAATGAAATGCTAAACTTAACATATTAACCATATTCAAAAATATGATACAATCATTGGGCCAACAATCTCCCCCTTTTTGATTATGGCAAATCGGTTAAGTTTAGTATGAACACAATAGATGCATGTATCACTAATAAACACAAGATATAAGCAATATCACTAAACGCATACTACTTAGATTACTTATAAACACCTACTTAAACTTACTTCTCCCCCTTTGACATGATCAAATATGGGCTCCCCCGTACTATGAGATAAAAAGAAATCGATCTTAAGCATAGAAATCAGAGCATGGGGAAGTCATAGACAATCATGGTCAAAATAGACTAATAAAAAACAATGGAAGAAGGGTGTAATGACAAGTGTATAAAGCTACATATCGAATGTAGAGTGCCAAAAGGAAAATAACTTGTCAAAACACAATATAGTTGGTAAAACAAATAAAATTGATAATCAGTCAAAGAATAGATTTACCATCTTGAAATCCAAGAAAGAAACTCCAAAACATAATATTATATGAATGAAAACTCTAGTTTTGGAAGGAAGCGATATACTAATTGAAATAAGGATTTCAATCAAGAATTTCAATCAAAAGCCCATGAGGATTAGATAATTACAAAGTAATTGATATAAATAAAGTACCAAGTGAAATAGTTGAAAGATATAAACTTAATACCAATTGAAATATAAGCTTGAAACATTGATCAAAAAGTCATTTGAAAGTCAAAATTGTCCACAAATGAATAGTGGAACAAAATAAAGGAATGATCAATGAAAAATAGAGCAATTGATATAGACTAATCTCACTCTTTGCAAAATCTATATGCTTACCCAAGTACATGCATTTGAACTCAAATACCTTATCATGCTATATGAATACCCTTTTAGATAAACATGAAGGTAAAGGAGAAAAATACTTAAGAAGGAGAAATTCAGTCGACTTGAATGCTCCCCCTCAAAGTACTACCTTAAGGTGATAAAAATCATGAATTTTGGATAAGTCCTCAACAAGGAAAGCCAACTCAATTAAGCATGAAAGAAAAGCCAAGTCAACGAAAGCATAATATTCATCAAGATAAGATCTGAAAGTTAATATTAGCAAGATGACATATTTAACCCATATGAAAGAGAGAGATAAGATAATAAGGACAATTACATACACTCTCATAAACCCTTCAAAATAAAAATATCATGACCTCAATCAATAAGATATGAAATAGAAGAAAATATGGGTCCATGATGAACTAGGTATATGACATATTAAAGGGTATAAATAAATTGAATCAATTGATTTGCTCCCCCTCAAAATATGCGTATATAGTTCCAAAGCACTTATAGCATAAAATATATAACTAAAAGATCTAGGGGTAAATCAACTATGGATTTCTCCCCCTTGCTCGATGCATATAAAGCTACAATATCGTCAAAAGACGAAAAATATCATCTTTAGTCAAGAAGAGATAACCAATAAATAGCCACTAAAGATGAGAAATCAAAAGAATATTCCAATAAAGCACATATAATCAAAAGATGGCATACATTAGTCTATATAGAAGAATCTCATATTTAAATATGATAGATCAATGTATGTAATCCTTTGAGAAAATGTCATCATGAAAAAGAATAAAGTCAATTAAGAACAATCATGATGATACACAGAATATAGCTCAAAAATAAAAAAAAATAAAATAAAAATGAAACTCAAATATCATGTCCATGATTATCTAATTAAGAAATAATCAACCAATTTATTGCTTTGCATGGACTAGGTATGTTTTATCACATATGTACCCATCAACCGGGTAATATCCAAACTTTGCTACTTCTAAATGAAAGACCAATAAAGTTCAAATAGCAAAGGTCATATGTGATAAACCATGAGTAGTCAAAGTAGAGTAATAAATTAACTTGACATTTATAAAATTAGATAGTTTAGAACTACTCAATCATTAGGATCATTCATAAATAAAACAAATGAATAAATATGATCTAATGAATCTCATCAAGAGAAAATCACAAGTCCAAAAAAAAATCTCACATATTAACATGGGAAAGAGTAAATCTCATTTAAATAATTACAAACATAATAAAGAAGAGATGTAAATGATAATACGATGAAATCATGACTCAAGAAGTGAGAGAAATTTAAGAGAGACTTGCTAATGACTAGTTATGGAAGAGAGTTAAAACAAGGAATCACAAACCTCTAAAGGAAAACAAGATTTAATAAAGAATTTGTAAAACTAGTTTTAGATATTAAGCATATCACAAATCTTGTTTTTGTAAACTAGCATATCATATATAGATTGAAGTATAGGAATATAGCTAGATGTGTGAAAGTGAGCCAAAATTATATAGCTTAATAATATATCACAAATAAGCAAACTATATAATCCAAATAAGATTAATGAGAGAAGCCATTAACAAGATAAATGTGCTCATTAATTCTTAAGTTACTAACCCAAAAAAAAATACTTGCTTAAGCATAGAGTTCACAATTAAGGGAATACATTTTGAATGATCAAAATGATTTAGAGACTCTTTACTAAGCAAGGATAAGAGCATAAGATAATAAATAAATAAATTAGACTCTTATCAAGTAAAGGACAAAAGAGATGTTCATGAAAACACAATAAAATAAATCTCTTTGCCAAGTATTGAGATTAACCCAAGATAATGAAATAATAGATCAATCTAGAGAATGCAAAATACTATAGCCACATTAAAATAAGTGTATTCTCTAGAAGTAGAAAAATCTCAACACAAAAGCTCAAACCATAGTAGCTAAATTCATGAGAAATATGATGTAACAATTACAAGTATTCTCATGTGCTACAAAAATATCATTGGGCAACAATAATTCAAAAGGAAGCATAAACCCAAGGAATGAGCAAAGAAAGATCATTAAGATCAAGAAAGCTAAATGCTAAAGATATCAAGAAGTACATTTTTCAAAGAGCTTTCATAGTGCACCATAGTAAATATATAGAAGATATCGATTTAAAAATGTGCACTAAAAATGGAGGTAATATAAAAACAAGACAAAACACAAAACCATGTGATTCTTAAAAGAACTTCCATAAATAGTCAAGTGCAAGGCATAAACAAATATTCTCTCTCAACATCCTAACTTAAAGGTATAAAACAAATAAATATCAAAAGTTAGGAATCACTAATATATATGAAACTATATATATCACGAATAGGCATACATGAAAAGATCAAAAACCAATTAAGAACATGTATCCATAATGCCAACCAAAAAGTCAAGAAGATATCATCAAAAGAAGACTTTAAGGAAGAAGCTAATTGATTCAAGAAGAATAAATATGGTCAAAGGAATCAATAGCTAAGGTATGAGATAAGCACAAGTTTGAAGGTAAAAAGTATATTTGAATACTCTTCAAGTCAATATAAAACTTTAGCTTAAATCATATGCCCACATAAAGATATTTATACAAAAAAATATATAAACATAAGAAATACATGATCTACATGTAAATAGAAATTTAATGAATATAGTCATGTATCCTTAATGAATATTTGAAAAACTATCACAAATTCAAAAGCAAGTATAAATAACCTTCATTAGGCAAAGACATAATTGATTCTCAAGAAGATAATCAAGATAAAGTATGAGAATCAATAATAAATATATTATGTAAGCACAAGATTAAAATAGAAGTATAAGGGAATACTTGTCAAGTGATAAGAAGCTTGTGCTAAACATAAATATTCACAAATACCGATTTAAAGTAAATGTTACATACTAAAAACAAACCGGCAGGAAGTAACTATTTCAAAAACTTTAAAGACGGAGAGTTAAAATCATATTAACTCAAATCAAAAACAAGCTCCTATGGACTAGAGTGATATGCATGCTTCATAAAATAGAGATCAAGAATAACAAGCATGCATAAATCAAATGTGTCACACTTAATAGAAAATGAGTGATAAACTACAAAGTGTGAACTAATCATTTAAGCCGAGTAACTAGTCATGCTAGATAAAAGAATTAATAAGAAAATTAACTAAGCATGCTAGTATTAAATCTCACATTGATTTATATAAGAGACAACTAAAGGACATCAATGTGAGCTAGTAGCAAGACATCAAGAGAAACATGCTAGATTCTACAAATATAAACAATTTAAAGAGAATCGTTTAGCATGTTACCAAAGTGGCTCTAGTGGCCACGCTTGTGTTGGTGCAATTGCTTGGAAGATGACCTTTGAGCTTTGCAACCACCAACACGCTCCTCGGTGCTATGTCCCGATACAAGAAGCTTCACCTATAACATTAGATGAAGACTTTGGTATCCAAATAAACTTGGATCCACATTTATTAGCTTTAGGGACCCACATACTATTTACTCTAGCATTGGTAGAAAAACTCCTACGAATAGGACAAGTGAAGCTCATGTGTCCAATGCAAGAGCAATAGAAGCACCTAATACTAGTGTGTGTACATGTATCGGAATGAGTATGATTATGAACATGTGACATACTAGAATGATGAATATCTCTAGAGTGAGCATGAGAAGATTTGGTTTTAAGAATATCATGTTCTAATAGCAAATCATCATGCATGCAAGTAAGAGAATCAAATTTAGCAATTAAAATATTATTCTCTTTTTCAAATAAAGCAATTCTAGAGATAAAAGCATCATTTTGTTTCTTTAAAGAGATAATAGAAGAATCATGCAAATGATTAAGCTCATGTGTTTGCCTCTTAAGATCTTCTATTGATGAGGAAAGAGATTTGATTTTCAAAATTAAAGCCTCATTCAAACTCTTTAAAGAAACACAAGATGAGTTTTGAGAATCAAGTCTAGATAATAAAACATTGTTTTCATTTCTCAAAAACTCATTTGCTTCTTCTAAATGAATAACCTTTTCTGAAAGTTCTTCATTTGTAGAATGAAGGTTGTCAAGAATCTCTAAGAATTGTTTAGCCATGGCTTTCCACTTAGAGCATTTCTTGCATTTAGAAGAAACATGATTGTCTATGCTACTAGAGATAAAACCCTCTTTATCGGAGGATGAGGAATAGGTTGCCATAAAAAAAAACAAGGATCTACTCTAAGGATGTTAAGCCTAACAATAGAGTCCTTGCTCTGATACCAATTGTAGGAACCCTAGAGGGGGGGGGGGGGTGAATAGGGTCAAGCTAACTAATCAAGCACTTAGCACAAGCTAATTGGCAATTTAAAAATAAAAGTGCAAGAGAAGAAGCAAACACAATACCGACACCCGATGTATCCTGGTATCCTCCTAAGAGGCAGTCCAGTCCCGGAACTCTCTCCGGCTTTAATCCACTATTTGAGTAAATAGTTACACACGAGTTTGGATCCGAAGAACTCGTCAACTTCAACACGAGTTTGGATCCGAAGAACTCGCCAACTTCAACCGAGAGTTTGGATACGAAGACTCTCCAACTTCAACCGAGAGTTTGGATACGAAGACTCCCCAACTTCAACCTTTCACAATAGGTTTTGATCTCCTTACAATAGGATGAAGATCTTTCTTTTCAACTCAATAACTCTAACACAATTTGTGGATGGCAAATGAAGGCTTTGTAGAGTTGTATGTGGATAAGCTTTGGTGGTTTGGAAATTTTTAGGCTCAAAGCATCAACCTTGAATGAAGGGGTTCAAGGCTATTTATAACCAAAGCTTGAAAAGAAGCCAAAGGCAACTTTTCAGTCACGAACCGGCATACCGCCGGTATGATCCGGCATACCGGCGGTATACCGGTCTGGAATTACAACGGCTAGAAATAGAGCCGTTGGGATCATTAATTGCTGGAAATCCGACCGTTGGAATTTTAACATTTCGGAAGCGGTATACCGTCGGTATGATCCGGTATGCCGTCGGTATGCCGGTTTTGTAAACAGAAACTTTCTGTGAACAAAAAACCGGTATACCGTCGGTATACTCCGGTATACCGTCGGTATGCCGCTTATCCATCAAAAATGATCCTGGGCTTATTTCTGCCCTAGCTTTCGATTTTGCCATCCATTTCTTGTGTTTACAATTATTCCTAAGACTCATTACAGACTCCAGATATACTTAGACAGGTGCAGGCTTCTTTAGAGTCTTGAAATGATGATGGCATGGCTTGGCTTCTTCCTTTGAAAGGTGCTGGCTTTTCCCTTGGCGGCAGCTGTCCAAAGATATCCAGTTTGTAAAAACTGAATACCTTTCGGGGGCTTCGCCCCCGAACCCCCGACGAGGGGCGCTGCCCCCTCGACCCCCGTCCGCTGACCGGGCAGCGGAACCCCCGGTGCGTAGCTCCAGAAATGTCGTCGGGTGGTTCAGAGAAATCTTGTAGGATCCGTCGTCTTTGGCCCACCATGATTTCTTTATTGCATATTTCCACATTGATCTTATTTATTGCTTTTCTGCATGTACATGTTAGACGAACAAAGCAATATACATAGTAGCAAGTATGATAAGTTAAAGCACATTAGGACTATGCAAAGTTTAAGTATAAGTGCTAAGGTGATAGCATAAATGTTAGTGATATCATAATAATTAAACTTAATTGAATGACCACAATCAAAAACATAGTTTTGATTTTGGCAACCCAAGTAAGTTTAAGATAGATAAGCTAATATCACTAATATGTAAACCAATAGGCACATATCACCAAAGATATAAGTATAAGTAGAAATGCTATAGCGATAGTATGAAGATTAGTGATAATGAAATGCTAAACTTAACATATTAACCATATTCAAAAATATGATACAATCATTGGGCCAACAATTTTATCTCGGGAGAAGGACTTTTAGTTAATCCAAAAAAGATCGCTACCATGGAGTCTTGGATGACCGACATCTGTTGCAGAGGTTAGTAGTTCACGGACTTGTCATGTATTACCGAAGATTCATAGAGAATTTCTTACGAATTGTAGAACCGATTACACAGTTGACGCGTAAGGATCAAGAGTTCCAGTGGACAAAATACTGTCAGAAGGCTTTTTAGGAAATGAAGAAGAGGTTGACCTCAGCACCTATTTTAACGCTTCCTTCTGGATCTGGAGGATTTTTGTATATTTCTTTATAGCTCAACTACAGCTATTAGAGGATCAACAAGATCTTAAAAAAGTAGTCATTATGCCGAGAAAGCAAGGAGTACATGCCAATCTTGAAGTACAGTCATCATTTGTGGATAGGATCAAGACAGCTTTGCCAACAAATGTAAGATTTTGAAGTCTTCAAGTGAGGACAGAGGCTGGAGAGAAGACAAGACTAGATATTCGTGAGAATGGAACATTAAGGTGCAGAAATCGTATATATGTTTTGAATGGAGAACAGAGGTAGGAGTTAAAAAATAAGGTGCATAGTTCTATTTATTCTGTTTATATCGGAGGTAATAAGATGTACAGATACCTGGAAGAGTACAACTGGTGGTATGTTATAAAGAAGGAGAATGCACACTTTGTACTGAAGTGTTTGGTATGTAAGAAGGTGACGCATCAGATGACCGCAGGTATGTTGCAACCACTTCATATCCCAAAATAGAAGTGGGAGAATATTACTATAGATTTGGTTACTAGATTCCGAGGATTCCCAGCAGAAAGGACGAAGTTTGGGTGATTATGGATAAACTCACAAAGACGGTACATTTCTTGCCATTCAAAGTAGGACAGTCCATCAAAATATTAGCTGACTTATACATGAGGCAAATTGTGAAACTCCATGGAGTACCATTCTGTATAGTCTCGAACAAGAATTCCATATTCATATCACATTTCTGGAGGAGTATGCATGAGGGTTTGGGTACGAGGCTCAAGTTCACTACCTCGTATCATTCACAAATGAATGTCCAGTCAGAGCTCACTATTTAAACCTTAGAAGACATGTTGAGAGCATGGATGTTAGACTTTGAAGGTTCTTTGGAAGACTACTTGCACTTGGTGGAATTCTCCTACAACAATATTTACCAAGATAGCATACAAATGGCTCCATATGAGGTATTGTATGGAAGGAAGTATAGATCTCTGGTATATTGGATCAATATTGGAGAACGACAGATACTTGGACCAGAGCTATTGACGCAGACAGTTGAGAAAGTTAAGCGGATTCAGAGTCATCTTTTCGTAGTTCAAGACCGACAAAATTGTTGGGCAGATTTGCTTCATCGACCATTGGAACTCAAGGAAGAAGGGCATATATTTCTGAGAATTTTACCGACTCTAGGCACTATTAGATTCTGGAGTAAAGGGATATTGAGTCCAAGGTACATTGGCCCATTCCATATCATTGAACATATAGGAGAGGTGGCATATTGTCATGCATTACCCCTTTACAAGATAGAGTGCATGATGTGTTCGATGTCTCACAGTTGAGGAGGTAAGTGACTGATCCTAGTCATATGGTCAATCACTCTGAGATCACTATGGGACACAGTTTATCATATAAGGAGTAGTCGGTTGGTATCTTGGATACTAGTAAGAAGGTGCTTATAGGGCAAGATTATTTCGGGTTGCGTGTAAGCACCATTCTCCAGGAGAATCTACCAGGGAGCGAGAATATTCCATGCAGGAGCGATATCCCCATCTATTTGTGGATTCCGGTAAGATTTAGCTTAATTATTCTTATGTTATAGATTTTCCATGATAGTGTTATTTAAATTTCGAGGAAGAAATTTTATAAGGTAGGTAGGTTTGAGCCCCCTAATTTTTGGAATTTATTTTTAATTATTTTTATTTGTTTAATATGGATATTTTAATGTTAAACCCTATTTAAAGTCAATAATGACTATAGTAGTACTTTACCGTAGCGTTGATTTTCGAAGCACAACAACTATCGATTTCCTAAGTCTAATTCTATTTTTGAATTCTAGACAAGTCTACCTTCAATTTGATATATCATTTGCCATCCAAATTTGTTATCTAACTTTCTAATGACTTCGCACAACTTTTGGTTAATTTAGCCCATTTGACCGTTTACCGTAATTCTAGACCTAACTTCGAACTTGAGTTCGGGACTCGACATCAAACAAAATCATTTGACCCAATGTACAATTTTGACCCACTTTGAGCCTATGACACACATGCCACTAGTATGCCACTCAATCGAGTTTCTATGTGCTATTTATTTACAAATGGCACATGAGACCCACTATTTGACTTTTTGGGTTTAATTTGTCTAGAAAGTATGTTTCGACCCTAACCTAGCCAACCCCACTCGATAGAGCCTATCTAAGGTTGCAAAAATTACTATGATATATAGTTAATTGATTTTCTGGAGAACTAAATGCAGCCATGTGCAATTATTACCATATCTCTGACTTAGTCAAAGCAACCCTTCAAATAGGGAAACCTATTGTCATAGTAAGCTATTGGAGGGTCAAATTCTAACCAAACCAATCCAAACTAAGGCCAAACTCTCCACAACATAAATACCATCAAAACTTCTACATAATTCCATCCTCATTGCTGCCACCACCCTACCCATAAGCCCCTAAAGTCGAGCAGCTACAATCCTAGGCCGAACCCCACCTCTATTCACACCCATTTTTCATTGATTCTTGTGCCAACCACCACCACTTTTGCTCCCTTGATGTCTTCTTCTACCCTAGTAACCCTAGAAGCCATCTCGAGGCCATTGGAGAGGTGCACAACTCATCTCTTTGGGTAAAACTTGTAACGTCCCAATCCCAAAAAGCGTAGGACCAGTTATGTAGACATGCTAGCCGTATAATAAATATACGTAAGCTGTAAAATATACGAAAACCATGACACACTAAATCTCATCCATAAAATATATAAATAATGATATAAAATCAACTTTGAATTATTCTTTATACAAGTTGTTGGACGGAGACAAATCGACTACCAACTATTTTAAATGAGAGAAAAATATACAAGGAAAGAATTTATCAAGCGAAGCAAAAGACGATTCAAAAGCAATCATCTTCGAAAGGATGGAGAAGATCACAGCCTTGGCTAGAACACCTACAAAAAGTCACAAATACACACCTGAAGAATTCACCTGGTCCTCAGAGGGACGTAACAAGATACAGAAAGAACTAGCCATAAAAACTGAATATAAAATATGCCATAAGTCACAAGTAAAAGTGAAGTGACATGATATTAACTAGGGTCACTTAACCATTCTACAGTGTACATGCAGCTAAGAACAAACCTTTAGTCGCGTGGGCACTTCTGGCTATAAATAGGATTGGCTTTGTTCCCATATAGGGTACCATGGGCCTATGTCTGTAACGCTCCGTGAATGTCAGATGGCATCAATATAGTGTATGTCCATGATGCTCAGCGAACATTAGAGGGTATTAATGACCTGCATCTCTGGCAGAGCTTACAGGTTAAAAGGAAAGTGTAATAGTGGCACATATGATAAGAAAATGTTATCCCCATCCGATGCACCTACCTAAGTCGCATCCACGACCATGTACCTCTACTAACTGCCAAGTCTTCTAACATGCATCTAATTTGCAGTTAGACCTAACGTACGTTCCATACATATCAGTGATCAGCCAATACACAAGTTCGGAGGCTATATGCTACTCACCACTCACCTTTTGGCACATCTGTGTCCAAGTTTATGAAAATGTGCTAAACTAGTGGTATTCCCTTAACTCTAGGTTCATATGCAAATTTAAAGGCGAGAATGAAAATACAACTAGCATTATTGTGAAACTCGTCTCACTGTATTAGTATTTATGTACGGGTACATATTTTAAGCCGTATTTCGTATTTCTTGGTTTTCGAATATTTTAAATTTTTCCAAAGTATTGGTTAAACTTGACTTCATTTAATTTGGTTCGGTTCAACTTTGTATCGGGCTTGTTTTGGTTTAGGTGGGTTTGAGATAAGATGTTTTGTATAAAACCCAACTCCTCTCTCTCTCTCCTCTATTATTTTTATTCTCTTCATCTCCTTCCTCTTCATTTTCTCCTCCAATTTAAGGCAAGTACACCTAGCCAAATGTTGAACAAATATTTTTTTGTTTGTTCTAAACTCTTCCTTAAATGATTCTAAGCATCTTTAGAACTTGGAGTTTTTGATTTTCATAGATGGATTCTTGTAGATCTAAGTTTATAGTCTTTTTGGTTTTCTTGGGCTTTGATCTACTAAATTTCATTATTTTCAAATTTTGATTGTTTTATGTTGTAGATAATTCGATTTTACTCAAAATGGACCATTAAAAAGTTAGATTTTGACTTATTTTGAGGAAGTTATGGTCAAAATAAGATTTAAGCATTTTTTAGTTCATCTGTCCTGATTCTGGCAGGGATAATGAATAGTGCCGTATAGTGCAGCCTGCCGCATAGTACAGACTGCCGCATAGTGCAGCCTGCCATATAGTACAGCCTATCATATAGTACAGACTGTCGTATAATGCATCCTACTGCATAGTGCAGCCTGCCGCATGGTGATGCAGCCTGTCGCATAGTGCAGCCTGCCGCATAGTACCGTAGAAGGCTGCATATTACAGCAGGAGGCTGTATAGTGCCGTAGGAGGCTGTATATTGCCACAGAAGGCTGCATAGTGCCACAAAAGGTCGTATAGTACAGCAGAAGGCTGCATAGTACCGCAGAATGCCGTATAGTATCTATTTTGGCTGTTTTATGTCCTATTTGGCTGATTTGTGGCCCGAATTTCTTCAATTCCCAACATGAAAGTTGTAGATCTTTGTCTTGGCTTCAAGAATTTTCTTGTTTTACTTTAGCTGGAGTTGATATGCGATTGATAACTTCAATCATAGTTTTGATCTTTTGGCATGTTTTCTGTACTTGACGTTTTGAGGTTTCTTCAACTGCAATAAATTTCTTAACATGATTTAATGATCTTGTACAGTTAGAGAATGATTGTACTCCCTTCGTACACCTAACACTAGCACAGTTTCAATTATTGTTTTATGCCAATTAGTTACTTTTACTTATTCCTTCTCACATGTCCGGATATGTCTTTCCTTTCGAATATTTCTTATGTGATATGATATGTGTTTTCATGTTTTTTTGGATTTATTGTACCTTACAATCTATGCATGATTAGAATTTTTTTATAGTGACATGTTGTGGTGCACTCATAATTTATGCCTTTTCTTTGCTTTACATGATAGTGACCCGTTGTGGTGCACTCTTGAACATGTCTTTCTCTTCTTTACATGATAGTACCCATTGTGGTGCACTCTTGAACATGTCTTTCTCTGCTTTACATGATAGTGATTCGTCGTGGTGCACTCTTGAATATGTCTTTGCATGATAACATGATAGTGGCCCATCGTGGCGCACTCTTAACAAGCAACCTTAACATGATAACTCTTGATAGTGGTCTGTTGTGGCACACTCTTGATATGACAAGTAAACCTGACATGACATGAACCATGAATGCTTTTGCGACGACTTTATTGGCTTACAAGTAATGAATGATTTGGACACCATGGGTGTTTCTTTTGAGTGTGTTTGTACAAGCTACATGTTCTGTATTGTATCATGTCTAGGACATGAATTCCTGATTTCCCATGGTCAGGGATTCATAAAGAATCTGGCTAGGATTAATGATTAGATTGATCAAGTAGTTCATAAAGAGACTTTTCCAGTTACCTGTTACCCCTTTGATCCCGACCTTATATATATACATATATATATATATATATATATATATATACATGGGATTTGGAGTTATCTGTCATGATGAGCACACTTCCAGCTCACCATCGAGTGGGGCACCTCCTTAGGACACATGTATCTTACTGCAGTGTGTCTGCTATACTTATTTTTCTTTTGTTAGGGTCACTCCAGTAACAGCAGGCAGGTAACTGGACTTGGAAATCTCTTTGCATCTTGTTAGTAACTAGGCTTGTGATAACCCTAGTTAGTTAAAGTATGAAGCCGTACTCACTGTTTGGCCATGATTGATGGATGGAGTCAGTCCAGTCCAGTCTAGTTTTGTCTAGACAGTGTTCGTATGTTTATTTCATTACACTATGGTTTATGCTTTACTTTCATCGATGAATGGTCAGGAGACAATGTTCTGTTCAGGATAAGGGTCACAACCATGGTCCTTGTTTAGTTTAAGGGTTATGACTTGACTTCCAGAATAGTTTCTAAGTCATTCTATCATTGTCATTCTATTTTGTTCTAACATGCTCACATATTCAGTTATCTCACAGGCTCATATGTTCAGTTCTCTCACAAGCTATATAGATGATCCCTATATTGTGTCACCATGTTTGTATGACCCGGCTATCTCACTTGCTTACATGACGAATTGATTTTACATGTTCTCAAGCTTCTGTTTACTTAACATATCTATACCTTACATTATGTTGCATGATAATTACCTTATGCTCCAAGATGCTTACTTATTGTCTTCCTATGTTTGGGATAAGTGCATCGTTAGTGAACGAGTATCGATCTGCTCTTACTTATTTGTATGTCTAATTGTTGCTGTTAGTGATTGCTGGTTTTAGTTCATAGTTTGGCCTCCTTTGTGGTACTTGCAAATGGGGGTCTGACTCCACTGGTTTTGTTTGGCCAGATCTGATAGAGGAGCCTAGAGGATCTTCTGCACCATCTACTCGACGGTGACCATCCAGAGCACCAGAGTAACTGAGTGGGTTTCTTGTTTCATTCTTCCACCTGTTATGTACCTTATTCTTTTGTGGCGTTTAGCCTCCAAGCACGTGTTTAGCTCGTGTTTTGGTTTTTGATATTTAGCCTATGGGCCCAAACATGATGTGCGCCTATAGCTAGATCTTATCATGTATGACTAGTACTCTTGCTAGTTCTCTATTTTGGTATGACAAGTTTCATGATCATCCATGTATAAATGGTTTGGGACGCTTTACTATTGTATGTCTGATGATCATAATTCTTGTACTTTGTATAATTGTTTGTGATTGAGATACCTAGGTGTAGCACCCAGTTTCCCAAATGAGAGTAATTTTGAAATTTCGTGTTTATAATTATTTTAATAATGATATTTAATTCATGATATAATTTTTGGTGATTTTAAATCATTTTAACATTATTTAAATCAATGACTTGTGGTTTTGACGTTTTGCTAGTAAAACCCTAGAGACTGTTTGACCTAGAGCCTAACCATGTGATTATGATATTTTAATGTCATTTTTGGCCTAAGGATATTTTTGCATTTGACCTCTTTGAATTATTTTGATATTATTTTATTATTTATGATATTGTTTTGGGGTTAGTTGAGTCGGGTTCGAATTTCAACTCAATCCGACTTGAAACTTGGACCCGGGGGTAGTTTGACTCTAGTGGGACCCACACACTAGTTAGGCATGACCCACATGATATTAATTTTAGTCCACATGATAGAAATATTTTAGTTAGAGGTTAGACTAATTATTATGGATAAGGTTAGTGTGATTAGAGACTTTAGAATGACTAATTTAGTCCCAACCAATTAGCCCTTTCCTAATACTCATAGAATAGGTTAGTAGGGGCTTTTGGACTTTTCCTAATAGGACAAAACTACCTTTATGGCCAGCCACAATAAGGATAGGGTTGAGCCTCCCATTTGTCATTATCCATCTATTTTTCTCTCTCTTGTTCTTCCCTAAATTCCTAGAGAGCAATCCCTAGCAATTTCTCCACCAAATCCTTCTATTTCACCACCAAATCTTCTTCTTTCCTTCTCCATTCTAGCCAAGGAGGAAGCTACCCAAGTTTGGGAGGATTCGAAGCTCGTTCGTGTCCTTTTGGAATCTCTACGTGTCGGTGTCGCTCCGGAAAGGCTTTTCTTCGATTCGATCTACCGGGAGGTATAAATATCTTCTTCTTTTTATTTTCTCATGTATATAGGTCTATTTTGAACCCATAAGAATGATCCCCATGGTTGTATCTCCATTTGTGTCCATTTTGTGTCCATTTGGAGGTCATAGGAGTGTCCTTTGTGTTGTGGATGAAAAAAAAAAAAAAATATATATATATATATATATATATATATATATATATATATATATATATATATATATATTTTGTAATGAGAGTGTATCTATATTTATATATGTAATAAATGGTTCATGATGATTATATAATCAAGTTTGTGAGTGTGGTTCTTCATATTATTATTGCTATTATTGTTGTGGATAATTAGGATATATATTGTGTATTCTTTTGGCTCAAACTATCTAAATCCGTCATGATTTTTATCCACGTTTTTAATTTCAGCCCTAACTTAGAAATGTCATAACTTCTAGCTCAAAGCTCGGTTTAATCTCTCGTTTCTTTTAAAAGAAGCGTATTGAAGTTAGCTTTTCAAAAACATGTATTAATAGGCATAATTCTTTCTGTAATTTTCTGGAGAATTATTTGAGTGTCAGCTGTACGAAAGACAAACGCGTTCTCGGTATTTTCGCGATTCCGGGAGTTTCCGGAAACGAAAATGTGATCCGTTTGAAGTTTCGGAAAGCTAACATATAGATCTATAATGTAGTTTAATCCTAAATTTTAATTCATGCTGAGATAGTACAGTATTGATTATTAGTAGAAGTTACTATTCGACATATGCATTTTGTGCACCCTTGTGTGTAATATAATGTTCTATTTGATTTTAACCCATGTTAACGTATATATATTATGTAACTAAATAGAGAATACAAGCATGAGTAAATGGTTAAATAAATAATGTATGAGGTATAAGTATCCTATTTAATATAAGCATGTATAAGTATGGCTTGTAATGAATATGTAGGTTCCATAGTATGTAATGTATGGTGCATATAGTGGTGCAAGAGAATAAATAAATGATGAATGAATGCAAGCATGAATGTAATATAATAATAGATGTAATATATGCAATATACAAGTTAATGAGATGTAATGTTCTATGTTAACACAAATCCTATATTACCTCATGTACCCCCTTATACTATGTTGACACTATCACACTTGACACATTGTTCACTTACACTTTCACACTCTTTGATATGTATACACTATGTATGCCCATTTAACCCTCACTTGCCCCTTTGTCATGTTCACATACATACACATAGCCTCTTAAATAAGTATTTATGAATATAGTTAACTTAGCTATGTATGTATATTATATATACGTTAGCATATTGTGTTGTAATATATATAAGTTCATATAACCATTTGAAATGCCATGATTATAGACCTAATATTGAATACTAATATATGCATGTGTATATATGTGTAGACATATATAGCTTAAAGTAATAGATTACCTAGTGTATATCCAATGTGAATTCTTGCCTATTTGAGTATTGAATAATTGCATGCTATATAGAGTCGGGTGTATGTTGGCTTGTATAGCCTTGTATTGATGTGTGCTTGCTAGGATAGTCTTGGTTAGGCTTAGTAAGACTTGCTGGGTTAGGACATGACCTAGTTTGACCTAGTTTGACTAGTGGAGTTGACCAGAGTTGACCAAGGGTTGACTTTGGCCTAGTTTGACCTAGATTCTTGTAGAATGCATTGTAGTGCTTTATATTACCCTTCTAGACATGTTGTGACTTGTGCTATTCTAATTAGGAGCCAGACACCTCTCCTCGGACAGTATCTTTACCTTGGAGATTCAGATATCAGACGAGTACATTCTCTGATCATTTTATATCTTGCTTAGAATTATTTTCTGCAGTAGATTACTTTACTTGTACTGTCACGACGGTCACACGGATTGGTACTATATAGATCCTTTCTTGAGATGTTATCCTTATGGAGCATCGGGTACTACGTCTTCTGTGTGTTTCACTTACATGGCATATCACTATGCTTCTTGGTTCTTTGATCACTTACGACATATACTCTTATGATCGTAGAGTCTTCCTAGAATCTTACACTGTTGGGTAACCCCCAGAAACACCCATTTATGGGCATCCATGTATCACCCTATGGGGCCTTGCATGGAATCATATAACATAACCTGGCTGGATCCTTGTGTATTGATTGGGGGTACGGGGGAGTATAAGTGGACATGTAAATACTAGCCAAATAGTGTAGTATCAGAATCACTTCCGTAGTATAGTATCAGAATCTCCTAGCCCATTTACATGTTCATATTGTACTCTGACTCACTAGCCACATGTTAGTTCTTTATTTATAGTAGATATTTCTATTACAGCTCTCTCTGTTTACATACAGTATTTTTTTCAGTACCTGTATCTTACTTTACTGCATGATTATATTTTCTAACCTGCTATGATCTGTTGAGATGTACTGTACTCGCTCCAGTCCTGACTGGACCTATTGATAAATTTTACAGATAGCTTGGAGGTTGCTTGCTAGCCTAGAGGAGACATAGTAGAGGTTGTTTAGATAGTTATTTCATTTTGTCTGGAGTTGTATTTTACTTTGTGGATTACTGTATTGAGTTTTAAGATGTATTTATGGGTTTATGTATCTTAGACACTTAGACTTCTATCTCCTATATCTCTTTTGGATTTCATGTTTTATCTATCTTTATCATGCTTTTCCCTAGATGTGATTGAGACTGTATCTGCTATGTCACCCCCATTCGGGGAGTATAAACTGTTTAGTCTTATACTGTTATATGCATTGAGACCTAGGACAGCATTCTACCACCGACACTGCGGTGTAGGCTGGGCGTTGTTACGTTTTTGTACCCAAACAGTGGGTGCGGGTCGTGACACGTTTTTAGTGGTGGCCCATGCAGGTCGAGACTAAAGTGTAGTGGTATTCGAACTAGAGTACCACTACAGCCTGCAGTAGAATTATGATATATTTTGAAGGTAGTCAATCACAGTTAGGAACCTTTGAGAGATTCCCGGGACGACCCTGGAGAATCTTATTTAACTTCGATTTGAAAACTCTTTTTTCCCTTGATTTTTTTATCTTTATTTTCTGTTGTTGAATTTGATTTTAATGGATTATTGTTGAATTTGAGTTGTATTTATTAATTTTGGTGAAAGGTTTTCGAATTTTGAATTTTGATGGTAGCTGTTGCATTCGAGTTTGTATTTTGATGGATTTTATTTATTTTTGAATTTTGATGTTCGTTAATAAATTTGATTTGATTTTTTGAGTATTCATTATTGATTTAATTTAATTTTTGGCAAGATGAAGTTATATGGGCTAGGTCATCTATGTTATGGAATCTAGTCTTCTATAGTCACATTAGCCAGTATGGTGAGGACATATAGTCTGACTCTGGATATATTTCTCGGGTGTGGAAATTTAAGGTTTTTGCTGCCAAGTGAAAATGTTAAATACCATGATTCTAGAGATATGTGCATAAGTCAAGTGCTCTGTGATTATCGTAGCCTTGCTTACTAGTATGACGAGGATTTAGAGTACCATAATTTTGGATAGACACATATGATTATCAGATTGTACCTTAAATGTTTTCGAACATATTTTTGCTACTTTTGTTTCAGTCATTCAAAAAAAAAGAATTATTGTTGTTTTGTTTTGTTTTGTTTCTCATTGTTTACTTAGGATGTAGCTTTAGCTATTTTTGTAAACCTTGTGTAACTTCTTACAAATTTATTTCTTCTTAATACAATAAATCAGTGATTTTGCTAGGCCTTATTTTTGATTTGATATGATAGCTCTGATTTCGAAATGGGTTCCACTTTTAAATAGATAAGCGGAACATATTCTTTTATCATTCTTTTTCTGCCAGTATTTTTACTACAATCATTCCTTGTCTTATATACCTGTCCTGATTTTATCAATTCCCTGTCTCGTATATAATTTTGTTAGCTATACCTTGAAAACTCTTGAATCTTTATATTGTTTTTATCTGAGAAATGTTGAGGAAGTGACGTAAATCATCTAGTTCGGAAATGATGTAATTGGTTATCATAGGATGATTTTGTAGGAATCAGAGTGTTCGATGTCAAATATAAAAAATTTGAAATGGGGATGTGGTAAAGGTTTAAAATGAAATCGAGGGATAAATGTTATCAATTTAGAAACAATCACGGAAAGTTGGTTATGAATAATTCATGGATGTATTTCAAAACTAATGAGGATGTTCAAGGTCAACCTAGTTTTGAGGACTTAGAAAATCTTGGTTATTGATTCTGGGGAAAACTTTTACTCTGAGGCGATGTGGAAATTTAGTAATAGAAAGAAAATTTTATTGTAATCAATAATCATGCAAAAATTGAACTAGATATTGTAAGAAATGACTAGAGACAGATAGAACACAAGGATTTTATGTTATAGGAATTATTTTGGATGATTGAGAAAAAAATGTGTAAAATTCGAAAGGATAATAATTGAAGGTGAACGTTGAAGAAATGTGAAGGTTGATTTATAAAACGAGAATAAATTTTGCATGACATAGTGGTATTAGGGTTGAATAAATACGAGGCTTGATTTAAACAAGTACGAGGATTCCATAAACTGGATTTGGAGGTTTCGGATCTAATTTAGAACGAGGTGAAAGAATTTGGAAACTTGATTAAATGGGTAAGTATTGATACCTAATTTAGAGGGGTATGCTTCGTGGAAAATGTTTTGGAAGTTTAGAATTTTGTCTATGGTAATTGTGGTAGAGGTTTAGATGACTGAAGGATTATAAAATTTCGATGATAGTCATATGAAGGTTGATTTTTATATTGGGACTTGTGAGAAAAAAATATGATTTAGCAAATGACAGACTTGATGGTATTAGAGAGAGATGATTAACTTGACTCCTTATGAAATCTTCCCTTGTTTTTCCCCAAAGTGTTTTCAATATCATTGAATCTTAGCTCCCTTAATCATGACCAATCGGATTTGATCATCTTCTCTTATCATATTAATATCGTGGGTTGTACTCAATTGAATTAAAATTTGATTATGGCCAGAATCTCCATCCTTGTAAGCTCGTGCTCAGGCTTGATGAACTGTCCTCTATATTGCCTAAATCTTGATTTTCCAGAATTGATCAACTTAGATCGTATCGAGACTAAATGTTTTTAATATATATTTTGATTGGATTTCCATGAAATTGACTTTCATTCTTAAACTTGTGATTTAATTTTTCTTTGATTAGTACCCCTTTCAGATAATTGGTAGTTACCCTTGTTTTATTTTGATGATACAAGTTTTTATATAGATGGTAGACTGCCTTACAGTTTTGATGATTTGTTATTTCTGTAACTTTTCTCGTTTAGCACCCTAGACTGCTTGTGTATTTGACACCCTATGACCGAATCAGTTAGTATGACTAGTATACCTAGATGAGACTTTCACTACCACCGTATGCCATGACCCTGGACGTTGTCTTTTTTTTGATGGTATGATTTGTTTAAGTTCTGGGACTTTGATTGTGGGGGTTTGACCTAGAGGGAGTAGGGACATTTTAATTTCGAGGACGAAATTTTTCTAAGGTGGGTAGAGTTGTAGCACCCAGTTTCCCAAATGAGGGTAATTTTGAAATTTTGTGTTTATAATTATTTTAATAATGATATTTAATTCATGATATGATTTTTGGTGATTTTAAATTATTTTAACATTATTTAAATCACTGACTTGTGGTTTTGACGTTTTGCTAGTGAAACCCTAGAGACTGTTTGACCTAGAGCCTCACCATGTGATTATGATATTTTAATGTCATTTTTGGCCTAAGAATATTTTTGCATTTGACCTCTTTGAATTATTTTGATATTATTTTATTATTTATGATATTGTTTTGGGGTTAGTTGAGTCGGGTTCGAATTTCAACTCAATCCGACTTGAAACGGGGACCCGGGGGTAGTTTGACTCTAGTGGGACCCACACACACTAGTTAGGCATGGCCCATATGATATTAATTTTAGTCCAAATGATAGAAATATTTTAGTTAGAGGTTAGACTAATTATTATGGATAAGGTTAGTGTCATTAGAGACTTTAGAATGACTAATTTAGCCCCAACCAATTAGCCCTTTCCTAATACTCATAGAATAGGTTAGTAGGGGCTTTTGGACTTTTCCTAATAGGACAAAACTACCTTTATGGCCAGCCACAATAAGGATAGGGTTGAGCCTCCCATTTGTCATTATCCATCTATTTTTCTCTCTCTTGTTCTTCCCCAAATTCCTAGAGAGCAATCCCTAGCAATTTCTCCACCAAATCCTTCCATTTCACCACCAAATCTTCTTCTTTCCTTCTCCATTCTAGCCAAGGAGGAAGTTACACAAGTTTGGGAGGATTCGGAGCTCGTTCGTGTCCTTTTGGAATCTCTACGTGTCGGTGTCGCTCCGGGAAGGCTTTTCTTCGATTCGATCTACCGGGAGGTATAAATCTCTTCTCCTTTTCATTTCCTCATGCATATAGGTCTATTTTGAACCCATAAGAATGACCCTCATGGTTGTATCTCCATTTGTGTCCATTTTGTGTCCATTTGGAGGTCATAGGAGTGTCCTTTGTGTTGTGGATGTGTTCATGTTACATATAGATTTATATATATATATATTGTAATGAGAGTGTATCTATATTTATATATGTAATAAATTGTTCATGATGATTATATAATCAAGTTTGTGAGTGTGGTTCTTCATATTATTATTGCTATTATTGTTGTGGATAATTAGGATATATATTGTGTATTCTTTTGGCTCAAACTATCTAAATCCGTCATGATTTTTATCCACGTTTTTAATTTCAGCCCTAACTTAGAAATGTCATAACTTCTAGCTCAAAGCTCGGTTTAATCTCCCGTTTTTTTTAAAAAACGCGTATTGAAGTTAGATTTCCAAAAACATGTATTAATAGGCCTAATTCTTTCTGTAACTTTTTGGAGAATTATTTGAGTGTCAACTGTACAAAGACAAATGCGTTCTCGGTGTTTTCGCGATTCCGGGAGTTTTCGGAAACGAAAATGCGATCCGTTTGAAGTTTCGGAAAGCTAACATATAGATCTATTATATACTTTAATCCTAAATTTTAATTCATTCTGAGATGGTACAATATTGATTATTAGTAGGAGTTACTATTCGGCATATGCATTTTGTGCACCCTTGTGTGTAATATAATGTTCTATTTGATTTTAACCCATGTTAACGTATATACATTATGTAACTAAATAGAGAATACAAGCATGAGTAAATAGTTAAATAAATGATGTATGAGGTGTAAGTATCCTATTTAATGTAAGCATGTATAAGTATGGCTTGTAATGAATATGTAGGTTCCATAGTATGTAATGTATGGTGCATATAGTGGTACAAGAGAATAAATGAATGATGAATGAATGCAAGCATGAATGTAATATAATAATAGATGTAATGTATACAATATACAAGTTAATGAGATGTAATATTCTATGTTAACACAAATCCTATATTACCTCATGTACCCCCTTACACTATGTTGACACTATCACACTTGACACATTGTTCACTTACACTTTCACACTCTTTGATATGTATACACTATGTATGCCCATTTAACCCTCACTTGCCCCTTTGCCATGTTCACATACACACACATAGCCTCTTAAATAAGTATTTATGAATATAGTTAACTTAGCTATGTATGTATATTATATATATGTTAACATATTGTGTTGTAATATATATAAGTTTATATAACCATTTGAAATGCCATGATTATAGACCTAATATTGAATACTAATATATGCATGTGTATATATGTGTAGACATATATAGCTTAAAGTAATAGATTACCTAGTGTATATCCAATGTGAATTCTTGCCTATTTGAGTATTGAATAATTACATGCTATATAGAGTCGGGTGTATGTTGGCTTGTATAGCCTTGTATTGATGTGTGCTTGCTAGGATAGTCTTGGTTAGGCCTAGTAAGACTTGTTGGGTTAGGACATGACCTAGTTTGACCTAGTTTGACTAGTGTAGTTGACCAGAGTTGACCAAGGGTTGACTTTGGCCTAGTTTGACCTAGATTCATGTAGAATGCATTGTAGTGCTTTATATTACCCTTCTGGACATGTTGTGACTTGTGCTGTTCTAATTAGGAGCCAGACACCTCTCCTCGGACAGTATCTTTACCTTGGACATTCAGATATCAGGCGAGTACATTCTCTGATCATTTCATATCTTGCTTAGAATTATTTCTTGCAGTAGATTACTTTACTTGTACTGTCACGACGGTCACACGGATTGGTACTATATGGATCCTTTCTTGAGATGTTATCCTTATGGAGCATCGGGTACTACGTGTTCTGTGTGTTTCACTTACATGGCGTATCACTATGCTTCTTGATTCTTTGATCACTTACGACATATACTCTTATGATCGTAGAGTCTTCCTAGAATCTTACACTGTTGGGTAACTCCCAGAATCACCCATTTATGGGCATCCATGTATCACCCTACGGGGCCTTGCATGGAATCATATAACATAACCTGGCTGGATCCTTGTGTATTGATTGGGGGTACGGGGGAGTATAAGTGGACATGTGAATACTAGCCAAATAGTGTAGTATCAGAATCACTTCCGTAGTGTAGTATCAGAATCTCCTAGCCCATTTACATGTTCATATTGTACTCTGACTCACTAGCCACATGTTAGTTCTTTATTTATAGTAGATATTTCTATTACAGCTCTCTCTCTGTTTACATACAACATTTCTTTCAGGACCTGTATCTTACTTTACTGCATGATTATATTTTCTAACCTGCTATGATCTGTTGAGATGTACTGTACTCGCTCCAGTCCTGACTGGACCTGTTGATAAATTTTACAGATAGCTTGGAGGTTGCCTGCTAGCCTAGAGGAGACACAGTAGAGGTTGTTTAGATAGTTATTTCATTTTGTCTGGAGTTGTATTTTACTTTGTGGATTACTGTATTGAGTTTTGAGATGTATTTATGGGTTTATGTATCTTAGACACTTAGACTTCTATCTCCTGTATCTCTTTTGGATTTCATGTTTTATCTATCTTTATCATGCTCTACCCTAGATGTGATTGAGACTGTATCTGCTATGTCACCCCCATTCGGGGAGTATAAACTGTTTAGTCTTATACTGTTATATGCATTGAGACCTAGGACAGCGTTCTATCGCCGACACTGCGGCGTAGGCTGGGCGTTGTTACGTTCTCTTACCCAAATAGTGGATGCAGGTCGTGACACTAGGATTGTTTAACCTAGGATCGATTGTTGGCTTGTAGAAGTAACCCCCATGTCTTGACAGCTTATACGTAATTTTAGAGTACTGGTGTACTTTGGTATTGCGTAGCTGGCCTTGTCTGTCCCTACTTGCTAGATTCTGGTCTTGGGACGTGACAATTATGTACAACTGAAAGCAAGTATGAACTGTATCAAGAAGGCAACTGGAAATAACCACAGGCAGTAATATGCAATAACTAAAGAAAAAGCAGACTAAATATAAGCAGTAAATAAGGCAAGATATATTGCCTGGTGTGACGTCTAGTGTGGTGCGATGATCCGACAGGTTCATTTTTGTCCAATAGCCGAAGTCAATGCGTAAGGGACCAAAATTCACAAAAAAATTAGAAGGCACGATTTAGTCATGATTGGCGATGATAATAAAAGAGAGTTTGTGGAATAGTATACTATTTGTAGAAATATTTGTAATAATTTAAAACAAGATATTTATTAGTCAAAATATGTCTTAGGAATATACTAAAATCAAAATCATTTTTAGGCAAATACTCTAGTTGTAAAATATGATTTTTTAGATAAAACTATATTTCATATATAAAAATATTTAAGTAATTATCCAAAAATATTAAGAAGTCATTTAGGCCAAAAGCTATAAATTTGTCGAATATATAGATAAATACGAAAATCTAAAAAAATATTTTGGAACTAAAACTAATTTTGTCACAATAACTTTTGCTCATGTTAGCTTTCAAAATACCGTAATATAATATATTTTAGCTAAAATCTAATTTGAAATCAATACAGGCAAAATCCCTGATGTTATAATTTTGTAAAATAACTATTTAAGTAACAAAATAGTAGTAATACTTAATAGTAGAATTGTTAACAAAATGATAATAAAATATACAGTTAAATATTTGACTGAAATATTCCTATAACAATATAAGTAGTAGTAGTAATAATAATAATAATAATAATAATAAGAGTAATAATATATTAATAGTAGCTTCATTGCTGTTTTCTTTCCAAAAATAATAAAAATATTACTTTACCTATTCCTAGAGCTAGCTCGTTTTCCTTTCTTTATCGAGAGAACCAAATCAAAAGTGAATCAACAGGAACTTTCATTTAGAAGAAGAAAAGAAAAAGAGATAGAGAAACTTATTAGGAAAAAAGAGTAAGAGGAGAGAGGGAGCCTTACAGGGGGAGGAGATCGTTGGTACGACGACCGCCAGCGGACGCGGGGAGACACACTGAAGGGCGCTGCGCTGGGGACTCCGTCATGGAGCGGCAGCAGCACGGGAGACGCCGGGGCACTACGGCAACGCGAGAGGCGCCGGGACGCGGCGGCAGTGCAGGAGACGCCGAGACGCGGCAGTGCCGGTGCTCACGGTCGCCACGGGCGCAATGCTTGGTGTCACGCCCCAGAACTAGAATACTAGCAAGTGGGGACGGACAAGGCCAGCTACGCAATCCTAAAGTACACCAGTACTCTGAAATTACGTATAAGTTGTCAAGACATGGGGGTTGCTTGTATAAGCCAATAGTCGATCCTAGGTTAAACAATCCTAGGTATCTCAATCACAGGCAATTATACAAGGTATAAGAAGTATGATCATCAGACATACTATAGTAAAGCGTCCCAAACCATTTATACATGGATGATCATGAAGCTAGTCATACCAAAATGGAGAACTAGCAAGAGTAATAGTCATACATGATAAGCTCTAGCTATAGTCTAGAATACGCACATCATGTTTAGGTCCGTAGGCTAAATATCAAGGACCAAAACTCGAGCTAAGCACGTGCTCGGAGGCTAAATGCCACAAAAGAATAATGTACATATCAGGTGGAAGAATGAAACAAAAAACCCACTCAGGTACTTTGGTGCTCCGGATGGTCACCGTCGAGTAGATGGTATGGAAGATCCTTTAGGCTCCTCTATCAGATATGGCCAAACAAAACCAGTGGGGTCACACCCCCAAATAGCAAGTAGCACAAAGGAAACCAAACTATGAACTAAAACCAGCAATCACTAACATTAATAATTAGAGATACAAATGAGTAAGAGCAGATTGAGACTCGTGCACTACCAATGCACTTATCCCGAACATAGGAAGACAATAAGTAAGCTTCTTGGAGTATAAAGTAAATAACATGTGACATAATATAAGTTTAGACATGTTTAGTAAATAGAAGCTTGAGAACATGTAAAATCAACTGGTCATGTAAGCATGTGAGATAGCCGGGTCATACAAACATGGTGACCCAGCATAGGGATCATATATAGCTTATGAGGGAACTGAACATGTGAGCATGTAAGATAAATGAACATGTGAGCATGTTAGAACAAAAATAGAATGACAATGATAGGATGACTTAGGAACTTTTTCGGAAGTCAAGTTACAACCCTTAAACCAAACAAGGACCGGGGTTGTAACCCTTCTCCAGAACAGAACTTAGCCTCCGATCATTCATTGATAAAAGTAAAGCATAAACCATGGTGTACTGAAATAAACATACGGACACTGCCTAGACAAAACTAGACTGGACTGGACTGACTCCATCCATCAATCACGGCCAAGCAATGAGCATGGCTTGATACTTTAACTAACTAGGGTTATCAAAAGCCTAGTTACTAACAAGATGCAAAGAGATTTCCAAGTCCAGTTACCCGCCTACTGATACCGGAGTGACCCCAGCAAAAGAAAACAAGTATAGCAGACACACTGCAGTAAGATACATATGTCCTAAGGAGGTGCCCCACTCGACGGTGAGCTGGAAATGTGCTTATTATGACAGATAGCTCCAAATCCCATGTATATATATAAGGCCAGGATCAAACGGGCAACAGGTAGCTGGAAAAGTCTCTTCATGAACTACTTGATCAATCTAGTCATTAATCCTAGCCAGATTCAGTATGAATCCCTGACCGTGGAAAATCAGGAATTCAAGTCCTAGACATGATGCAATACAGAATATGTAGCTTGTATAAACACACTCAAGAGAAACACCTACGGTGTCCAAATCATTTATTACTTGTAAGCCAATAAAGCCGTCACAACAGCATTCATGGTTCATGTCATGTCATATCATGTTACTTGTCTGGAGTACACCATGATGGGTCACTATCATTTTAAGAGTACTTGTTACGGGTGTGCCACGACGGGCCACAATCATGTTAAGCAAAGAAGTGACATGTGACTTGAGTGCACCGCAACGGGTCAATATCGTGTTAAGCAAAAAAGAAAGACATACACTATGAGTGCACCGTAACGGGTCACTATCATGTTAAGCAAAGAAGAAAGATATACATTATGAGTGCACCGCAACGGGTCACAATCATGTTAAGCAGTCATAGACATAAGAAAGCTTGTAGATAGATCTTGATAAAAGGTGTATCATAACATATAAGAAGGAATAAATGAGGAAATTACTTGGCCTAAAACACCAATTGAATCTGTGCTAGTATTACGAGTATGAGAGGGTTACAATCATTCTCTAACTATATAATATTATCAAATCATGTTAAGAAATTAATTTATTAAAGAAATATCAAGCTATTAAGTAGGGTCGTCACAATTTAGGCCAAGACATAAAACATGCAATACAATCATAAGCTTCATATCAAGAATGAAATAAACTTGCATAAAATGGTTGGTAACATATTCTTGAAAACTAAGAAAAAGATATACAACTTTCATGTTGGGAGTTGGGAGAAATTCTGGTCATAAGTCAGCCAAATAGGACATAAAACAGCCAAAAACAGTCAAAACATGTACTATGCGACATTTTGCGGCACTATGCAGCCTTCTGCGGCACTATACGGCCTCCTGCGGCACTATGCAGCCTTCTACGGTACTATGCAGCCTTCTACGACACTATATGGCCTCCTACGGTACTATGCGGCCTTTTGCGACACTATACGGCCTCCTGCGGCACTATGCAGCCTTCTATAGCACTATGCAGCCTTCTGCGGCATTCTATGGCACTATGCGGCACTATGCATCCATACGGCACTATTCATGTGGCACTATTCATCGTCCCTGCCAGAACCATGATAGATTAACTAGAAAATGTTCAAATCTTATTTTGGTCTTAACTTCCTCAAAACAAGTCGAAATCTAACTTTTCAAAGGTCAATTTTGGGTAAAATCGAATTCTCTACAACATAGAACACTCAAAACTTGAAAATAATGAAGTTTAGTAGATCAAAACCCAAGAAAATCGAAAAGACTATAAACTTAGATATACAAGAATCCATCCATGAAAATCAAAAACATCAAGTTATAAAAATGCTTAGAATTATGTAAGGAAGAGTTTAGAACAAACAAAATAACATTTGTCCAACATTTGGCAAGGTATACTTGCCTTAGGTTGGAGGAGAGAATGAAGAGGTAGAAGATGAAGAGAATAAAAATAATGGAGGAGAGAGAGAGAGGAGTTGGGTTTTATACAAACCTTCTCATCTAAAACCTACCTAAACCAAACCAAGCTCAATATCAAGTTGAACCGAACCAAATTAAACCATGTCAAGTTTTAACATATACTTTGGAAAAACTTAAAATATTTGAAAACCAAGAAATACAAAATATGGCTCAAAATACGTATCCGTACATAAAAACTGATACAGTGAGACGAGTCTCACAACTCTCCCATCCTTAGAAAAATTCCGTCCTCGGAATTTCCTAAAGCCAGTCGAGTAAGATAACTAAAACAAAAGCTCAAGAAAACACAATCATCTCTATAAAATGTAGCTTGACATATAAGTAAATAGAGGCAACTCTAATGTAAATAAATGCGTAAGCAATATCACAATCACAATCAAGAAGGGCTGGAGGCATATGAATAAATATGTCTCCTGAGACCGTTGAGTCGGGACCAACGTCCTCGCTGGCCTATGCTGACTTCAAAAATGGATAAGGGTCAAGTCCCAAGGTAAGTCGGTAGGAATGACTTAGTCCAAGACATGACTCTATCCAGGACGTATCGTAGTCGATACCAATGAAGTTATCACATACCTAGACTACGAAGACAGAAGAGTTGGGGACAAGAAACTTGCCTTTACTCACCGAATAAATCTAGCCGGCCATTGTACTCCAAACATGGATAGAATACAAGGTCGCCTGTAAGAACCCAAGATATATCTCGACTCTTCGTCTGAATGCTGAGACTGATCCTCCACAACTGGCCTGACAGAAGATTACTGACCTACCATCGGTAGAACCCAAACAAGGTAATCAGAATGATTATGAACAGTATCCAAGAAAGTTAAAGGACACGAGGATCAAATCAAGGGAACATGAGAGATCAACAATCAAGGCAAATATCAGGTCAAAGGATCAGAGATAGAGAATAATACGAAGGATGTAAATAAAGAATAATTGTGACTGAATAACTAAACGTTAGTAACTCCCACATATCTGATAAATTAGACCTTGCATGGGCCACCAATAAAACCTATGTCATGCCCCAGAACCAGAATACTAGCAAGTGGGGATGGACAAGGCCAGCTACGCAATCCTAAAGTACACTAGTACTCTGAAATTACGTATAAGTTGTCAAGACATGGGGGTTACTTCTACAAGCTAACAGTCGATCCTAGGTTAAACAATCCTAGGTATCTCAATCACAGGCAATTATACATGGTATAAGAAGTATGATCATTAGACATACAATAGTAAAGCGTCCTAAACTATTTATACATGGATTATCATAAACCTAGTCATACCAAAACAGAGAACTAGCAAGAGTAATAGTCATACATGATAAGCTCTAGCTATAGTCTAGAATACGCACATCATGTTTAGGTCCGTAGGCTAAATATCGAGGACCAAACCTCGAGCTAAGCACGTGCTCGGAGGCTAAACGCCACAAAAGAATAATGTATATATCAGGTGGAAGAATGAAACAAGAAACCCACTCAGGTACTCTGGTGCTCTGGATGGTCACCGTTGAGTAGATGGTACGAAAGATCCTTTGGGCTCCTCAATCAGATCAGGCCAAACAAAACCAGTGGGGTCATACCCCCAAATAGCAAGTACCACAAAGGAAGCCAAACTATGAACTAAAACCAGCAATCACTAACATCAATAATTAGAGATACAAATAAGTAAGAGCAGATTGAGACTCGTGCACTACCAATGCACTTATCCCGAACATAGAAAGACAATAAGTAAGCATCTTGGAGTATAAAGTAATTAACATGTTGTCACGCCCCAGAACCAGAATACTGGAGAGCGGGGGCAGACATAGCCAGCTACGTATATTGAAGTGGATTCCATCTCGCTATACGGTCACGGCTGTCTAGATACATGGGGGTTTACTACAAGCCAACAGTCTCCTATGGTCATGAACAAGCCTAGTGTCTCAATCACAAGCAAGTAAGTAAATGTTACAAGATGTATGATCATTAAATATACAATAATAAGGCGTCCCAAATATTACATATTCAGCTGATCATGAAGCTAATCGTTACAAAATGTTAGGACTAGCAAGAGTTTAGTCATACACGATCAACCCTAGGATCTTTCAATCATGTTACAGCCCGTAGGCAGACAGAAAGTAAAGTGTAATCGAGCTAAACAGGTGCTCGTCGGCTAAACGCCTCAAAAGAATATTTTTACAATAAAGTGGGAGATCAAAAATAAACCCACTCGTTGCCAGGGTTCCGTCTAGTGGCCACCATCTGGCTGGAAGGTCGGTAGATCCTCTGGAGCTGCTCTGAAATCTGGCCACACAAAACCAGCTGGGTCAGACCCCAGAAAGAGCAAGTGCCACAAGGAAGCTTCACTTAGGAACTAAAACCAGCAATCAGCACAGTTATAAATAAAGGTAAGAACTGGAAATAAAGAAAATACATCAGGATGATATACGACGAGATAACCATAAAACTATTCAGATAACCAGGTTACAACCCGTAAACCAAACAAGGACCGGGGTTGTAACCCTTCGTCTGAACAGAACTTGGAATTCTCACCATTTATCGGTAAAATAAATACAAGCATTCTGGTCATGCAGTAATCTGGAACAGAATCAGGACAAGACTAGACTGGTTAGACTCCATCCAATCATTTCACGGCCAAGCAAGAATTACGGCTTGATACTTTAACTAACTAGGGTTGTCACAAGCCTAATTACTAACAAGATGCAGTGAGATTATTCCACAGCCACAAGCCATACAGACCATCCAGGTTACCCGGGTTAAAAGAATTAGAGTTGAATTCAGGTGGGTATATCGTCCAGGAAACGAATGTACCCTTAGGTGGCTTGAAGGGTGCAACACATGACAGTGTGCTGGAAATATGCCCTACTCGACGGCAGGCTACAGATCCCAAGGCGTGCCCAGGTAACGGGATTTCCTGTAGCTGGGAGATCTCTTTATGACTAGTGTATTAATCTAGTTATTAGTCCTTAGTTCATTTCAATAGGTACTCCTGACCGTGGTACTCAGGAGTCCCCTCCTAGACATGATACAAGTCCGGACTGGATTATTTGTACAAGCACAATCGCCCACGGTGTCCAGGATTAATTATACAGGTCATGTCATGTCAGGTAGCCGTCGCAACAGCTGATTAAGATATATCATGTCAGGTAATCATGTCAAGTGTATTAGTCAGGAGTGCGCCACGACGGGCCACTATCAGGTCATGTTAGATTAGTCATGTCAGGAGTGCACCACTACGGGTCACTGTCATGTCAGGCTCAATTATCAGTTCCAAACATAACAAATGAATTCATGATTTTGAAGTTCAGGACAAAAGGCATAAGGATAAAAAATGGACGTAAAATATCTAATAAAATATCAATATTCAGGGCTATAGAAGAGCCATGCGGCTAAGCATATACGGTCAGAAAAGGGTAAGACTCATGCAGTTGGGGAGGGAGTCGGGTTCAATCGGCTCAGGGTCCAAAGCTCATGCGGCTCAAGGGGTAGGGGCATATGCGGCTAGCGGGGAACGGGTGCGCATGCGGCTGAAGGGGCAGGAACCTATGCGGCTGGAAGTGGGACTAGCTCCCATACGGCAAGCGAGAAGGGAGGTTCCATACGGCCAGGATGAATTGGACTCATGCGGCTCTCGGGGTAGGGGCACATGCGGCTAGCGGGGAACGGGTGTGCATGCGGCTGAAGGACCCGAGTTCATGCGGCTCGCAGAGCAAGATTCATGCGGCTGAGTCAATGTGATTGCTTATGCGGCTGGGGTGATGGTTGCATATGCTGTTTAGAGTTGCTCCCAGAAATGCGGCTAAGTCCACATAGTCTCATGCGGCTGATGGGAAATGAGCCCATACGGCTCAGAAGGAGACTCTGCCTATGCGGCTGAGTGTCTCATGCGGCTGAATCACTTGCCGCATGAATTGTCATACGGTCAAGTCAAGCCCATGCGGCCAGGAATGTCGTATGAAGGCTCATGCGGCTCGAAATCACTTGCGGCATGAAGTGTCATGTGGTCAAGTCTAGCACTGTTCTTCTTCTCCAAGCTTCCGAGAAGAAGAACACCAAGAATCCTTGCTTCCAAGCTCCATGAAATCTTCACCCGAAGTCCAAATCTGAACTTTTATAGGTCAAAACGGGGCAGAATGAAATGCTCTACAACATGGAACCATCAAAACTCGAAAATAATAAGATTAAGCATATCAAAACCCAAGAAATCCGAAAATAAAATAAACTTAGATCTACAAGAATCTAGCCATGGAAATTAGAAATGTCAAGTACTAAAGTGTTTTAGAATGTAGTAAGGAAGAGAATAAAGTAATAAAATTTGAGTTCCTCCATGAAGCAAGTTGCACTTGCCTAGACCTCTCTCTCCCTCTCTCTGGTAGGTAAGGAAGTAAATGAGGAAGAAGAAGATAATAAATGAAGAGAGAATGAAGAGGGCTAATAAATACAAATGGTGGTGGTAGGTAGGGGGTTCACTTGGGTTCATCATGAACCAAGAGCAACCAAGCCTAGCCGAACCAAACCAACCCGAACCAGGAATAAACCAAACCAATAAGGAAATCATGCAATACAAGAATAAAATACGTACACGCATTCCAAGAATACGTAATACGAACCACAGGCATTACAACTTTACCCACCTTAAAAGAATTCCGTCCTCGGAATTTAATCAAGAAGCTAGAGGAGCAATGACAAGCTACATTAATCACATGCAAGTTATAACTAGGCAGACAATCACTCATTCAAGCAAGGAATCGAAGGCATGAGGCATAAGAAAGACATTATACCTCACGAGTCAAACAAGTCGGGATATCGCGATCGGATATCATCCTCACGCTCCCACGTTGACTCCCCCAAAGAGTGATGACCCCAAGCAACTTGGACTAACTTAATAGTCTTGTTCTTGAGGATCTTCTCTCTCTGGTCCAATATAGACACGGGCCTCTCCTCATACGAAAGGTTGGTACCAACAACCAATTCCGAATGATCCAGGATGTGGCTCGGGTCCGGGATATACCGTCGTAATTGGGATACATGGGACACGTCATGCACCTCGCTTAGCGACGGCAGAAGAGCGAGATGATAGGACACATCTCCTACTCGCTCCAGAATGTCAAACGGTCCTATATACCTAGGACTAAGCTTTCCCTGTACGCCGAAAAGAATGACGCCACGGTTAGGCGAAATCCTCAGGAATATATGATCGCCGACCGAATACTCGAGAGGGCGCCGATGAGAATCGGTCCAATGGCGCTGGCGATCTTGGGCAACTCGAAGGTGATCCCTGACTCTTCTGACCACTCCAACTGTCTGGGCAATCATTTCTGGACCGAGCATCTGTCTCTCTCCAACATTATCCCAGGCTAGCGGGGATTTGCACTTCCTACCATACAGTGCCTCGAACGGTGCCATCTGGATACTGGCCTGGAAACTGTTATTATACGAGAATTCCACCAGGTGCAAGTGATCTTCCTACGAACCACCGAAGTCAAGTGTACAAGACCGCAACATGTCTTCAAGAGTCTGGATCGTGCGCTCTGACTGGCCATCTGTCTGCGGGTGATAGACTGAACTTAACTGGAGATGAGTCCCCAAACTCTCTTGCAAGCAATGCCAAAAGTGCGACGTAAACCGTGAATCTCGATCCGAGGTGATACTGACTGGAACTCTGTGTAATCTGATAATCTGCCTGAGGTACATCTCCGCTAGCTGAGCCGTCGACTG
Source organism: Iris pallida (assembly GCA_029216955.1). Classification (NCBI taxonomy): domain Eukaryota; kingdom Viridiplantae; phylum Streptophyta; class Magnoliopsida; order Asparagales; family Iridaceae; genus Iris; species Iris pallida. The sequence goes on along the minus strand of JANAVB010033620.1, from coordinate 1,886,048 downwards.
ACCAACTCTGAATGGAAGAAAATGAGCTACCTTCGTGAGCCGATCAACAATAACCCAGATAGCATCTTTACCAGCTGGAGACCTAGGCAATCCGGTCACAAAATCTATGGTCACATGCTCCTACTTCCATTCTGGAATCGGTAAGGGCTGAAGAAGTCCAGCCGGCCTCTGATGTTCAGCTTTAACTTGTTGGCAAACCAAACATCGAGAGACAAACCGAGCTATCTCCCGCTTCATGCCATTCCACCAAAAATGCTGACGGATATTGCGGTACATCTTCGTACCACTAGGATGAATGGAATACTGTGAACTGTGCGCTTCTGACATGATCTCCTGCCGGATATCTCCGCTGGGTACACAAAAACGCTTACCATGTCGAAGTGTACCATCCTCATGAATGCATAACTCTGGTCTTCGTCCTGCCTCACACTCTGCTTTGAGTCGCTGAAGCTTAGAATCTGCCGACTGCACCATCCGGATCCTCTCGACTATAGTAGACTGAACTTGCATACTGGCCAACAAGGCAATACTGGAAGGGAGAACAACTTCAATATCCATCTTCTGAAGATCTGCTAACAGCTCTGGTTGTGCTGTTAGAAAATAAACTCATGCTCTCCTGCTCAATGCATCCGCAACAACATTGGCCTTTCCAGGATGATACTGCAAGTTGACATCATAATCCACAAGAAGCTCCAGCCACCTTCTCTGACGCATGTTAAGATCCTTCTGGGTGAAAACATACTTCAGGCTCTTATGGTCGATGAAAATCTCTACCCTATCTTCATACAAATAGTGCCTCTACAACTTGAGTGCAAACACTACTGTTGCCAGCTCCAAGTCATGGGTTGGGTAATTTCTCTCATGATCACGAAGTTGTCATGACGCATAAGCTATTACCTTCCCATGCTGTATCAGAACACATCCTAAACCTCTGCCTGAAGCATCACAGTACACTGAGAATCCTTCGGTCCCATCTGGAAGCGTAAGAATAGGAGCTGTTATCAGGCCTTGCTTCAACTTCTCGAATGAATCCTGACATTCTGCTGTCCAAGCAAACTGTGCATCCTTGCGGGTCAACTGCGTCAATGGTGCGGAAATTCGAGCAAAATCCGAAATCAACTGCCGGTAGTAGCCGACCAATCCAAGAAAACTACGAACTTCTGCAACTATGCTGGGCACTGGCCATGACTCAATAGCCACAATCTTCTGGGGATCCACTTCTACTCCTCCTCGAGTGATGATATGACCCAAGTACGAAATGCGATCGAGCCTGAACTCGCATTTACTAAACTTGGCATATAACTGGTGCTCTCTGAGGATCTGAAGAACTATACGGAGATGTTGCTCATGCTCCGCCTCACTCTTATTGTAAACCAGGATGTCATCCAAGAACACAATCACAAACTGATCCAAGTAAGGCATGAAGATGCGATTCATGAGGTCCATGAATACTGCCGGCGCATTGGTTGCTCTAAAAGGTATAACAAGGAACACCCAATGCCCATATCTCGATCTAAAAGCTGTCTTCGGAATGTCCTACTCTCTGACTCTGATCTGATGATAACCGGAGCGCAAATCAATTTTCGAGAATACTGATGCCCCCTTGAGTTGATCAAACAAGTCATCTATCCTTGGGAGAGGATATCTGTTCTTGATTGTCACTGAATTCAAGGTACGATAATCAAAACATAACCTGGACGTACCATCCTTCTTTTTTACAAGAAGCATCGGGGCTCCCCAAGGTGATCCACTAGCACGAATAAATCCTTTGGTCCTAAGTTCCTCAATCATCTTGTACAAGATCTCCAATTCTGAAGGTGCCATCCTGTAGACTCTCTCTGACACTGGGGCTGTCCCGGGAATCAAGTCTATAGTGAACTCGATCTCTCGCTCTGGAGGCATACCTGGAAGCTCTTCGAGGAAAACATCTAGAAATTCTTCGACTATCCGAGGTAACTGCACGGCTGCTACTGCCATCCGCAACACTGGAGGAGAAGGCTCAACTGTGCCTCTGGAAAATGAAAACTCTGGCTCGCCTGGAATGCTAAAAACAACCCTACCAATATGGCAGTCTATTCTAGCATACTGGTTCCTCAACCAATCCATCCCTAGGACCACATCATAATCGGCCATCGGGAACTCTATCAATCTAGCGGGGAATTCTCTACCGCTAACTACGATCCGACACGAGGAAAACACTCTATCTACTCCCACAAGTCCGTTACCAGTAAGTATATTGAGCCTTACTGATAATGACTCGGGCTCCAATCATATCCGTGTCGTGAATCGTGCAGACATAAATGAATGCTATGCACCGGAATCAAATAAAGCTGAAGCTGGAAAGGAGTTGACGAGAATAGTACCTGCCACTACCTCTCCTGGTGCCAATCCTTCATCGGCGGTCATCACCATAGCATGACCATGCCCTCGGGGTGCTGGTCCCCTCTGCTGAAATCCTCGCTGCCTATTCTGACTCTGGGCCTGGGCTTGAATACGCTGCTGGGGGTTCTGCTGCTGGAATATCTGGGACTGAGACGGCAAGGGCCTTGGCAAGGGATACTGCTGCTGCTGCTGGACTGGAACTGGTCCTCTCACCGAAGAGCTAGAAAGGTTGGACGATGATGAGCCTCCCCTATTCGGGCAGGATCCAACCCTATGGTCTGGTACTCCACAAACCAGGCACAATCCTTGCGCCCTACGACATTCTGCCACCACATGGCCTAGCTTCCCACAATGAGAACATCCCACTGCGGAAGACTGCTTCTGCTTCTGTTGCTGAGGGTGCGTCGGGGTTGAATGTTGAACCGACGTCACTGAGGCCGCCCGCCTCGAAGCTCTAATAGTCAAAGTCGTGGCTGCCGGGGCTGGTGCTGAAGACTGATTCATCTGGCCGTGAGATCTCTTCCGACCTCCGGCCCTATCCACAATCCTCTGGGAGGTATATTCATGCCTCCTAGCTGCTCTCAGGACTGCATCAAAAGTCTGATGCTCAAACTGCTCAACTGCCAACAAGATCTCCAGGTGAAGTCCCTGCTGGAACCGCTGGGCTCTATCATACTCGGTTGCCACCAAAGTGGGAGCAAACTGACTGAGTCTCGAAAACTCGGCCGCATATCCATCGATCGTCCTGCCTCCTTGCTTCAGATTGGTGAACTCGTCTGTAGATCATACCGAGCTACAGGGTCAAAATACTTGGTCTGGAATCTCTCTCTGAATACTGCCCAAGCAATAGGTGCTGCTAATCCAATGGCCTGCGCTGCCCACCAGCTGCGGGCAAGATCTAACAACTGCAGGCGCACAACGGCCACCTTCTCGTTCTCTGGGGCCCTGGCTACTTCTAAAATCACCTCTGTGTCCTGAAGCCATGCATCTGCTCCGATAGCATCTTTGTTGCCATCGAAGAATGGAGGGTTCAGGCGCTTGAAACTGTTGGTCGCGCTGTTACCCTGATGACCACCCCGGGTCAAAGTATCCGTCACTGCCTGGTGCAAGGCATCTCGACGACGATCTTGGAAAGCTATCAAGGTCCTGACGAGTCCTACCAAAGTGCCATCATCAGGCTCGGCAGGCTGAACTGGCTGGACTAGTGGTTTTTCGTCAAAAGGCACGACTCTGGAGGCTAGTCCAGAATGCTGGGCTTGATCTCCGGGTTGCTGTTGGTCCGCGAAAAGTGCTCCGCCTTGCTGACCGGCAGGTCCAGGAACGATGCCGCTGAAGAAGACGACATGGGAACAATAAGGAAGGACCAAGATAGATCAACGATACAAGCATATGATCAGGACAAGAATCCAGGAATTTAGAAGATACGAGCAGAGATCAAAGGCGAGTACTGATTGAGACATCTATTCGGTAAACCCCCACATATCTTGATTTACAAGACCTGCATGGGCTACCACTTAAACCATGTCACGCTCCAGAACCAGAATACTGGAGAGCGGGGGCAGACATAGCCAGCTACGTATATTGAAATGGATTTCGTCTCGCTATACGGTCACGGCTGTCTAGATACATAAGGGTTTACTACAAGCCAACAGTCTCCTATGGTCATGAACAAGCCTAGTGTCTCAATCACAAGCAAGTAAGTAAATGTTACAAGATGTATGATCATTAAATATACAATAATAAGGCGTCCCAAATATTATATATTCAGCTGATCATGAAGCTAGTCGTTACAAAATATTAGGACTAGCAAGAGTTTAGTCATACATGATCAACCCTAGGATCTGTCAATCATGTTACAGCCCGTAGGCAGACAGAAAGTAAAGTGCAATCGAGCTAAACAGGTGCTCGTCGGCTAAACGCCTCAAAAGAATATTTTTACAATAAAGTAGGAGATCAAAAATAAACCCACTCGTTGCCAGGGTTCCGTCTAGTGGCCACCATCTGGCTGGAAGGTCGGCAGATCCTCTGGAGCTGCTCCGAAATCTTGCCACACAAAACCAGCTGGGTCAGACCCCAGAAAGAGCAAGTGCCACAAGGAAGCTTCACTTAGGAACTAAAACCAGCAATCAGCACAGTTATAAATAAAGGTAAGAACTGGAAATAAAGAAAATACATCAGGATGATATACGACGAGATAACCATGGAACTATTCGGATAACCAGGTTACAACCCGTAAACCAAACAAGGACCGGGGTTGTAACCCTTCGTCTGAACAGAACTTGGAATTCTCACCATTTATCGGTAAAATAAATACACGCATTCTGGTCATGCAGTAATCTGGAACAGAATCAGGACAAGACTAGACTAGTTAGACTCATTCCAATCATTTCACGGCCAAGCAAGAATTACGGCTTGATACTTTAACTAACTAGGGTTGTCACAAGCCTAATTACTAACAAGATGCAGTGAGATTATTCCATAGCCACAATCCCTGCAGACCATCCAGGTTACTCGGGTTAAAAGAATTAGAGTTGAATTCAGGTGGGTACATCGTCCAGGAAACGAATGTACCTTTAGGTAGCTTGAAGGGTGCAACACATGACAGTGTGCTGGAAATGTGCCCTACTCGACGGCAGGCTACAGATCCCAAGGCGTGTCCAGGTAACGGGATTACCTGTATCTGGGAGATCTCTTTATGACTAGTGTATTAATCTAGTTATTAGTCCTTAGTTCATTTCAATAGGTACTCCTGACCGTGGTACTCAGGAGTCCCCTCCTAGACATAATGCAAGACCGAACTAGATTATTTGTACAAGCACAATCGCCCACGGTGTCCAGGATTAATTGTACAGGTTATGTCATGTCAGGTAGCCGTCGCAACAGCTGATCAAAATATATCATGTCAGTTAATCATGTCAAGTGTATTAGTCAGGAGTGCGCCACGACGGGCCACTATCAGGTCATATCAGATTAGTCATGTCAGGAGTGCACCACTACGGGTCACGTCATGTCAGGCTCAATTATCAGTTCCAAACATAACAAATGAATTCATGATTTTCAAGTTCAGGACAAAAGGCGTAAGGATAAAAAAATGGACGTAAAATATCTAATAAAATATTAATATTCAGGGCTATAGAAGAGCCATACGGCTAAGCATATGCGGTCAGGAAAGGGTAAGACTCATGCGGCTGGGAGGGAGTCGGGTTCAATCGGCTCAGGGTCCAAAGCTTATGCGGCTCAAGGGGTAGGGGCATATGTGGCTAGCGGGGAACGTGTGCGCATGCGGCTGAAGGGGCAGGAACCTATGCGGCTGGGAGTGGGACTAGCTCCCATGCGGCAAACGAGAAGGGAGGTTCCATGCGGCCAGGATGAATTGGACTCATGTGGCTCTCGGGGTAGGGGCACATGCGGCTAGCGGGGAACGGGTGCGCATGCGGCTGAAGGACCCGAGTTCATGCGGCTCGTGGAGCAAGATTCATGCGGCTGAGTCAATGTGATTGCTTATGCGGCTGGGGTGATGGTTGCATATGCTGTTAAGAGTTGCTCTCAGAAATGCGGCTAAGTCCATATAGTCTCATGCGGCTGATGGGAAATGAGCCTATACGGCTCAGAAGGAGACTCTGCCTATGCAGCGGAGTGTCTCATGCGGCTGAATCACTTGCCGCATGAATTGTCATACGGTCAAGTCAAGCCCATGCGGTCAGGAATATCGTATGAAGGCTCATGCGGCTCGGAATCACTTGTCGCATGAAGTGTCATGCGGTCAAGTCTAGCACTGTTCTTCTTCTCCAAGCTTCCGAGAAGAAGAACACCAAGAACCATTGCTTCCAAGCTCCATGAAATCTTCATCCAAAATCCAATCCGAATTTCCATAGGTCAAAATGGGGCAGAATGAAATGCTCTACAACATGGAACCATCAAAACTCAGAAATAACAAGATTAAGCAGATCAAAACCCAAGAAATCCAAAAATGAAATAAACATAGATCTACAAGAATCTAGCCATGAAAATTAGAAATGTCAAGTACTAAAGTGTTTTAGAATGTAGTAAGGAAGAGAATGAAGTAATAAAATTTGAGTTCCTCCATGAAGCAAGTTGCACTTGCCTAGACCTCTCTCTCCCTCTCTCTGGTAGGTAAGGAAGTAAATGAGGAAGAAGAAGATAATAATTGAAGAGAGAATGAAGAGGGCTAATAAATACAAATGATGGTGGTAGGTAGTGGGTTCACTTGGGTTCATCATGAACCAAGAGCAACAAAACCTAGCCGAACCAAACCCACCCGAACCAGGAATAAACCAAGCCAAGAAGGAAATCATGCAATACAAGAATAAAATACGTACACGCATTCCAAGAATACGTAATACGAACCACATGCATTACACATGTGACATAATATAAGTTTAGACATGTTTAGTAAACAGAAGCTTGCGAATATATAAAATCAACTGGTCATGTAAGCATGTGAGATAGCCGGGTCATACGAACAGGGTGACCCAGCATAGGGATTATATATAGCTTGTGAGGGAACTGAAAATGTGAGCATATGAAATAACTGAACATGTGAGCATGTTAGAACAAAAATAAAATGACAATGATAGGATGACTTAGGAACTATTCCGGAAGTCAAGTTACAAACCTTAAACAAAATTAGGACCGGGGTTGTAACGCTTCTCCAGAACAGAACTTAGCCTCCGATCATTCATTGATAAAAGTAAAGCATAAACCATAGTGTACTGAAATAAACATACGGACACTGCTTAGACAAAACTAGACTGGACTGGACTGACTCTATCCATCTATCACGGCCAAGCAATGAGTACGGTTTGATACTTTAACTAACTAGGGTTATCACAAGCCTAGTTACTAACAAGATGCAAAGAGATTTTCAAGTCCAGTTACCCGCCCGCTGCTACCAGAGTGACCCCAGTAAAAGGAAACAAGTATAGCAGACACACTGCAGTATGATACATCTATCCTAAGGAGGTGCCCCACTCGACGGTAAGCTGGAAATGTGCTCATCGTGACAGATAGCTCCAAATCCCATGTATATATGTATAAGGCCGGGATCAAACGGGCAATATTTAACTGGAAATATCTCTTCATGAACTACTTGATCAATATAGTCATTAATCCTAGCCAAATTCAGTATGAATCCCTCACCGTAGAAAATTAGGAATTCATGTCCTAGACATGATGCAATACAGAACATGTAGCTTGTATAAACACATTCAAGATTAACACCTACAGTGTCAAATCATTCATTACTTGTAAGCCAATAAAGCCGTCACAACAACATTCATGGTTCATGTCATGTCATATCATGTTACTTGTCTAGAGTACACCATGATGGGTCACTATCATGTTAAGAGTACTTATTAGGGGTGCACAACGACGAACCACAATCGTGTTAAGCAAATAAGTGACATGTGACTTGAGTGTACCGCAACGGGTCACTATCATGTTAAGCAAAGAAGAAAGACATACATTATGAGTGCACCGGAACGGATCATTATCATGTTAAGCAATCATAGATATAAGAAGGCTTGTAGATAGATCTTGATAAAAGGTACATCCTAACATATGAGAAGGAATAAATGAGGTAACTACTTGGCCTAAAGTACCAATTGAATCTATGCTAGTGTTAAGAGTATGAGAGGGGTACAATTATTCTCTAACTGTGCAATATTATCAAATCATGTTAAAAAATTCATTTATTAAAGAAATATCAAGCTATTAAGTAGGGTCGTCGTAATTGAGGCTAAGATAAAAAACATGCAATGCAATCATAAGCTCTATATCAAGAATGAAAGAAACTTGCATAAAATAGTTGGTAATATATTCTTGAAGCCGAGAAAAAGATCTTCAACTGTCATATTGGGAGTTGGAAGTTGAGAGTTGGGAGAAATTCTTGCCACAAATTAGCCAAATAGAACATAAAACAGCCAAAACAGGCATTATACGGCATTCTGCGACACTATACAGCCTTCTACGGCACTATGCGGCCTTCTACGGTACTATGCAGCCTCCTATGGCACTATGCAGCCTTCTGCGGCACTATGCGGCCTTCTGCGGTACTATGCGACCTCCTGCGGGAATATGCGGCTTTCTGCGGCATTATGCAGTCTTCTGCGGTACTATGCGTCATTCTACGACACTATGCGGCAGTTTGCACTATGCAACACTATGCATCCATGCGGCACTATTCATCTTCCCTGCCAGAACCAGGACATATGAACTAGAAAATGCTCAAATCTTATTTTGGTCATAACTTTCTCAAAACAAGTCGAAATCTAACTTTTCAAAGGTCTATTTTGGGTAAAATCGAATTCTCTACAACATAAAATAATAAAAACTTGAAAATAGTGAAGTTTAGTAGATCAAAACCCAATAAAACTGAAAAGACTATAAACTTAGATCTACAAGAATCCATCCATGAAAATCAAAAACTCTAAGTTCTAAAGATGCTTAGAATCATGTAAGGAAGAGTTTAGAACAAACAAAATAACATTTGTCCAACATTTGGCAAGGTGTACTTGCCTTAGATTGGAGGAGATAATGAAGAGGAAGAAGATGAAGAGAATAAAAATAATGGAGGAGAGAGAGAGGAGGTGGGTTTTATACAAACATTCTCATCTCAAACCCACCTAAACCAAACCAAGATCAATACCAAGTTGAACCGAACCAAATTAAACCAAGACAAGTTTTAACCTATACTTTGGAAAATTTTAAAATATTCAAAAACCAAGAAATACGAAATACGACTCAAAATATGTACCTGTACATAAATACTGATACAATGAGACGAGTCTCACACTTGGCCCGGCGGTGCTATGCTCGTCCAGGCGCGAAGGCGGAAGGATTGTACATGCGGTCGACATAGATCTGAAGACACCATGTAGCGGTGGAAGGCGCACGTACATGATGGTTGAGGGGGGAGTTTAGCGAGCGGGGTGCTTGTCACGGCGGCGCGCGGCCGAAGGCAAGGTAAGGGTTTTATCTATGGTGGTGGTGGCTTCATTTTGTTTAGGTTTTGTCGATGATGGGGCGGTGGGTGACGGAGTTGGCGGCGTGGTGATGGTGGTACTGTAGGCGGGGCTCGGGTGACTGGGAGTTCGACAGTGATGGGGCCTTGGGGTGGTGGCCTAGGTGGTGTTGGCGTGTCTTTGGTGGTGGTTCGGGGTGGACGTAGTGGTGGGGTTGGCTGTTGTTGCCGAAGGATATGTAGGCAGTGGTGGTGATGGAAGATGGTTGCTACGGTGGTGTTTGCAAGTGATCGATAGACGAGGTCGGGACCAGAGTGGTGACAGACCTGGTGGTGGCACGATTGTGTTGCTATTGGTGGTGTTTTAGAGGATGATGGGTCGGTGTTCGGGTCAGTAGGTGGTCGGTCGCCAAAGATCGGGTGGCACAGGGAGGATAAGGTGAAAGAGTACAGGGCGGAAAGCAGCCAGAGAAGAACGACATTGACGGCAATATTAGGGTGTCTTATCGGAGATGGGCTACATCATATCGGGAGTGTCCGACACGACAGGGATGGATGTTCGAAATTGCGGACATGGAATAGAGAAATATTGTATATGTAATAGAAAAATATATTGGATGGGAAGGAGGCACGAACACGATGTACAAATTTTGGGTTGTGGAGAATTTGGTTGTAAAATTTTTGCAAAAGAGCAAGGCGTATTTCCTTAATAGGAGGTGGAAGCTCCCAGTTGGATAGCGATTAGAAATTTTAAACCCCGAAAGATAAATTCTATCTTTGAATTTAGATCGATCAAAAACCAATTTCATATAATCTCTCAAAAATTAGATAATCTCAACTAAAAATAAAAACTATCTAAAATATATCCAATAAATCAAATTCTGATTTAAATCACAATAAATGCATTTAAAATACCTTTTCGTAAGTTTTAAATAAAAAAATTCAAAAATTAAACTATATACATGAATTAAATTCATGTAATCGCATGCAAAAAGAATATTTACATAGACTATTTTTTTAAATTTATATATATATATATATATATATATATATATATATATATATATATATATATATATATATATATATATATATAATGATCAAAATAACACCAATAAAATTAGAGTTTTTAGTAATCACGTATGTGAAATAAAAATAAAATATTGACTAATACTTTATTGAAAAAATTATAAAAATTAATAAAAAATAATTTTGAAAATCAAAAATTTATACTTGATTAATTTTCGTGCATCTCATATGTAAATAGAATGTTTACATAAATCATAATTTCCTAAGTTACCAATAAAATAAGCTTGCCTTTTTATAACAATAAATAAAGTTTGCCAATCATGACGCGAGGTAATTAATTAAAATATTTACTTTATGATATTAAAAATATACTGACATCTATATGGAGAAAATTTTGTAATAAAACTTCTTGAAAGAAAAGAAAATAATACGTTTCGCATATATGTCTTCGCACTTGCGGTACGAAAAATTTCAAATACCAAATAAATAAATTTTAAAATCTTAGTAAAATTTTAGGGTTTTTACATCGTACCCAACTTACAAAAATTTTATCCTCAAAATCTAGGAATATCTAGGATAGGTAGGGTTGAGATGATAGGAAGAGTTTATCGATAAGAACTTGATCGAATTATTTTGTGAAGTGAAAAAGTCATACACAAAAAATAATCAATTTGGAATAATTGCATAGAGGACTAGGAGAATAAAATCACGGGTATAGAATAGAAATTGATCACATATATGACACCCCAGTCAGTATCTAATTTCGATCATACTACTATCAATCTATGTAACTCAAGGAAAATTCTCAAAGGTTTGATCCATAACTTCAATTTTTAACTTACATTGGATATTGACATAATCTGTCATAATTCTCGAAGTTGTATTTCTAATGTAATTTTCAATGACTTGTCCATACTCGACCCGTCATCTATCCTCAAAGTTTATATTCCGTAAAAATTTATTTCATTGAAAAATATTTCCATCAAATTCATCATTTCCTTAAAAATAACTAAATAATTATATTTAAAAAAAAATTAAATCCTATATCTCGTAATTGAATTTCGGATAAGTCCATTTTTTAAAATTAAATAAATCTCTAACATTCTTTTTCCAGCATACATATATATACATTTCCTCAAGCTATAATTTTCTTAAAAATTTTAAAATTCAAGACCTTCAATCATTTTAGTCAAAGTAAAGTCAAAATCTTTTTACTAGAAAATTTGTACTCATTTATCAATGTAAAATATATCCATAAGCGCCAAAAATAAAAGTCTGTCTTCAATGTTCGATAAATCTCGAAAGCTAATTTGTCAATTGAGAATATACACTCTTTTGGTCATACCATCATAACAAATTTTTTTATCATCATATGTTAATTTTCTCAATATTTAATCTATTAGTGTCTTCCTACAATCCGATCATATATATGCCGCATACTCCTCTTATCCATTCATATTTTAATACACTTTATAATATTCTATAATCTAGTCATGTATAATTGAAGGGTGTCATGATCAATGTTTTCATCTACGCATAAGGTAATCATATAAGAAACAAGGTTGCATGAATAACTGTGGAGTAAAAATAAAATCCTCGAAGAGGGAAGCGAAACAATTGGAAGAAAAATTCGATTAGGTTCAATGGTCGTGGTATGGTTAGGGTAATACGTAAGGGTTGCTAATTACCGCACGAAAAGGAAAAATGTTATGGGTCTAACAAAATCAAGATAAAACACGATATAAAGAGTATTTAAGAAATCTAGTAGATCAAAGATAAAATACTTAGAGACTCAGGCGGTATGGTTCCTATGGAGAAGATAGTCATCTAGGTTAGTGTATGTTAGTCCCGGGGCTTGATCAAAGATGGTAAAACAGATGCAACAGAGATCTACGATGATATAAAAACCAAATAACCCGATTACAATATGGAGGAGAAAATAGAGAAGAGAAGATCTCTCGTTCTTCCTTGCAAATATGTTGCAATTGGGACAGAACGAGGTACAATAATCTAGAGAAAGATGAGAAGAAGAAAGATTGCTGGGGTGTCAAAACACCGTTGCTCAAAGCAAGATTCGCCCCACCACGATCTGCTTCCAGGAACCAGTAAGTTTGAAGAACTTGTGGAATGCTCGAAGTCACCTTTGTTCTAACTCCTCGGATGGACTTGCAATGGCGGCAGCAACTCCCTCTCTCTCTCCTTTTCTGACTTATAATTTTCGTGTTCCTCACAAAGGAGGCCAGAAGAAAGTATATATATAGAGAGGGTGGAAACCCTAGCCGCCTCTTCAGTCATCGAAAGATTGAATCAAATTCCAAAAAGATAGCAACGAGATTAATTCAAATCCTACAAAGATAGCAACGAAATTAATTCAAATTCCATAAAAAGTGGATCTGAATTAATCGCATTGAATCAGTCTTTCCATAACTGACTAGTAGTCTGCACAGTCAGCGGAGCCCCCCATACGGCAGCGGCAGCAGCAGCCTGGCCGCATGAGCCGCATGGACCGCATGAGCCGCATGAGCCGCATGAGCCGCATGGACCGCATGGACCGCATGAGCCGCATGGCCGTATGGACCGCATGAGCCGCATGGCCGCATGAGCCGTATGGTCGCGTGGTCGCATGGCCTCATGAGCCGCATATGAGCCGCATGTCGCATAAGACCGCATGACTGCTGACGTGCTAAGTGCGCCAACAAAATGCCACATTACGTCTCATGAGCCCATGAGCCCGAGTCCGAGTCCGAGTCGCTAAGTCCCTTTGGGGCTTAGCTCCAAATGGAATAAATATAAGAGAATGACAAAAGCATTAATGCTTATTCCTTAGAGCCTTATTCTTACCTCCTAGTAAAATCACCCACATGGTTCCCTCCTTAGGGTCACTACCCCATGTGCATCTCTCAACAACACAACCAAGTATATATGTTGAGATAACTCATGGTGCATTTTTGATGTGGGATTAAAATTTTACAAGACATATTGAAAGCAAGCTCTCTCCATGTAAAGAAAGCACCAACAATTCCCCACATATCACAACATATATATGTGTCCAAGGTTGAGCGTTCCCCACAGTAACTGTCTATTTTACATTAGGATAGATGTCACTGACGACTTGAATCTTTCCGTATGGGTTAAATAACAATGTGATACAAGAATGCACTACGCCTTGAATTCTGCACCACAATTGTAATTCTTCCTTCTCACAAAGTATAGTTACGTGTGCTTCTTGCTGCACATTAAAGGCCTTGTGCCAGCGTGGTTTCAGTGTATAATTTTAGGCATCTACAAGTTTACCCTCAAGAGACGGCCTGATATCTCTTTCCATACACTATAGGTGAGTTCTTTATTAAAGAGACATGACATGAAGCCTTACGCTTCCTTACGGTTCTACGCCGCTATGACATGGCCTGAAGTCGAGGCATTACCCCTACCTGGGAACCTCATCGTAGTGTCATACTACTGTAGCATGAGGTCTCAGCCTCTTTGTAGTGCCAATCTACTCAGCAAGAAGCCTAAGGCTTCATTGCGGTGTTACGTCGCAACGACATGGCTTGCAATGCCGAGGCTTTACCCCTACCTGGGTACCTCATCGTGGTGTCATACCACTATAACACGAGGCCATCCTCTCCTTTGTAGTGCTGTCTACAACTTTTTAATTACGTCATACAACATTAGGCTACCTGTCTATTTGCGGTGCTACGCCGCTATGACTTGGCTTACAAAGCCGAGGCATTACCCCTACCTAGGAACCTCATGGTGGAGTCACCCTACTGTAGTATGGAGTTTCACTCCTTGTAGTGCAGCTCTACCGTGCTTCCTATAAAGCACACCAGGCATTCACTCTGCCTGAGAACTCATTAAGGCGTTTAAGCCAACCTTCCACATGATCAGTTTTTTCGCTGAAAATACATAGTAGACAACAGTGGTTATGGGTCCGTATCCCTTCCATGTTCCAGAGAACAAGTACTCCCTGTTACCTGATAGTTTCCCAGTCAGTGATCCTCCTTTGAACCAAAAGTTAGATGCCTAGTAGATTTCTCTTTGAACTAATAGCATAAAACTTTATGGTATGATTACAAAGACACACTATCAGAATGCCTTCAAGCCCATTTTACAAGTTGTGTCATTGACCAACTGGCGCTTGAGGCCCTTTGTGAACGAATCTGCCAGGTTCTCCTGACTCCGAACATCAACCACTGCATTTACACCTCTTTTGATAAGATCATGTACTGCCCTGTGCTTCAACCGCACAGTCCTCTTCTTTCCGTTGAAGAGGTCATTTGATGCCACCGCCGCAGTCGCCTGGTTGTCACAGTATATCGGTATCGTCGGTATCTGAGCCCCAACCACTGGAAGATCATACATGAGCTTCCGAAGCCATTCTGCTTCATCTGTTGCAGTTTTAAGTGCATAGAATTCAGATTCCATGGAGGAATAAGAGAGTATAGTCTGCTTCTTCGACTTCTACGATATAGCAGCTCCACACAAGGAAAAGACATATCCACCTGTAGATCTCTTGCTTTCCACCTCTAAACACCAGCTAGCATTACTGAAGCCTTTCCTACTATCGGATACCCGTTGTAGTACAGTACATATGTCTGATTCTTTTTGAGATATCTCATCACCCGCTTCACAGCTTTCTAGTGCTCAACCCCTGGGTTGCTTGTGAACCGAATCAGTATTTCCACGGCGAAAGCTATGTCAGGCCTTGTGGCAGTGGTTGCGTACATCAAACTTCCGATAATGCTAAAAAACTCCAGCTGCCTGACGCTTTCCCTCGAGTTTGGCTTCAGCTTCTGATCACACCTGTATAGCGTATCGATCCCTGGAAGATCCTTATACCCATAGCATGTAAGCATATTCACAATGTAGTAAGATTGTGACAGCGCTACTCCAGTGTCTGTCCGGATGATCTTTATGCCCAAGATGACATAAGCATCCCCCAAGTCCTTCATACTGATCTTGGTTGAGAGGAACTTCTTTGTCTCTGTGACACAGCCTATATCCGTAGCTAGGATTAGCATGTCGTCCACGTACAAACAAACGATGACTCCTCTTCCATCAGCGAACTTTGTATAAACACATTTGTCCGTCTCGCTGACTCTGTAGTCGTTTGATCTAATAACTTTGTCAAACTTCTCATGCCACATCTTGAAAGCTTGCTTCAAACCATATAATAATTTTACCAACTTGCAGACTTTGTCTTCAAGACCTTTGACGACAAATCCATCTGGCTGTTGCATGTAAATCTCTTCGGTCAGCTCCCCATTCAGAAATGTTGTTTTTACATCCATCTGATGTATCACCAACTTATGTATAGCTGCTAGAGCGATTAACATTCTGATGGTGGTCATCCGAGCTACTGGAGCGTACGTATCAAAGTAGTCTATCCCCTGTTTATGAGAAAATCCTTGGCTACCAGTCTGGCCTTGAACTTGTCAATAGTTCCATCTGCCTTCATCTTCTTCTTGAAGATCCATTTACATCCGACGGACTTTTCTCCTTCAGGTAGATTTTCCAACACCCATGTGTTATTGGAGGTGATAGAGTCAAACTCGTCATTCATTGCCTCCTTCCAGAAGATAGCATCTCTGGTCTTCATCGCCTCATCTTAGGTAAGCGGATCTGCTTCCACATGATAGGTGACAAAGTCATCTCCGAAATCTTTTGGTCTCCTCGCTCGCTTAGCTGACGGCTATGCGAGGTCTGGTACAAGAGTTATTTCATCAACAACAGCTTCTTCTTGGACTACTGGCCCATATGAGATTTTAGTCTCATTTGCACCTACATCATTTTCTGGAATGTCCAAAAGAATAATGTTTTTGTCTTTTGTAAACTTGTCTTCAAAGTATTCAGCATCGCGAGATTCGATGATATGATTTGACTCAATATAAAGAAATCTCCTAGCATCACTCTTCTCGGCATACCCCAAGAAGATCGCCTTCGTAGTCCTTGTCCCTAGCTTCTGAATCTTCAAATCTGGGAGCTTCACATACGCCAGACACCCCCACACTCGAATGACATTAATGTTTGGTCTGACTTTGAACCAGATTTCATGAGGAGTTACGTCCGAAGTTGCATACGGCACTCTATTTAGAATAAAAGTGGTTGTCAATGCAGCTTCTCCCCAGTAGCATTTAGGAAGACCAGCGGTTAGCAGCATTGAGTTCATCATTTCTGTCAACGTTCTGTTCTTTTTCTCCGCTACTCCATTAGATTGAGGAGAATATGGAGCAGTAGTCTCGCATATGATTCCATGTTCTTTGCAGAATGATACGAATTCATGAGACCTGTACTCCCCACCTCGATCACTTTTAACCTCTTAAGTTGTTGTCTAGTCTTCCGTTCAGCTTCGGCCCTGAACTCTCTGAACTTCTCGAAGGCTTCGTCTTTAGACTTGAGCAAGTAGACGAATGCGTATTTTGAGAAGTCGTCGATGAAGGTTATGAAATACTTCATCCCGGCCTTCGTGGAGAAATGTTTGAAGACACAGATATCGGAGTGCACCAACTCCAGAAGATCTGTGCTTCGATTGACCCGATGAAAGGGTTTCCTTGTGATCTTCGTCTGAGCACACACTTCACACTTCTCCAACTTACGCCCACATTTGGAGATAAGTCCTAGACTAGACATTTTGTTAATTCTTTTACAATGAACATGTCCTAGTCTATTATGCCACAACTCAAGAGAATAATCAGAAAATGCAACTGCATTAATGTCATAAAACTGGTTGACAAGCTAAATTTTAAACATTCCTTCGGTTTGATAAGCCTTTCCGAAGTATGTTCCTTTCTTGGACATGACCATCTGACCAGCATTGATGTCCATCCTCAAGATTGCATTGCAGAACAGGCTCCCAGAGATTAGGTTCTTGGCAATCGCCTGAACATGCTTCACACCTTGAAGCGTCAGAGTGTTTCCAGAAGTGAGTTTCAGTTCCACGGTCCCGATCCCCAGAACTTCAGCTTGGGCCTGGTTCGCCATGACAACCTTCTCAGATATCGGCTGGTACGTGACGAACCATTCCTTGCCAAAACAGACATGGCAAGTCGCACCAGTGTCTATCCACCAGTCAGAGTCAACCCCCACAGTTGTGAGCTGTGCGATCATAGCAACAAAGTTAGAAACCAATGAAACCTTATTAGGCTCACCTTTTACTGATTGTTTAGGTTTAGATCTGCATTCACTCTTGTAGTGGCCTTTCTTGCCATAATTGTAACAAGTCACGTAGGACTTAGTCTTCGGTTGCTTGAATGAAGGACCCTTCACTTTTAGATTAGTGAAGTCCTTCTTCTTGGAATGAGAAGCCTCCTGCTTCCCCTTGGGATCTCTCGTCTGCACTAGATTGGCTTTAGCCAACTGTTTGGACAGAGTGTCCACCTTCTGTTGGAAACGCATCTCGTCCTCAACATGGATCTCTTGAAGTAGATCTCCCAAGCTAATGTCTAGCTTCTTTCTGAGCATCCTTGCATAGAAGGTACTCCATCCAGCAGGAAGTTTTGAGACGATCCCTCTGATGACAAACTTGTCGGGAAGGGGCATCTCTTCGTCTTTCAGTTTCTGACGCAGCATCAGAAATTCCTTCACCTGTGGCAACATGGACTTCTCGTCCTTAAAGAGCAATTTGTGATATTTTTCAACCATAAACATCTTGCTCCTGTTCCTGTCTTCTTCATACAGATTTTCTACATACTTCCATATGTCTCTGGCAAATTCCTTTCTCGAGTAGGATTCTGCCAGGGAATCCTCCATAGCATTCAGGATGAGAAGCCTGCAGATGCTATTTTCCCTTCTCCATTTGGCCTGGAGTTTGGTAGCCGCATTGATTGTGGCAATAGATCTAGTGTCTGGAACAGAAGGTTCTTCCTCCAACAGAACATGATCAACGTTTTTTAGTTAAAGAGTTAGATAAATCTTTCTCTTCCAGACTTGATAATGCTCTCCATCGAACTTTTCCAACTTGCAGTAGTCCGATTGGACGAGCAAAGCATTAATGTTTTCCATCTACACGGATCTTTCTTTGAGATTGTTAGTCTCGGGGCTTGATCAAAGACGGTAAAACAGATGCAACAGAGATCTACGATGATACAAAAACCAAAAAACTCGATTACAATATGGAGGAGGAAAATAGAGAAGAGAAGATCTCTCGTTCTTCCTTGCAAACGTGTTGCAATTGGGACAGAACGAGGTACAATAATCTAGAGAAAGATGAGAAGAAGAAAGATTACTGGGGAGTCAAAACACCGTTGCTCAAAACAAGATTCGCTCCACCACAATCTACTTCCAGGAACCAGCAAGTTTGAAGAACTTGTGGAACGCTCGAAGTCACCTCTGTTCTGACTCCTCGAATGGACTTGTTATGGTGGCAGCAACTCCCTCTCTCTCTCTCTCTCTCTCCTTTTCTGACTTATAATTTTCGTATTCCTCACAAAGGAGGCCAGAAGAGAGTATATATAGGGAGAGAGTGGAAGCCCTAGCCGCCTCTTCAGTCATGGAAAGATTGAATCAAATTCCAAAAAGATAGCAACGAGATTAATTCAAATCCCACAAAGATAGCAACGAAATTAATTCAAATCCCATAAAAAGTGGATCTGAATTAATCGCATTGAATCAGTATTTCCATAATTGACTAGTAGTCTGCACAGTCAGTGGAGCCCCCATACGGCAGCAGCAGCAGCCTGGCCGCATGAGCCGCATGAGCCGCGTGGACCGCATGAGCCGCATGGACCGCATGAGCCACATGAGCCGCATGAGCCGCATGGACCGCATGAGCCGCATAGCCGCATGGACCGCATACTGCTGACGTGCTAAGTGCAAAGTGTGCCAACAAAATGCCACATTACGCCTCATGAGCCCATAAGCCCGAGTCCGAGTCCGAGTCGTTTGGGGCTTAGTTCCAAATGGAATAAATCCAAGAGAATGACAAAAGCATTAATGCTTATTCCTTGGAGCCTTATTCTTACCTCCTAGTAAAATCACCCACATGGTTTCCTCCTTAGGGTCACCACCCCATGTGCATCTCTCAACAACACAACCAAGTATATATGTTTAGATAACTCATGGTGCATTTTCGATGTGTGACTAAAATTTTACAAGGCATGTTGAGAGCAAGCTCTCTCCATGTAAAGAAAGCACCAACAGTGTATAATCAATGAATGATTCTAATCCTTTTTAAATTTCAAAAGATTAGAAGGTCCCGATAATGGATCTAGATTTGAGGCAAGGACCAGTAAATCAAGATGAAGATATAGTCATATGGTTTGGTCGATGACTGACTACACTTGTGTATATACAACTATCATGGTCACGGGTGGTATGGAAACTAATGTGGAATACTTCTATCTTATCAGGGTGACCATGCTTCTTGGTTGCCTATCAATATAAGTCTAAATATTTAAATTCAAGCTTCCACAAAAGTTTCTAAATATAATTCTCAAAAAAATCTACGAAATTTTTTAATCATTTTAGGTCGTCAAGTATAATCATAACTTTCAAATTCTCTTGTCGGTTGAGGTCGTCAAACAAAATCACAACTTTTCTTTAATAAATTTTGAGATAAACCTTTAGCATATCATAATTCAAATACCTTTTTTTTGTTCTTCACCAACATTTTAAAATAATTAATCCAAATCTTAAACTCAAAATTTAAATAAATTTATCAAACATAATTCATAAAAATTGAACATTTAAAGTAACTCCTCAAATCGATTCCATATGCTTCAATATGTATATCTATAGACCAATAAGTCATAAAAATTTTCTAAAATCTTCAAAAATTAAAAATCAATTGGTATCTCAATCATTTAAAGATTCTAACTATCCTCTTGTGAATACCACCTAGTAGTCTCACTATAAAATTCTAACTATCTTTCGATGTTGGTAATATTGTTACTACCCAACTTAGAATTTGCTAATCCTTTATGCAAGATTATACCTTTAGAAAAAATAGGGTACCTCGATCCTTGAAGTAAAAATGCATTTATAACTCCAAATAGGACCTCTAATGCATACTATTTGCTAAGGTAATCCTTCTAGCCATGTGTTTGACCTATGAGCATATATTAGTGTAGGCATCTTCCTATCAAGTGCGAAAGTAAGGATTACGGTGGAAAGAGTTCAAGCAAGATGCAAATCAAGGAAGTCGAACGAGAAATCGAAAAATGGAGCCAAGAAAGGAGATAAGCATGTGGATGAGATCCTATACTCTAATCGTATATGCAGGCCCGCTTGATACAGTAACGTAACCGAAACGACAAACACGACATGTATGGGCCACCACAAAAATATGTAACGCCCATCCCAAATGTGTAGGACTGGGTACGTAGACATGCCAGCCGTATAATAAATATACGTAAGCTGTAAAATATAGTAAAACCATGACACACTAAATCTCATCCACAAAATAAATAAATAATGATATAAAATAAACTTTGAATTATCTTTTATACAAGTCGTTGGGCGAAGACAAATCCACTACCAACTATTTTAAATGAGAGAAAAATATACAAGTAAAGAATTTGTCGAGCGAAGCAAAAGACGATGCATGTGCAATCATCTTCGAAGGGATGGAGAAGATCACGGCCTTGGCTAGAACACCTACGAAAAGTCACAAACACACACCTGGAGAATTTACCAGGTTTGTAGAGTGACATAACGGGATACAGGAAGAACATGCCATAAAAACTGAATATAAAATATGCCACAAGTGACAAGTAAAAGTGAAGTGACATGGCATCAACTTGGGTCACCTAACCGTTCTATAGTGTACATACAGTTAAGAACAAACCTTTAGTCGTATGGGCACTTCTGGCTATAAATGGGATTGGCTTGGTTCCCGTATAGGGTACTATGGGCCAACGTCCGTAATTTTTCGTAAACGTCAGAGGGCATCAATATAGGGTACATCCATAACGCTGAGTGAACGTCAGAGGGCATCAATGACCTGCATCTCCGGTGAAGCTTACAGGTTAAAAGGAAAGTGTAATAGTCGTCCATACAATAAGGAAATGTTCTTCCCACCCAATGTACGTATCTAAGTCGCATCCATGACCATGTACCTCTACTAACTGCCCAGTCTTCTTGGATCTGGGTTTCCTACTTTACCATCGATGGGGTCGTAGTGGCCTACTGTCGTCCTTGCTGGAACAGAGTTACCAGAGTCAGTGGTGGGGCATGCTACTCTTGAGTGGTTGTATCACCGTATGTCATGGCAAAGGTGGAAAACGTTCATTTCGAAGGTTCACTTTGCTGGCATGAAAGTAAGGATATGTTAGGGACAGATTCAAGCAAGAGACAATTCAAGCAATCAAAAGAGAGTCCGAAAAGTTTGAAGTCAAAGGATATAATAAGTTATGGATGAGATACTATTCATATTCCTATATACAGGCTTACTTGGTACAGTCATGTTACCAAATAATTTTTTCGTTGACCTACATGGGCTACCACAAAAATATATAATATCCTAGTCTCAATATACGTAGGACTAGGCATACGAAACATACTAGTCGCATGAATACGAAGACTCCAATATATGGAATTTTCACACACACGTACATAAGCTGTAAATAGTAAAATCATAGGCTAGTCAAAAATAATATATATCTCATCCACAAAATACAAGAATAAAGCAATAGTCCAGATAGAATAAAATAATGAGACAAATTCACTACCAAACAGCTATAAAAAATAGTCTTAGATAACTGGAGTTTGATACCCTAAAATAAAAAAATAAAAAAATATGAACACTACAAATATACCAAGTCATGTTGCTAAACAAAACAACTAAATCTCGAGGGGTGGGACCTCATCAACTGAGAAGGATAGATCCAATGCATAACCGTACTCTTTTGGTAAAACCTAGTCATCTGAGCCTGGAGAGATCACCAGGTCCTCAGAGGGACGTAAGAAGATATAGAAAAAACATGTCATATAAACTGTGTAATAAAATAAAGAATACAAGCAATAGGGTGCCTTACTAGACTACTGTGAATATGCAGTTGAAAATAAACCTTCAATGCATGGGCACTCTGGCTATAGTAGGATTGGCATAGTTCCCAATTGGGCAACAATATCCTACGTGCGTAATGCTCCATAAATGTTAGAGGAAATCAGTACAGTAGGGGATATTGTCTGCGTCTCCGGCGAAGCTTACAGGTTATAGTTCATAGTGCATAATTGAACCATACGTCAAGGAACTGTTCTCCCCAACCCATGCTTAGTTATGTCATCTCCACGATACATATGAACCTCTAATAACTGCCAAGTCTACTAACTATACAAATTTTTTTGGCAGTTATATCATAATTGTCGCACATCTCATACATATCGGTGGCCAGCCGACTACGTGAGTCGGTGTCCTTTATGTGAGTCACAACTAATGATAACTCAAGTGTTATAGCCATATGAGATATACTAATTCCTCACTTCATTGGGGTGGTCATCTAGTACTAAGTCATTACACAGAAAAATAAATAAAAGCAATAAAATGACTAATGCTGTCGCTCACACACAAGTATGACTTGGATGTACAGTATAATAGAAACATGCAGTATATAAATAAATAAAATGAAATAATGAATAAAATAATAATAAATGAATAGTATATAGCGACAACGTATCTTTTCCGGTGGTGGTGTACAGTAATAGCAACGTCCAGCAACTCAGACGTTAGAAATCAAGAGCAATGAAAGTCAACTCCTGCAATCGTCCTCGGACGCTGAAACAAACATTACGAGCATTTTCGGTATAGTAGAAATAACTAAGTTTGCCTTCCCATAAATCCTATTCTGGATACAGGGGTAAAATTATAATTTTAGGTCAAATTGGTGTACACTATAGGATCCGCTTTGTACCAAAATGCGTGGTAACACCTACAGCCTCTAAAGTCATCAAATTATATGTCTACGGATCTGGTTTGATGATACGAACATAATTGTTTATCCAAAGTTGGATTTTGGTCAGCCATGCACAATTTTGTCCGTTAGATCGGGTCGTAGGCCCTCCAAAATAGTGTTCCGGACGACATTTTCAGAATCGGACCAAACATGGCTTACAAGACCCAAAAAATAACGCGACTCCAGTGGCGTAAGTTTTGTCTCAAGATGACGAACATGAACAAAGTTGTAGTCTAGTTTGCAAAGAGACCAATATGGGACATCTCGACTGATACGCATCGATTTTGTCGCACGCACACACAACAAAATCGAGTTTCGTCAAATTCCACATGTCCACGAAGTCACTACGCCCCTTGATGCTTTCGATTCATGGCCACGTCACCCGGTCTGTCGTGACGCATGCCGTGTTAGTAAAATTTATTGGGATTGGTTGTTTTGAAAATTGGGTTTTCTTAATTTTTGGGGAACAAATTTCTCGATGCACAATGGACAAAATCTAATTATGTAAAATGGGTTTTGAAGCACTACATTTTGTCTAGGACTGTCAAAAAGTCAATTTTTGAAATTCCTACATTTGGTTCAAAAATTGTCTTCTAAAAACATGGTTTATGATGGGTTTTCTGTTCTATTTTTGAACATATTTTCAACAACTTTGTGTAGAATTTTTGATCGATGTTTCTTACCAATCAAAATCTATTTGTAGGGACTTCTAGAGGGTTATGTAGGGTTTTTAGAAGAATTTACAAAATTGAAAATGATCAAGTATCGAAGAAGAATTTTGATTGGAAAGAGGGGTACCTGGGATTTGCTTGAAACAGAGTACTGCTCTGTCAGCATCGGGTTTGTGCGGCTCTTCGGGGGTGCGGACGCCAATGGTGGCCTGCAAGTGGTCCGGAAGACATACGAGGTTGGCAGGGGTGTCGGCACAGTGGTTGGGAGTTGGTTCTTAAAAGTTTTTGGTAGATTTTTTTCGAAAGAACACTTTCAATTGGTTTTATAAGCACGCGTTTGTAATCTGAATTTAAATTAATTTTTCCACTACAATTTAAATCCTATTCTGATTCAAATTTTGGAGAGGAACGAGTTTAGGTTGACAGCATAATCGTTGATTCAATCCTTTTCTTCTTTTTTTCGCTCAAACCGATCAAAACCTGGGTTCGAATTCCTTGATGTGTTCTGGAGAACATATGATTCCTTAACTCGTAAGAATTTAAAATCTTACGAGTTTAGCTATTACTCGTATGAGGGAGTGGTGTATACAGTTATACATACATGTATGTATATATGTGTATATACCATAAATTATATATAAGCATTCATATATATATATATATATATATATATATATATATATATATATATAAAATATATATATACATATATACACATATTTATGCACCAAAAATTATATAAAAATTCTAAAGGATGGTCTTCAGCTCCGTCTCAGCTCCTGAACCGTAAATCTCAAGATAGTTTTCAGCTCCGTCTAAGACTAGAAAATAGCCAAGTCCTCAAAGGACTAGCAAGGTACATAATATATATGCCTTGGTACAGATATGGAAATGTGATCTAAGACAATCTATGTATCCGGTCTATATGCTATGCAAGTGAGATTATTTTTTAGAATATCAGACCTCTCCACTGTAAGGGCACGAGAACGTAACAACGCCCAGCCTACGCCGCAGTGTCGGCGGTAGAACACTGTCCTAGGTCTCAATGCATCTAACAGTATAAGACTAAACAGTTTATACTCCCCGAATGGGGGTGACATAGCAGAATGTAAACTCAATCACATCTAAGGTAGAGCATATTGGAAGATAGATAAAACATGAAATCAAAAAGAGATACAACAGATAGAAGTCTAAGTGTCTAAGATACAAATTCAGAATACATCTCAAAACTCAAATACAGTAATCCATAAATACAACTCAAGATTACTGAAAATAAACTATAAGCAAAAACCCTAGCTATCTATACAACCTCTACTGTCTCCTCTAGGCTAGCAGGCAACCTCCAAGCTGTCTGTAAAATTTATCAACAGGTCCAGTCAGGACAGGAGCAAGCACATTACATCTCAGCAGTTCATAGCAGGTTAGAAAATATAATCATGCAGTAAAGTAAGATACAGGTACTGAAAAAAATACTGTATGTAAACAGAGAGAGAGCTGTAATAGAAATATCTACTATAAATAGAGAACTAACATGTGGCTAGTGAGTCAGAGTATAATATAGACATGTAAATGGCATAGGAGATTCTGATAAGATACTATGGAAGAGATTCTGATAAGATACTACTTGAGTATTATTCACATGTCTACTTCTACTCCCCCGTACCCCCAATCAGTACACAAGAATCCAAACATGTTATGTTATGATATTATGTAACAGCCTCCGAAGGGTGATAAGCCTCCGAAAGGTGATAAGCCCACAAAAGGTGATATGCCCCCCAAAGATTGATAAGCCTCCGAAAGGTGATAAGCCCCCGAAAGGTGGTAAGCCCCCGAAGGGTGATACAAAGTAGTCCCGAAAATGGGAATTCTAGGAGACTCTGTGATCATAAGAGTATATGTCACAAGTGATCGAAGAACCTGTGAAGCATAATGATACGACCTGTTAGTGAAACGCACAGAACATGAAGTACCCGATGCTCCCTAAGGATAACATCTCAAGAAGAGATCCGTATAGTACCAACCCGTGTGACCAATGTGACAGTACAAGTAAAGTAATTTAATACAGGAAATAATTCTAAGCAGGATATGAAATGATCAGAGAATGTACTCGCCTGATATCTGAATGTCCAAGGCAAAGATACTGTCCGAGGAGAGGTGTCTGGCTCCTAATTAGAACAGCACAAGTCACAACATGTCCAGAAGGGTGATATAAAGCACTACAATGCATTCTACATGAATCTAGGTCAAACTAGGCCAAAGTCAACCCTTGGTCAACTCTGGTCAACTGTACTAGTCAAACTAGGTCAAACTAGGTCATGTCCTAACCCAGCAAGTCTTACTAGGCCTAACCAAGACTATCCTAGCAAGCACACATCAATACAAGACTATACAAGCCAACATACACCCAACTCTATATAGCATGCAATTATTCAATACTCAAATAGGCAAGAATTTACATTAGATATACACTAGGTAATCTATTACTTTAAGCTATATATGTCTACACATATATACACATGCATATATTGGTATTCAACAATAGGTCTATAATCATGACATTTCAAATGGTTATATAAACTTATATATTACAACACAATATGCTAACATATATATAATATACATACATAGCTAAGTTAACTATATTCATAATTACTTAATTAAGAGGCTATGTGTGTGTATGTGAACATGGTAAAGGGGCAAGTGAGGGTTAAATGGGCATACATATCAAAGAGTGTCAAAGTGTAAGTGAACAATGTGTCAAGTGTGATAGTGTCAACATAGTGTAAGGGGGTACATGAGGTAATATAGGATTTGTGTTAACATAGAACATTACATCTCATTAACTTGTATATTGCATATATTACATCTATTATTACATTGCATTCATGCTTGCATTCATTCATCATTCATTTATTCTCTTGCACTACTATATGCACCATACATTACATACTATGGAACCTACATATTCATTACAAGCCATACTTATACATGCTTACATTAGATATGATACTTACACCTCATACATCATTTATTTAACCATTTATTCATGCTTGAATTCTCTATTTAATTACATAATGTATATATTAACATGGGTTAAAATCAAATAGAATATTATATTACACACAAGGGTGCACAAAATGCATATGCCGAATAGTAACTCCTACTAATAATCAATACTGTACCATCTCAGCATGAACTAAAATCTAGGATTAAATTATGTTATAGATCTATGTGTTAGCTTTTCGAAACTTCAAACGGATTGCATTTTCGTTTCCGAAAACTTCCGAAATCGCGAAATCACCGAGAACGCGTTTGTCTTTCGTACAGCTGACACTCAAATAATTCTCCAGAAAGTTACAGAAAGAAATAGACCTAACAATACATGTTTTTGGAAAGCTAACTTCAATACGCTTCTTTTAAAAAAATAGGAGATTAAACCGAGCTTTGAACTAGAAGTTATGACATTTCTAAGTTAGGGCTGAAATTAAAAACGTGGATAAAAATTATGACAGATTTGGGTAGTTTAAGACAAAAGAACACAAATATGTAACATAATATATCAAGAACTCACTCTCTACACTAATATATATATATATATATATATATATATATATATATATATATATATATATATATATGAGACACTATAGAACACATCTCCAATACAAAAATATGAGATTAAATATGTAATAATTTATTCATACATAACAACAACACATAGTGTGTCCAAATTTGGGATTTTCCCATATGGACACAACAACAACACAAAGGACACTCCTATGACCTCCAAATGGACACGAAATGGACACAAATGGAGATACAACCATGGGGTCATTCCTATGGTTTCAAAATAGACCTATATGCATGAAGAAATGAAAAGGAGAAGGGATTTATACCTTCCGGTAGATCGAATCGAAGAAAAGCCTTTCCGGAGCGACACTGACACGTAGAGATTCCAAAAGGACACGAACGAGCTCCGAATCCTCCCAAACTTGGGTAGTTTCCTCCTTGGCTAGAATGGAGAAGGAAAGAAGAAGATTTGGTGGCAAAATAGAAGGATTCGGTGGAGAAATTGCTAGGGATTGCTCTCTAGGAATTTGGGGAAGAACAAGAGAGAGAGTGTGGATGAGAATAATGAAATGAACTTTAGCCTATCCTCTCCCAAAGTGGCTGGCCATATGGGGCTATTTGTCCTATTATGGTAAGGTCCAAAATACCCCCACTAACCTATTCTATGAGTATTAGGAAAGGGCTAATTGGTTGGGGCTAAATTAGTCATTCTAAAGTCTCTAATCACACTAACCTTATCCATAATAATTACTCTAACCTCTAACTAAAATATTTCTATCATGTGGACTAAAATTAATATTATGTGGGCCATGCCTAACTAGTGTGTGGGTCCCACTAGAGTCAAACTACCCCCGGGTTCCCGTTTCAAGTCGGATTGAGTTGAAATTCGAAATCGACTCAAATAACCCCAAAACAATATCATAAATAATAAAATAATATCAAAATAATTCAAACAGGTCAAATGCAAAAATATCCTTAGGCCAAAAATGATATTAAAATATCATAATCACATGGTTAGGCTCTAGGTCAAACAGTCTCTAGGGTTTCACTAGCAAAACGTCAAAACCACAAGTCATTAATTTAAATAATTTTAAAAGGATTTAAAATTACCAAAAATAATATCATGAATTAAATATCATTATTAAAATAATTATAAACACGAAATTCAAAATTACCCTCATTTGGGAAACTAGATGCTACAACTCTACCCACCTTAGAAAAATTTCGTCCTCGAAATTTAAGATCGATAGTACTCCTTCTAGAGCCTCTAACCTACCCAATATCTAAGGTAACACTTCCTAACACTGGAATAATAAACGGACATCTAAAAAGTGTCAATCTAGGAATACCTCCAATTCTGCTCTACTGTATGGCGGTAATGGAACTTCAATAAAATATGGACTGGAACCTATATCCAAGGGACTGGACCTATTTTAAAGTGGTCTTAACTAAGGATAAAAAGGAACTGATCATAGGCTATAGGTATGCTCAAACTATTATCTTCCTGTTAACCATCTATTAATACATTCTGTTACTATAGGAACGATGCATTACTAAGACATATAGGCCCCTATCTCTCATAACACATTTATACTCACCAAAAGACTAGTACATCCTATCAAGGCTGATACTATAATCTCTCATAAATCTCATAAGCTACATGTTTATAGACATACATTCCCACATCAAGGACTAACCTATATATATCTACAACTGATACTAATGGGGTGACGTCCCTATTTTCCAACAATCAAGGTCTAAAAAAATTTATCTAAATTATGCAATTTGAAGGAATAGTATACAAGGTCAGGGCATACCGTTGCAGTTGAAAGTCTCACCTAGGTACACTAATCATTCTAGGTCAAAACAGTACTATGGTATCAACACACAAACAATCTAGGGGGTCCAAATTAGGAAGGTAAGGGATTAACAATCATCAAGGTTGTAGGGCTGTCTACCATCCTATATAAAAATTGGTCATTAACAAGCAACTAAGAAATTATTAAAAGATTACTATTCCATAAAATGGCAAAAATTGAAAATTTAGGCACAACAAATCACAAATAGATTTTTGTCTTGACACGATCTAAGTTGATCAATTTCGGGATAAAACGAGATTTGGGCAAGAAGGGAAATCAATGAAATCAAAGTATGAGCACGAGCATCCAATGATGGAGGTTCAGGTCATGATTAAGTATAATTCGACTTAGTACGAATACGAGGTTCATAGGCGATGAAAAGATTTCAAGGAGAATTGTCAGGGCTGTCGTGAATGAGACTCTAGGGTCAAGTTTAACTATGTCTCTATTCTCGTAGATTGATACATAAAAACGCGAACCAAAGTGCAATAGGTTGATCAGCCCATCATGTACCGGTTCTGATTAGACAATATGTTAGTGGGTGGCCACCCAATAAAATATGTCATGACCAAGCTCGAAAATAGATAAGCTTGCAAAACTAAGGCTAATTTAGCAACACAAGATATAAGGGTGGTAATGATGAAAGGAATTACATAGTCCATGTTTCTTAACCAACGGGTCAAGTGATCAGATAAGGTACAAGGTTAAGCATCTAAGGAAACAAGCAGAACACCATCACATGTCGGGTTGAAAAAATTGAGTCAAGGCTGGATTTCTAATTAAAATAAGAAGAAATTTAGTATAATGGTAGAGGTTATAGTTTAGCCAGTTGACCAGAAAATCATATCAAGAAAATAGAGTACAAGAAGACGGGTTTTAGTGGGACATGATATACCTACACGAAGGTGAGCTCGTCTAGGTCTTGCATATAAGATTTGTTGGAGGGTAACAGCTAGTATTACTTTTCGAATATCAAAGTCACGATAAGGAACGTCAAGGATCTCAATTAGAAAGTGGGAGTTCAAGAGGTGGTAATTAATGCACAAAAATAATGAAGATCGAGTTAGTCATCTGCTTCTGATACTCTTAAGTTCATCTGGTCATAACTTGCCAATCATATCTTTACCTCACCAGTCTCCATATAAAAATTTAACCTTTACTTAAACCCTTACTATGACTACCGTAGGCAATTCCCAATTTCCAAATATCACTCTTGAAGCACAACCCTCACATTTAGGAATCAACATTAACCATTTATTTAAATTTCCAAGTTCTTTCACCTTGTCTTAAATTTGACCCAAAACCTCTAAATCCTGTTTACGAATTCCTTGAACTTGTTCAAATTGTTCTCCTCGTATTATTTAATTTAAATCTCTAGGCCTTACAAAACTTATCTTCCATCATAAAATCAACTTCCGTATTTTCTTCGACATACACCCTTGAATATTATTCTCCTAAAAATATTTCACAACAATCTCTAAACTTCCATAACTTTGTGCTCTCTCTATCCCTAGTCATTTCCTCGCAAAATCTTGTTTAATATCCTTATTAAACACAATTAACTTCTCTTTTCCATTACTAACCTTCTACATAGCCTCAGAGTAAAAGTTTTCCCCAGAATCAATAACCAAGATTTTCTAAGTTCTCAAAACTAGGTTGACCTTTGATATCCTCATTAGTTTTGAATACACCTATAAACTATCTCATAACCCCAAAATTTATCTAAATGTAATTATTTCCAGATTGGCAGTATACATCTCTTTATTCTATTCGAGACCTTTACCACATTTCTATCTCAAGTTTCCATATGGAACACTCCACATTTGATTTCCTTTAGATCATCATAAAATAACCAGTTACGTCTTCTCTGAGCTACATAATTTACGTCACTTCCTTAGCCTTCCCTATGCAAAAGATACGAAGATTCAAGGGTTTCGAAGTACATCTGGTAGGGACGACAAGATATGGATAATTAATGTAATGAGACAGAGTTTAAAATAAGAGGTAAATAAGAATGCAAGGGAATAATGGCGAGAAAGAATAATGAAGATATGTTCCTTCTCATCGGTTCAAACGAGAGGAAACCATCAAGCTTAAAATCAATAGCAAGGAATGAGGGTGAATCCAAACAAGAGGAAAAGGAATTCCAATTGAAGTTCAAAATGAGTTTCTCAGGGGTCGTCCCAGAAATCTCTCAAAGAATCCTAAGTGTGATTGAGTACCTTGGATTTGAAAATATTAATCTAAATACAAAATTAAATCAACAACTACAAAAATTTATCAAAATCATCAACTAATACCAGGATTCAAAGTTCTACAATGAATCCACAAAATCAAATTCAAATCAAGAAAAAAGGTGAATCAAAACAAGGAAAAGGAGTTTAAATCGGAATTCAAAATGAGATTCTCAAGGGTCATCCCAGGAATCTCTCAAAGAATCCTAACAGTGATTGAGTATCCTTTCATCCTAACATCTTAATTTATAGATCCTATAGTAGGCTCGTAGTAGTACAACTAAGTCGTTGCGCTACTACGAAATCGCACTAATGCGAATCTCGACCTGCAGAGGCCACCACTAAAAACGTGTCACGACCCGCACCCTAGAGTTAGGGCACGAGAACGTAACAACGCCCAGCCTACGCCACAGTGTCGACGATAGAATGCTGTCCTAGGTCTCAATGCATCTAACAGTATAAGACTAAACGGTTTATACTCCCCGAATGGGGGTGACATAGCAGAATATAAACTCAATCACATCTAAGGTAGAGCATATTGGAAGATAGATAAAACGTGAAATCGAAAAGAGATACAACAGATAGAAGTCTAAGTGTCTAAGATACAAACTCTGAATACATCTCAAAACTCAAATACAGTAATCCATTAATACAACTCAAGATTACTGAAAATAAACTATAACAAAAAACCCTAGCTATCTATGTAACCTCTACTGTCTCCTCTAGGCTAGCAGGCAACCTCCAGGCTATCTGTAAAATTTATCAACAGGTCCAGTCAGGACAGGAGCGAGCACATTACATCTTAGCAGTTCATAGCAGGTTAGAAAATATAATCATACAGTAAAGTAAGATATAGGTACTGAAAGAAATACTTTATGTAAACAGAGAGAGAGATGTAATAGAAATATCTACTATAAATAGAGAACTAACATGTGGCTAGTAAGTCAGAGTACAATATAGACATGTAAATGGCATAGGAGATTCTGATAAGACACTATAGAAGAGATTCTGATAAGATACTACTTGAGTATTATTCACATGTCTACTTCTACTCCCCCGTACCCCCAATCAGTACACAAGGATCCAAACAGGTTATGTTATGATACTATGTAACAGCCCCCGAAGGGTGATAAGCCTCCAAAAGGTGATAAGCCCCCAAAGGGTGATATGCCCCCAAAGGGTGATATGCTCCCAAAGGGTGATAAGCCTCCGAAAGGTGATAAGCCCCCGAAAGGTGATAAGCCTCCGAAGGGTGATACATAGTAGTCCCAAAAATAGGGATTCTAGGAGACTCTGTGATCATAAGAGTATATGTCACAAGTGATCGAAGAACCTGTGAAGCATAATGATACGACATGTAAGTGAAACGCACAGAATATGAAGTACCCGATGCTCCCTAAGGATAAAATCTCAAGAAGAGATCCGTATAGTACTAACCCGTGTGACCAACGTGAGAGTACAAGTAAAGTAATTTAATGCAGAAAATAATTCTAAGCAGGATATGAAATGATCAGAGAATGTACTCGCTTGATATCTGAATGTCCAAGGTAAAGATACTGTCCGAGGAGAGGTGTCTGGCTCCTAATTAGAACAGCACAAGTCACAACATGTCCAGAAGGGTAATATAAAGCACTACAATGCATTCTACATGAATCTAGGTCAAACTAGGCCAAAGTCAACCCTTGGTCAACTCTGGTCAACTGTACTAGTCAAACTAGGGCAAACTAGGTCATGTCCTAATCCAACAAGTCTTACTAGGCCTAACCAAGACTATCCTAGCAAGAACACATCAATATAAGGCTATACAAGCCAACATATACCCAACTCTATATAGCATGCAATTATTCAATACTCAAATAGGCAAGAATTCACATTGGATATACACTAGGTAATCTATTACTTTAAGCTATATATGTCTACACATATATACACATGCATATATTGGTATTCAACATTAGGTCTATAATCATGGCATTTCAAATGGTTATATAAACTTATATATTACAACACAATATGCTAACATATATATAATATACATACATAGCTAAGTTAACTATATTCATAATTACTTATTTAAGAGGCTATGTGCGTATATGTGAACATGGCAAAGGGGCAAGTGAGGGTTAAATGGGCATACATAGTGTATACATATCAAAAAGTGTCAAAGTGTAAGTGAACAATGTGTCAAATGTGATAGTGTCAACATAGTGTAAGGGGGTACATGAGGTAATATAGGATTTGTGTTAACATCGAACATTACATCTCATTAACTTGTATATTGCATACATTATATCTATTATTACATTACATTCATGCTTGCATTCATTCATCATTCATTTATTCTCTTGTACTACTATATGCACCATACATTACATACTATGGAACCTACATATTCATTACAAGCCATACTTATATATGCTTACATTAGATATGATACTTACACCTTATACATCATTTATTTAACCATTTACTCATGCTTGCATTCTCTATTTAATTACATAATGTATATACATTAACATGGGTTAAAATCAAATAGAACATTATATTACACACAAGGGTGCACAAAATGCATATGCCGAATAGTAACTCCTACTAATAATCAATACTGTACCATCTCAGCATGAATTAAAATCTAGGAATAAAGTATGTAATAGATCTATGTGTTAGCTTTTCAAAACTTCAAACGGATTACATTTTCGTTTCCGAAAACTCCCGGAATCGCGAAATCACCGAAAATGCGTTTGTCTTTCGTACAGCTGACACTCAAATAATTCTCCAGAAAGTTACAGAAAGAAATAGGCCTATCAATACTTGTTTTTGGAAAGCTAACTTCAATACGCTTTTTTTAAAAAAACAGGAGATTAAACCGAGCTTCGAGCTAGAAGTTATGACATTTCTAAGTTAGGGCTAAAATTAAAAACGTGGATAAAAATTATGACGGATTTGGATAGTTTGGGACAAAAAAACGTAAGTATATAACATAATATATCAAGAACTCACTCTCTACACTAATATATATAAATATATATATGAGACACTATAGAACACATATCCAATACAAAAATATGAGATTAAACACGTAATAATTCATTCATACATAACAACAACACATAGTGTGTCCAAATTTGGGATTTTCCCACATGGACACAACCACAATACAAAGGACACTCCTATGACCTCCAAATAGACACGAAATGGACACAAATGAAGATACAACCATGGGGGTCATTCCTATGGTTTCAAAATAGACCTATATGCATGAGAAAATAAAAAAGAGAAGGGATTTATACCTTCCGGTAGATCGAATCGAAGAAAAGCCTTCCCGGAGCGACACTGACACGTAGAGATTCCAAAAGGATACGAACGAGCTCCGAATCCTCCCAAACTTGGGTAGTTTCCTCCTTGGCTAGAATGGAGAAGGAAAGAAGAAGATTTGGTGGCGAAATGGAAGGATTTGGTGGAGAAATTGCTAGGGATTGCTCTCTAGGAATTTGGGGAAGAACAAGAGAGAGAGTGTGGATGAGAATAATGAAATGAACTTTAGCCTATCCTCTCCCAAAGTGGCTGGCCATATGGGGCTATTTGTCCTATTATGGTAAGGTCCAAAATACCCCCACTAACCTATTCTATGAGTATTAGGAAAGGGCTAATTGGTTGGGGCTAAATTAGTCATTCTAAAGTCTCTAATCACACTAACCTTATCCATAATAATTACTCTAACCTCTAACTAAAATATTTCTATCATGTGGACTAAAATTAATATCATGTGGGCCATGCCTAACTAGTGTGTGGGTCCCACTAGAGACAAACTACCCCCGGGTCTCCGTTTCAAGTCGGATTGAGTTGAAATTCGAAACTGACTCAAATAACCCCAAAACAATATCATAAATAATAAAATAATATCAAAATAATTCAAAGAGGTCAAATGCAAAAATATCCTTAGGCCAAAAGTGATATTAAAATATCATAATCACATGGTTAGGCTCTAGGTCAAACAATCTCTAGGGTTTCACTAGCAAAACGTCAAAACCAAAAGTCATTAATTTAAATAATTTTAAAGGATTTAAAATTACCAAAAATCATATCATGAATTAAATATCATTATTAAAATAATTATAAACACGAAATTCAAAATTACCCTCATTTGGGAAACTGGGTGCTACAACTCTACCCACCTTAGAAAAATTTCGTCCTCGAAATTTAAGATCGATAGTACTCCTTCTAGAGCCTCTAACCTACCCAATATCTAAGGTAATACTTCCTAACACTGGAATAATAAACGGACATCTAAAAAGTGTCAATCTATGAATACCTCCAATTCTGCTCTGCTGTACGGCGGTAATGGAACTTCAATAAAATATGGACTGGAACCTATATCCAAGGGACTGGACCTATTTTAAAGTGGTCTTAACTAAGGATGAAAATGAACTGATCATAGGCTATAGGTATGCTCAAACTATTATCTTCCTATTAACCATCTATTAATACATTCTATTACTATAGGAACGATGCATTACTAAGACATATAGGCCCCTATCTCTCATAACACATTTATACTCACCAAAAGACTAGTACATCCTATCAAGGCTGATACTATAATCTCTCATAAATCTCATAAGCTACATGTTTATAGACATACATCCCCACATCAAGGACTAACATATATATATATCTACAATTGATACTAATGGGGTGACGTCCCTATTTTCCAACAATCAAGGTCTAAAAAATTTTATCTAAATCATGCAATTTGAAGGAATAGTATACAAGGTCAGGGCATACCGTAGCAGTTGGAAGTCTCACCTAGGTACACTAATCATTCTAGGTCAAAACAGTACTATGGTATCAACACATAAACAATCTAGGGGGTCCAAATTGGGAAGGTAAGGGAACAACAATTATCAAGGTTGTAGTGTTGTCTACCATCCTATAGAAAAATTGGTCATTAGCAAGCAACTAAGAAATTATTAAAAGGTTACTATTCCATAAAATGACAAAAATTAAAAATTTTGGCACAACAAATTACAAATAGATTTTTGTCTTGACACGATCTAAGTTGATCAATTTTGGGATAAAACGAGATTTGGGCAAGAAGGGAAATCAATGAAATCAAAGTATGAGCACGAGCATCCAATGATGGAGGTTCAGGTCATGATTAAATTTAATTCGACTGAGTACGAATACGAGGTTCATAGGCGATGAAAAGATTTCAAAGAGAATTGTCAAGGCTGTCGAGAATGAGACTCTAGGATCAAGTTTAACTATGTCTCTATTCTCGTAGATTGATACATAAAAAAGTGAACCAAAGTGCAATAGGTTGATCAGACCATCATGTACCGGTTCTGATTAGACAATATGTTAGTGGGTGGCCACCCAATAAAGTATGTCATGACCAAGCTAGAAAATAGATAAGCTTGCAAAACTAAGGCTAATTTAGCAGCACAAGATATAAGGGTGGTAATGATGAAAGGAATTACATAGTCCAAGTTTCTTAACCAACGGGTCAAGTGATCAGATAAGGTACAAGGTTAAGCATCTAAGGAAACAAGCAGAACACCATCACATGTTGCGTCGAAAAAATTGAGTCAAGGCTGGATTTCTAATTGAAATAAGAAGAAATTTAGTATAATGGTAGAGGTTATAGTTTAGCCAGTTGACCAGAAAATCATATCAAGAAAATAGAGTACAAGAAGATGGGTTTTAGTGGGACATGATATACCTACACGAAGGTGAGCTCGTCTAGGTCTTGCATATAAGATTTGTTGGAGGGTAACAGCTAGTATTACATTTCGAATATCAAAGTCACGATAAGGAACGTCAAGGATCTCAATTAGAAAGTGGAAGTTCAAGAGGTGGTAATTAATGCACAAAAATAATGAAGATCGAGTTAGTCATCTGCTTCTGATACTCTTAAGTTCATCTGGTCATAACTTGCCAATCATATCTTTACCTTACCAGTCTCCATATAAAAATTTAACCTTTACTTAAACCCTTACCATGACTACCGTTGACAATTCCCAATTTCCAAACATCACTCTTGAAGCACAACCCTCACATTTGGGAATCACCATTAACCATTTATTTAAATTTCCAAGTTCTTTCACCTTGTCTTAAATTTGACCCAAAACCTCTAAATCCCGTTTACGAATTCCTTGAACTTGTTCAAATTGTTCTCCTCGTATTATTTAATTTAAATCTCTAGGCCTTACAAAACTTATCTTCCATCATAAAATCAACTTTCGTATTTTTTTTCGACATACACCCTTGAATATTATTCTCCTAAAAATATTTTACAACAATCTCTAAACTTCCATAACTTTGTGCTCTCTCTCTATCCCTAGTCATTTTCTCGCAACATCTTGTTTAATATCCTTATTAAACACAATTAACTTCTCTTTTCCATTACTAACCTTCTACATAGCCTCAGAGTAAAAGTTTTCCCCAGAATCAATAACCAAGATTTTTTAAGTTCTCAAAACTAGGTTAACCTTTGATATCCTCATTAGTTTTGAATAAACCTATAAACTATCTCATAACCCTAAAATTTCTCTAAATATAATTGTTTCCAGATTGGCAGTATACATCTCTTTATTCTATTCGAGACCTTTACCACATTTCTATCTCAAGTTTCCATATGGAACACTCCATATTTGATTTCCTTTAGATCATCATAAAATAACCAGTTACGTCTTCTCTGAGCTACATAATTTACGTCACTTCCTTAGCCTTTCCTATGTAAAAGATACGAAGATTCAAGGGTTTCGAAGTACATCTGGTAGGGACGACAAGATATGGGTAATTAATGTAATGAGACAGAGTTTAAGATAAGAGGTAAATAAGAATGCAAGGGAATAATGGCGAGAAAGAATAATGAAGATATGTTCCTTCTCATCGATTCAAACGAGAGGAACCCATCAAGCTTAAATTCAATAGCAAGGAATGAGGGTGAATCCAAACAAGAGGAAAAGGAATTCCAATTGAAGTTCAAAATGAGTTTCTCAGGGGTCATCCCAGAAATCTCTCAAAGAATCCTAAGTGTGATTGAGTACCTTGGATTTGAAAATATTAATCTAAATACAAAATTAAATCAACAACTACAAAATTTTATCAAAATCATCAACTAATACCAGGATTCAAAGTTCTACAATGAATCCACAAAATCAAATTCAAATCAAGAAAAAAGGTGAATCAAAACAAGGAAAAGGAGTTTAAATCGGAATTCAAAATGAGATTCTCAAGGCTCATCCCAGAAATCTCTCAAGGAATCCTAACAATGATTGAGTATCCTTTCACCCTAACATCTTAATTTACAGATCCTATAGTAGGCTCGTAGTAGTACAACTAAGTCGTTACGCTACTACGAAATCGCACTAATGCGAATCTCGACCTGCATGGGCCACCACTAAAAATGTGTCACGACCCGCACCCTAGAGTTAGGGCACGAGAATGTAACAACGCCCAGCTTACGCCGCAGTGTCGGTGGTAGAACGCTGTCCTAGGTCTCAATGCATCTAACAGTATAAGACTAAACAGTTTATACTCCCCGAATGGGGGTGACATAGCAGAATATAAACTCAATCACATCTAAGGTAGAGCATATTGGAAGATAGATAAAACATGAAATCGAAAAGAGATACAACAGATAGAAGTCTAAGTGTCTAAGATACAAACTCAGAATACATCTCAAAACTCAAATACAGTAATCCATAAATACAACTCAAGATTACTGAAAATAAACTATAACAAAAAACCCTAGCTATCTATGCAACCTCTACTGTCTCCTCTAGGCTAGCAGACAACCTCCAGGCTATCTGTAAAATTTATCAACAGGTCCAGTTAGGACAGGAGCGAGCACATTACATCTCAGCAGTTCATAGCAGGTTAGAAAATATAATCATGCAATAAAGTAAGATACAGGTACTGAAAGAAATACTTTACGTAAACAGAGAGAGAGATTTAATAGAAATATCTACTATAAATAGAGAATAACATGTGGCTAGTGAGTCAGAGTACAATATAGACATGTAAATGGCATATGAGATTCTGATAAGACACTATAGAAAAGATTCTGATAAGATACTACTTGGGTATTATTCACATGTCTACTTCTACTCCCCCGTACCCCCAATCAGTATACAAGGATCCAAACAGGTTATGTTATGATACTATGTAACAGCCCCCGAAGGGTGATAAGCCTCCGAAAGGTGATAAGCCCCCAAAGGGTAATATACCCCCAAAGGGTGATAAGCCTCCGAAAGGTGATAAGCCCACGAAAGGTGGTAAGCCCCCGAAGGGTGATACATAGTAGTCCCAAAAATAGGAATTCTAGGAGACTCTGTGATCATAAGAGTATATGTCACAAGTGATCGAAGAACCTGTGAAGCATAATAATACGACATGTAAGTGAAATGCACAGAACATGTAGTACCCGATGCTTCCTAAGGATAACATCTCAAGAAGGGATCCGTATAGTACCAACCCGTGTGACCAACGTGACAGTACAAGTAAAGTAATTTAATACAGGAAACAATTCTAAGCAGGATATGAAATGATCAGAGAATGTACTCGCCTGATATCTGAATGTCCAAGGTAAAGATACTATCCGAGGAGAGGTGTCTGGCTCCTAATTAGAACAGCACAAGTCACAACATGTCCAGAAGGGTAATTTAAAGCACTACAATGCATTCTACATGAATCTAGGTCAAACTAGGCCAAAGTCAACCCTTGGTCAACTCTGGTCAACTACACTAGTCAAACTAGGTCAAACTAGGTCATGTCCTAACCCAGCAAGTCTTACTAGGCCTAACCAAGACTATCCTAGCAAGCACACATCAATACAAGGCTATACAAGCCAACATACACCCAACTCTATATAGCATACAATTATTCAATACTCAAATAGGCAAGAATTCACATTGGATATACACTAGGTAATCTATTACTTTAAGCTATATATGTCTACACATATATACACATGCATATATTGGTATTCAACATTAGGTCTATAATCATGGCATTTCAAATGGTTATATAAACTTATATATTACAACACAATATGCTAACATATATATATAATATACATACATAGCTAAGTTAACTATATTCATAATTACTTATTTAAGAGGCTATGTGTGTGTATGTGAACATGGCAAAGGGGCAAGTGAGGGTTAAATGGGCATACATAGTGTATACATATCAAAGAGTGTCAAAGAGTAAGTGAACAATGTGTCAAGTGTGATAGTATCAACATAGTGTAAGGAGGTACATGAGGTAATACTGGATTTGTGTTAACATAGAATATTACATCTCATTAACTTGTATATTACATACATTACATCTATTATTATATTATATTCATGCTTGCATTCATTCATCATTCATTTATTCTCTTGCACTACTATATGCACCATACATTACATACTACGGAACCTACATATTCATTACAAGCCATACTTATACATGCTTACATTAGATAGGATACATATACCTCATACATCATTTATTTAACCATTTACTCATGCTTGAATTCTCTATTTAATTACATAATGTATATACATTAACATGGGTTAAAATTAAATTGAACATTATATTACACACAAGGGTGCACAAAATACATACGCCGAATAGTAACTCCTACTAATAATCAATACTGTACTATCTCAGCATGAATTAAAATCTAGGATTAAAGTATGTTATAGATCTATGTGTTAGCTTTCCGAAACTTCAAACGGATTGCATTTTTGTTTCCGAAAACTCCCGGAATCGTGAAATCACCGAGAATACGTTTGTCTTTCGTACAGCTGACACTCAAATAATTCTCCAGAAAGTTACAGAAAAAATAGGCCTATTAATACATGTTTATGGAAATCTAACTTCAATACGCTTCTTTTAAAAAAAAACAGGAGATTAAACCGAGCTTTGAGCTAGAAGTTATGAGATTTCTAAGTTAGGGCTGAAATTAAAAACGTTGATAAAAATCATGACGGATTTGGGTAGTTTGAGACAAAAGAACACAAGTATATAACATAATATATCAAGAACTCACTCTCTACACTAATATATATATGAGACACTATAGAACACATCTCCAATACAAAAATATGAGATTAAACATGTAATAATTCATTCATACATAACAACAACACATAGTGTATCCAAATTTGGGATTTTCCCACATGGACACAACCACAACACAAATGACACTCCTATGACCTCCAAATGGACACAAAATGGACATAAATGGAGATACAACCATGGGTGTCATTCCTATGGTTTCAAAATAGACCTGTATGCATAAGGAAATGAAAAAGAGAAGGGATTTATACCTTCCGGTAGATCGAATCGAAGAAAAGCCTTCCCGGAGCGACACCGACACGTAGAGATTCCAAAACGACACGAACGAGCTCCGAATCCTCCCAAACTTGGGTAGCTTCCTCCTTGGCTAGAATGGAGAAGGAAAGAAGAAGATTTGGTGGCAAAATGGAAGGATTTGGTGGAGAAATTGCTAGGGATTGCTCTCTAGGAATTTGGGGAAGAACAAGAGAGAGAGTGTGGATGAGAATAATGAAATGAACTTGAGCCTATCCTCTCCCAAAGTGGCTGGCCATATGGGGCTATTTGTCCTATTATGGTAAGGTACAAAATGCCCCCACTAACCTATTCTATTAGTATTGGGAAAGGGCTAATTGGTTGGGGCTAAATTAGTCATTCTAAAGTCTCTAATCATACTAACCTTATCCATAATAATTACTCTAACCTCTAACTAAAATATTTCTATCATGTGGACTAAAATTAATATCATGTAGGCCATGCCTAACTAGTGTGTGGGTTCCACTAGAGTCAAACTACCCCCGGGTCCCCGTTTCAAGTCGGATTGAGTTGAAATTCGAACCCGACTCAAATAACCCCAAAACAATATCATAAATAATAAAATAATATCAAAATAATTCAAAGAGGTCAAATGCAAAAATATTCTTAGACCAAAAATGACATTAAAATATCATAATCACATGGTTAGGCTCTAGGTCAAATAGTCTCTAGGATTTCACTAGCAAAACGTCAAAACCACAAGTCATTGATTTAAATAATTTTAAAATGATTTAAAATTACCAAAAATCATATCATGAATTAAATATCATTATTAAAATAATTATAAACATGAAATTTCAAAATTATCCTCATTTGGGAAAGTGGGTGCTACACACTGAGGCTCATAAGCTCCTCAATAGGATATTTGTCTCCATTACCGTGTTGTAGGACCAAGGATAATGAATCTCGACAGTGATAACCTCTGCTCTGCTATTGAGCTAAAGGGTCACTAAAACAACAGGTCATCCGACAATAGGTCTGATACTGTAGTCTAGTTCTTTCACCCCAAGTCTAGAGTTTAGCAATGTCAAGTCTGTACCGTCATCTCGATTAGCAAAAATGTGGAACAATCTAGAATATAACTACGAGGTTGTCACTACTATTTTTCGTTATACATTTTTTTAGTATACGTATATGAAATTCTGACATTTGTCAGGTGACCCATATTTTGACTTGTGTTGCTTAGCCTAGTCTTGGTTTAATCTTGCCTTAGTTTAATTCGGTTTGGTTCCACTTGGCTTGGCTTGGCTTGGCTTGACTTGGTTTGTTTTGGTTTGAGATGAGAAGGGTTTGTATAAAAACCAACTCCTCTCTCTCTCCTCCATTAAGGGTTTGTATAAAAACCAACTCATCTCTCTCCCTCTCCTCTATTATTTCTCATTACTTCTTCGTCTTCTTCATTTACTCCTCCCACCTACCAAACCCTAGGCAAGTACAACTTGCTTCATGATGGACCTAAAATTGTATTGTTTTATTGTCTTCCTTGCTTGATTCTAAGCCTCTTTAGTACTTGAAGATTTTGGTTTTGATGGTTACATTTTTATAGATCTAAGTTTGTAGTTTTTTCGGTATTTCTTAGTTTTGATCTCTTAAACTTTGTTATTTCTAAAATTTAATGGTTCCATGCTGTGGGAAATTTAATTCTACCCAATTTTGGCTTGTAAACCGCTTGTTTCGACTTCGTATGAAGAAGTTAAGCCATTTTCGTATTCATGGGTTTCCCACACCTTTTGGTGCTGTCGAGACGATGAACAGTGCCACGCACAGCATTTTTGTCGAGCATCGTGCTTGTGCAAACCTTACACCATGGACATTTTTGCCCGTACGTGCAGCGTATCTCGTGCGCCCGCGCAATTTTCAAGTGCGCGCCTGTGAAGAAAATTGAAGAATCAAGGTTTGAAGAATCAACGTTTTTGCCCGCGCAATTTTCAAGCGCGCCCGTGAAGAAAATTGAAGAATCAACATTTTTGCTTGCGTAATTTTCAAGTGCGCAGCGCATCTTGTACGTCGTGTGCCCGCACAATTGCTTATACCCTAAGGAAATTCCTTTCTCAAAATTGAAGCTAAGTCACGATTCTGTAATAGAATAAAATTTAAAAAATCAAGGTTTTCTATCTTTCATTGTAGTAATCTAAACGTACGAGCAAGAAATATAAAATGCATTATCAAGATCACACCGTAACCTCCAACCAGATGGTACAATGGTTACAAATGTCATCCTATATCTAAGATAGAGAGAGAGAGAGAGTACGATAAGTTTACGG
Organism: Iris pallida; assembly: GCA_029216955.1. Lineage (NCBI taxonomy): Eukaryota > Viridiplantae > Streptophyta > Magnoliopsida > Asparagales > Iridaceae > Iris > Iris pallida. The sequence continues at coordinate 1,841,796 of JANAVB010033620.1, read as the reverse complement.
GACAATCTACTTATAGAAATTGGTTAAACATAGAAGCACGGTAACATGACTTCTAAGAGGATCAAATTTAAAGTTGAGGATATGAGATACTTTTGATCGTAGTGACAGAATCCATAGGAAGTCTAGGAAATACCTGTTTACTTTAGTCATATATCGATCATGTTTCACCAAGGCAGTAGGGGAGGTGTTAGTAGCACAACTGTAAGCAAGTTGGTACAGGGTGATTCCACATACCATTGGCTACGAATTGATAAGGTTGAGGGATTTTTTGGAAGAAGGATTAGTAGAACAAGGGGTGACGACTACATAACATGTATAGGGACCTATTTTATAAAGTAGTTTTTATAGTCCACATATGGCAATGGGCTATGATGGGTTCAACCGAGTCTCAATAGGTTCCCTAATTGGACTTCAATCCTTGACTGCATGAACCTTAGATTTTAATCTATAGTGGCTGGACAAAATCTCATAGAATCAATTTAAACCATCCCTATTAGGTTAGGGTAATATAGAATAGATTCCAATTCAAGTGGTTGGGCAAATTTCCCATCGGGTTGGTAGATTAGGTTCTGTAAGTTATGAAGATGCGCCTTCCGTGACTTTTGTGTTTAAGTAGCACGAGGTGCCTCTATTGAGTGGCACACTTACGTAGAGGGCTTCGAGTATATCACAACCATATATTGGGCCAAAAGAATCCAGTCAAGGTTGGACCTCTAATTGCAGTCGAAAAGTACATCGGTGCTATGGTAAGGGTTATCGCTAGTCCTTTTTGACCTAAAAGTCGTATCATACAAACAGAGTACAAGAGAACATATTTGAGTGGGACATCATATGCCTAGATGAAGGTGGACTCGTCTAGGTCTTGCATATGATTTTTGTTGGAAGGTAACAGCTAGTATTATACTTTGAATATCAAAGTAACGGTAAGGGACACCAAAAGATCTAAAAAGAAAGTGGGAGTTCACGAGTCACTAATTTATCATCCTAGTGAAAACCAATTTACCTCAATCAATCGGTGATCCCATAATTCCTAAAAGTAAGAATGGCTTACAGTCTATTCACTCTAGAGACTAGGACATGGTTTTAGGAATAATGAGGTTAAAAATATTTGAGTCGCGATATCGTACCTTGACCTTTGGTAATAATAAGTCATGATGTGATCGTTAACGTGATATGGTAAATATGAATCAAATTCGAGGACCATACCCCGATTTCTAATAAATGGATATGATGTCGTATAATGATACATGAGTCGATAAAATATAATGACCCACTCCTCCATAATATAAGAGGGTTTTTCGATGGGATAACGAACTCTAAAGCACTTCATATGAAATATCTTTAACGACTAAGTCATGAATTTTCTATTTGTGTCAAGCCTGCCAAACTATGGTCATAAGGGTTCTAATTGTATCGAATGTAGTGCTCATGTGTTGCTTGTTGATAACTAGTAAGTAAATATGATAAAGTGTTAAGCTACATATATTGGCTAAGCTAGAGAATGTATTGTTCTAATGCTAAGTCACTTCTTTAATAATAAAATTGTATGCCTAGTGTAACACCTGCTGGATCCTAATCTCGAAATGGGTATCTATCATAGTCATGGTAAATGCTTGTCTTTATTTCTGTCTGTTCCTCTCATGTCTAAACTGTGGACTTGGTCGAGTAAGGGTTGTGTTAAGGCATAAGGGTTGCTAGTTTAAGCAAGAATCAAGAAAAATAATTGGAGACTCCCAATAGTTGATTCCCAGAGATTAGATATTTTCCTAGGTTAGTGTGCGAACCAAGGATAAGATCCTAATCATTCTCAAATTTAAATGACTAAGAAGTTACGATACTCGTTTTAGGGTCGAGGGAAGGATAAGTAGCTCAAGCCAAGGTTGTAGTCACATGGCTTGGCCGATGGTTGCTACACTTGTATTTACAGTGGCCATGGGAGATATTATGTATCTATCTACCAAATACGAGCGTTTCGTCTTTCCAAATTAGTGAAAGACAAAAAGCAATAAAGAGTTGAAAAAAGATATCATCGAATACAATTACGTGATTCAAAGACGAATGTATAATTCAAAAGGAATTGTCAAGGCAGTCGCTGATCAGATCCTAGTTACCTTGATATCTCAAACCAAGTGGGATAATCAAATGACGAGCGAACCAAATACATCAAGGTTGATCAGACCATAATACACTGATTCTGATTAGACAATATGTTAGTGGGCGTCCCTAGTATACATATATCCTGAACAAGGTCGATAAAGAATAAGCTTGCAAAACTAGGATATAAATAGAAATATTATTTATGATATTGCAAAGTAATAATATGGGAGATAATGTTGAAAGCAGTAATAAATAGCTCAAGTTTCATAAGGATTTAAGTCTTGTCCGATGTTCCTGCTTACATAATCATCCTACTGCCTCTTGTATCAGTCTGGGGTTGACCAATGGAATATGGCTACTAAACACTATATTCTAGGTACACATATCTTCCTGCACTAGCCTATATTCAGTGGCACCCGGTTATACTTCATTAATGGTTTATAAGAACAAGGGGTGATAGGTCGTGAGGCATACTACCCAACTTATAAGTCAACTAATGGAGTAACTTAGAAATATAACACGTATACCCGTATGAGCTATCTTCCTAACCTCACTATCAAGCAAGAAGGAAAAAGATAAGATTTACAGTGAAAGGAATCAAGCAGAAGGAAGTCAAGGTAATCGGATGAGAGTTCAAATTGAATTCAAGAAAGGAGGTCAAGTATGTCACGACCAGGTCCCGAATATTTGAACACGAGTCGGACACATCCAGCCTACGTTGGAAGATGCAACGCAGTAAGCTGTACAATTCTAAGAAAAACTTCAAGTCACTAGATAATATAAAACATCACAACTACTATAAACGTTTACAGAATAGATCTCCACAATCCACCAAGTCAATACAATATCATCCGGAGACAAATCCGGTAACCAGAATAAAATTTACAACTCTAAAATCTTAATACAATATACAAGATAAAATCTCAAAATCAAAACTAGGAAATGAACTAGACTAGATCTCTACAAATCCTAAATCCATCTTGAAATACAAACTATCCTGACTTCGGGCTCTGGCCCACAAAGGTGGTATAGTATCCTCAAGTGTACCTGCAACGTATCTTGTCAGAAAAAAAGTAAAGTACAACCCCGACAAGAAGCACTATACAATGTAAACTAAAATGCATGAATAGAGAACTTTGGTACAAGAACAGGAATATGAAACTGTAGTACATGAATTGAAACAATAAAACCTTGGTACCAGAACTGAAACAATGAACTAGACTATCAGTGTAACATGCATTTGAAATAACTAACAGAGCATGTGACCGGCTGGGGGTAGCACAGGGTACAAGAGTACATGAATAATGGTATGGCTTAGAGTCCCACGTGCACGTTGTTAGACCTAAGCTATTAAACAATGCCTAGCTAACTAGGTTCGGTCACATATCTGTAGTATTTCCCCACCCCAATGAACAATGAAACTATAAACAATCGTGTATACAACGTGTCATGTATAAGAGAACATGAAGCAAGACAGATATACAGAGTAAAGAGTTCGAGTCGGTGTACTTGCCTTGATTCCAAGCCTTGTAGAAGTTGCTCCCTAGTCCAAACCTATTCAAAAATAAGAATTTAGGTATCATCTCACATATACCGCATAAACATAATAATCCTTATTCCTCAAATTAAACCAAAGTCTACTCATAACCCCTTTTCTATTGGCCCAATTCCCATTAACTCATTATTAATCAATAATCACCAATCCATGGCTAAAAGCCTAAACTTAAATCTCAATATACCAAAACAACAACCTCAACTTTAATAATTTTTAGACCAATTTTATAACCTCAAATTTAGAACCCCATAGCATTGGCTTGGCCTAGTCTCCATAATCCAAGTTTCTTAATACATCACAACTGAACCTCTAATTGCTACACAGTCCTAGCCCACCAGTCCAGGGCCCAAACTTCTGATCTCCAAAAACAAAGATCATATCCAAAAAATAATACACTTGACTTAGCCTAACGGCTACTTAACAATATAATTTAAACCATGACTCTGCCATTTGGTGTCAGCACCACAAAGACAAGCCAACCACACCTCAATTACTCTATTACATGGAACATTGTTAACCCACTGTCCCCAAAATATCTATACTAGCCATGAACTTGGACACGGATACTGCTCCCTGTCCTGTGTCAATCGAGCTTTGGCTCGACACTTATACTAACACCAAGTGTCCGCACAGATTAGTCCAAATCCAGGGAATCGTCTATAAATCGTAGAAAATAGGATATAAGAAGAACAAAGGAATCATACCTGTGCCTTAAAAAAGCGATACTCGATTTCCCGTGAACGATTTAGCTATAAGGAGGTATGCAAATTCTTCAGAAGCAATTCGTCGAATACCTATAGTGCAATCAAAAATTATCAGAGCTTGAGTTTGATTTGTTTCCTCATGCGATCAAGACTCAGAACATAGATCGAATGCTCTTCAAAAACTCTAGATCAAAATCACACCAGAACATAAACAGAGATCAACACTAAGCCCTAAATTCTTGATAGAATAATCAAGATCATCCCGATCGATGTTTTCAAATCGAAATTAGTGATCGATCCCAAGAATAATTGGTTCTCTTATACTGAATCGATTTAAGCAAGGATTTGATTCAAACACAATCGACTAATCCTATCACAGAATCAAAATAAAGAAGGAAAAGAACAGTTGAATTTTGAATTTAATTTGAACAAACCAATAGATTGAGGTCAAAAATCAAGAAATGAGGGACTCACCGATCTGATCGAATTGGTAGGAATTGGCGGAGAGGAGAAGGCTCGCCTTTGCTCGTCTTGTTGGGGAGTTGAAGTGGAGGCTCACCGGTGCTGTCCTGGATCGCCGGAGTTGGCCGTCATCGACGTCGCTCGATCGGAGTCGTCAGAAAGGTAGTTGATGCTGCCGCGGTTGTCTCGTAGGGACACTACTGCCAACCGCCACCGATTTGTCAATCTATGCCATCGCTATGGTGAACAAAAGATCAAGGAGGAAGAAGAAGAGGAAATGAGCTATGTTCTTGAAGGAGCCGAGAAATGTTGGGTGAGGGATGATTTATAAAGCTCGGGCAGTTAGAAATTTGGAGAGAATAAAATTTGGGAGAAAAATAACTGATTTTGAATTGTTCTCCCACATGGGTCGAGCCCATGTGTTGTGTAGGAAAATGACTGGTCTTGGGTTGGCTTAATAGGGAATTTAACATAGAGATGGCCTGGTCTTTAAATGTTGGTAGGGATATGGGCCTGGGTAGAGTTTAACTGTTAGGGATGTGTGTTAGCTACATGCAATGGGTTGGGATCTTATGGCTAGCCCAATTGACCTGGTGAAGTAGTAAGCCATCTGGCTTTATGAAATAAGGAATTAAATGTTGGTTTCATGGATCAATTTGTGGGCTGGTTAAGTGATCTGTTCAATTGTAACAAGATAGTAACAAATAGTAATTAAATTAAGAAAGCCAATTACTAACAAAAAATTTAATAATCTCCAATAATACAGAGATCAATAATAAATAACTTTAGCAAGCAAACCAAGTAATACTAGCAACCAAAAATAGATTTAGAAATATTAACCAATAAACAGAATTAAATTAGCTAGTAATGATAAGGTTTTGTAATTAGTAATACCAGGGAAAATAAAAATCAAATTGAATTATTCCAACAAGGTTTGTAGAAAATGATACCTTTCCAAGAAAAAAATATAGAAAAATTCAAGAAATCTAAAAAAATGAATTTAGGGTGTTACAAATCTACCCCCCTTACAAAAAATTTTGTCCTTAAAATTTCAAATGGCATGATAAGTAGAAATAACCAAATACAAAAAATTGAAAGTGATTGGTTAAATATGGGATCCGATTTAATACAACTAGTAAAATTACGATTTCCTAGAAATGATCCAAATTTAGAAAAAATCTAGGCATGATAAAGCCCAAACTTGAGAAAATCAAAATTTATGCATAGTAAAAAAATAGCACCAAAACGACATAGTAATAAAATTTATGACCTAAATCGAATAAAATCGTTTAGGGATAAATAGCACGGCTATAACTAAAATTAAAATAATTTAAACACGATTTAAAATTATTTAGGCTTGATATAATCATAAATATTAAAGTTATAAATGCTAAAATACAATAACAAGAAAGATGTTACGACTAAGAATAAAGTAAAGGATTTTGAAATTTTGTACTTGGCTTGAAATTAAACTTATCAAAATCAAATTCTAGTATGATCAAAATTTTAAATCATTTAGGACAAAACCATTCAGGAATCAAAATAATGTAAGTATGTTCATTATCATAGTCATAATGAGTTCTAGAAAAATCAAGAGAAATTTTCTATAGGAAACCTAGGTAACAAAATAATTTCTGAAAATTTGATTAGCTGCTACGACATTCAAATAAGGCCAAAATTTAATCAAATCAGGCTAATTTCTAGCAATGGCGATAAAAGATCAAGTATAGTATATAACGTGGATATAGTCTCAATAGTATCCGAAAACCATATTGTAAAACCCCTAAATTTCTACTATTTTTTTCCTATCAATTTGGTACTGAATTTTTTTTATTTTTTTATTTTTTCGTATTTGTACATCTCAATGTCGTATTGTACGTCGTACGAAAAATTACTTTTTTTCTTCGTAATTGCTCGATGAGTGCGAATATGTGCGAGCGTACATATTTTTGAAAAACATTTTTTTCTATTTTTATAGTGTCAAAATAATATATAAATAATTATTCTTGCTATCGTGCCAAATTTTTCTAAGTTTTGTTATTTTTACTTTTTAAAAGCCTTTCATTTATAACAGTTATTATTAATAAATAATTGTTATCAAAAATATATCAAACATATATTTCATTATAGTATAATGTAGTTAACTTGTTTATTTGCTTGAAGGTATATAAATTCTGTCGCACTAGTGGCAAATTTTAGTTATTTATTTATGCCGATTTCGAAAATAATATATACATAGATATTTTGTGCTAGTCGCGTACGAGATACATGAAATTTAATTCATGTATATATTTAAAATTTTCAAAAATTATTTTATTATTTATCTTAATTATTAAAAAGGTAATTTAAAGATATTTTCTATTAATATCCAAATATTTATTGCAATTTTCTAAAATTATTTAATATTGATTATTTTATTATTTATAAGTGATAAATTGGAAGTTTGTTAATTTAATATTTAATTAGTATGGTAATTTAATTTATGGATTTCTAATGGAAGATAAGTTTTTAACTAAGATTTAAATCGGATTTGGATTGAATGGTATTAGTTTTGGAATTGATTTAAAAATAAATGGAGATTTATCTAAATGGGGAATTTAAATTCCTACTTCTTATCCAACATGGAGTTCCACCTCCTATATAAGGAGAGACTCTTGCTCTCTTTTTCCCATAATTCCACAAGTCAATTAAATCCTACCCACGTGCATCGTGTCCATGTTCCCCCATCCGGATATCTTATTCTACTTGTTACACATACAAATTTTCTCCGTGTCGGACAAAGCCCCGACACAAATCCACCCGACAACAAACCCTACACCTAATCCAAATCTTGAGCACTGTCACGCCGTCTCGGTCACCGATCCCAGCCTGACCTCCATCAACACCACCACCACCGTCAGCCCTGACATTGAACCCCCTACTTCTGCGACCAATTTTCCATCCACGACACAATAGATCGCCGCCTCCATAAATACCACGACCGTTCCCGCTTTCGGTCGATCACTAACCCGACCGTCGCAAACATGCCATCAGACCACTTTTCCGACTCCTACTGCCAACAACCCGACCCCTGACCATCGACAGCACCACCACCCGACCAAATCACCAGCACACTACCTCCACCAGCCATCACTACACCATCACCAACACACCACCGACAGCCCGGCCATTCCCGGCCATAACATAAACCACCTCCACAACGTCACTATCACCACCGCCTACCCAAAGAAAACCCAAAAAAATAAAATAAATAAATTATCACCAAAACTTCACCAAACGTACCCCGGTCGCCGTGCGCCCCGATTTGCCGATCGCAACGGACCTCGACCCATTGTCTCCCTCGATCAGTGCCACCACCGCTCTGACGAGCGCTCCGTCCGTGCCCAGTCCTCCATCACCCAGCGCCACGGCTGGCGCGCTTCATCGTGGCCACTATCGGCCGGAGCCGCAGCCACCCACTCATGATCCCAAGCCCCATCCTCTTCCTCTGCCACCACCGTCCAGCAGCGTGGCCGTGACCCCCGCCTTAGGTCGGGGCCTAGTGGCAAGACCTCCGACCTGCCAGCATATAGTGACCCCCATACTCGACCACCTTCGACGAGCTTCACAGCATCCGTCGAAGTTGATCGGCGCCGACGGACCCTACCGTCGCATGCTACCGCCTATTGCGCTGTCGTTTCCTTCTTCCGTCCCGTCTCCCCGACCGCTCGTCTCTCTCACTCCCGACCGCCACCCGCAACTCCTCCCTTCTGCCTCTCTTTCATGCAACTCTCAGTAAAACCTATTCCCTCTCTTACTCTTCTCTTTCACTCTCTCCCTTCCGCTCCTCTCAGCTCTCTCACAATCCCCCTTCCTTAAAGATTTTTGTTAAAGCTTTGTTTTCTCTCTCTCACGAAAGAAGAGTAGAACATCAGCCTTATTTGTTACATTGCTTATTATTATTATTTTAATTTTTTTACTTTGATATTTGTTTTGGTTGGTTTTCAAATTTCTTTGGTATGATTTGTTATTTATTGTCATTATTATTATTATTTAAATGCTTCTTGAAAACAAACATTATACATGTTTGGGTAGCAAATAGTATATATGTATGGTTTAATTTGGGTAGCAGTATATATGGGTTTTTTTAGTTTAGTTATTTTGGTATCATTATGTATGTATATGTAAAATATATAGATAATATGTTTATTATTATAGCTAATGGTTTAAAAACATATATATAATTGTTCAAAATATAGTCTATATTTTAATGGGGTTCTAACTACAGAGATATTTTTGTAACATTTTGTTAAAACTTAAATATAGTTTTATTACAAAAATAATTGGCTAGATTCCAAATATATTCCAAAAATGTTTTTAAAATTATAAGGTGTAGTTTCCTATAAAATAAATCCTAAGTATTTTATTATCCATTTCTATTGGTTAACCTCCTATCAAAACCAATCCTATTCTGTATATTCCCTCGCCAATTCTAGACTACCCTATGTCGAACTTCACTGTTCTGACCGTTTCGGACCAAATAGAGCAGTCAGTGTCATCATCAGAGGCCGTCTGGCGTAGTTGTAACATCAAAGTCACATGTTATACCACCTTGATCATCGCAGTACACCAGGCGTCCTACCAGGCAAGACACCTTGCCTTTATTGTTTAATTTTTTGCTCAATATCATGCATGTTTTATTTCCTATAAGTTGTTCTTTCAAAACCATATGTAGTTGCAAATTACTATACTTTAGTTTTATTCATGCATTTGGCCTAGAGTTAAGGGACCACCTTTGTTTGTGTCGCATTCATTGGCCCTACACCTGTGTGCCACGATGTTACGTGTCTTATATAGATTCGGACTTGCGTACCGACCGTACATCGGTGCGTACACGACGAGCGTTAGGATATAACTGCTAATATAGTTGCCTAAAAGACTTAGCGGTTATTAGAAATATCGTGGTGTGGATTCAGCACGACTAGTGCATGGGGAGGGGGAAGACAGTTATTAGGCGCAGGGGCTTTCACACATTTACTTTTCCATAGCTGCCATTTGTGACTCAGCCGAGAGCTAGTATGTCGTGCACTTATTTACTTTTTTTAGATGCCACTAGTGCCTCGGTTGAGACACAAATGTGCCGTGCATTTACTTTCCTCTAGCTGCCATTAGTGACTCACCCAAAACACAAATGTGCACGACAAATTTGATGCGTATCCGTCGAAATTCACCGGATCGATAATTTTCAAATTTCCTAATTACTTCGTGCACGTTCGTCAGATCGAGACAAAACTTACGCCAATATGACCGTATCATTTTTCTGGTCCTATATGCCAAGTTTGGTCTGATTCTGAGACAGTTGATCGGATCGCCATTTTGTGGGCTCTACGGTCCGACTCAACAGGTAATTTTGTGCACGGCCCACCGGAATTCCACTTTGGACATACGGTTGGTTTCGTATCGAAAAACCGGATCCATGGACATATAGTTTGACGACTTTAGCGACCATTGATTCTGGCCCACTTTTCGGTGCAAAGCGAGTCCAACGACGGACATCATTTTTGCCCGAAATTACCATTTTGCCCCTGTATCCAGAATTGGACTTAAAGACTGGTAATCCTAGCTAATTTGACTATTCTGAGAACATTGGTAATATTTATTTCAGCTTTTGGAGACAGTTGTGATGATTTGGACTTATTTGGCTTACCAGTTGACGGGTTATTGTTGGCTCTCGTGCTACCACCAGGCAAGTATATATTGCCTCCCTCTATAGTTTATTTTCATGCTTATAGTACACCTATTATAGTATGCTATCTTTAGTTACCTTAGTTATTATAGATTTATATGATACCGCGTTTATCAGTTTATTGTCTTGCTTGTATATTAGTATTTCATGACTTGATAGCGTAGTTACACCAGGCTTGATTCACATTATGGTTCATACTAGAGTAGTCCTTACCTGTGTCATGACTGAGTTGTACCGTGTCGTCACCTATATCTTGACTAAGTCATGCCTACGAGTATGCGTAATTGAACTGCTATTCCTGTATAGTTCCCACAACCTGCGAGTCCACACACGGGACGAGGGTTGTCCTTTGTACCTGTGAGTCCACACACGGGGCGAGGGTGACTTGTCTTGAAACTGACCTGCAAGTCCACATTCAGGGCGAGGGTTGGTATTCCATTGATCTCTTATTTACTTATTTTTCCAGCAGTTCATTTATGCATAGTTGATCCTGTATCCCTGTTCATAGTTACCTGTTAGTAGCTACATGTCAGTCTCCTGTCTAGTTCCTGTTTATACCCTGGTTATATTATTGCATGATTAAACTGTTAGATAGGCATGTTTTTATGTATCTTGCTAGTCCCCTGAGGACATGGTGATCTCTTCAGATTTAGCAACTGCATGGAGTTAGTTTGCAGAGCGGGATGGTAAAGGATTACAATGTATGATACAGGTATTTGCTTGTGATATTTGTTTATTATCCTCTCGTACTTTATATTCCGTACCATGATATATTTTGCTTATTTTATAGACTCATATCATTCTTGGAGTCTAATCGGACAATATGATAATGGGCTGCACACCATGAACCATAATTGTTTATTCTTGTTTATATGATTCCTGTGGATTGAGATATAGTTTAGATTAGACATGATACCCTACCCTGTCCTGGATAGCTTATACGTACTCGAGTCGGGCTGGAGTTCGCTCGATACGTATCTGGCTTGCTCACGAGCTCGCGTCCGAAAAGCGGGTGTGGGTCGTGACAGGATTCAGCACGAGTAGTGCATGGGAAGGAGGAAGACAGTTATTATGCGCAGGGGCTTTCACACATTTACTTTTCTCTAGCTTCCATTTGTGACTCAGCCGAGATCTAGTGTGCCGTGCACTTATTTACTTTTTTCTTGATGCCACTAGTGCCTCGGTTGAAACACAAATGTGCCGTACATTTACTTTCCTCTAGCTGCTGTTAGTGACTCACCCGAGAGACTAGTGTACCGTAAATTTATTTATTTTCCTCTAGATGCCACTAGTACCTCCGTTGAAACGCTAACGCGCCGTGTTTCTTTTCTCGGAAGCCCTTGTGTGGAACGTTGTCTTCAAAATGCATTTTCAGATAGAATGGTTAAGGACCTTTATCTGTTTAGTCATATATACTTTTCTGTTGAGCTTTTATTATTCAGTTATTGGAATGATATTATGTGTCTTGTTACGTCCCTCTGAGGACCTGGTTATCTTGCCAGGTGTGTGCTCTTGTCTTTCACAGATTTTCTAGCTGTGGCCATGATCATATCTATTTCTTCGAGGATGATTGCACTTTGATCGTCTTCACATCGCTCGCCAAACTCTTTCTCTTGTGATGTATTTCTTTTCATAGTTGGTAGAGGATTTGTCTCTGCCCAACTACATGTACCAATGACAATTCATAGTTGATTATATGACATTTGTTATTCTTTATTTTGTGGATGAGATTAGTTAGCCTTGGTTTTACTGCATTTACAGCTTATGTATACATACGAGGATTCCATATATTGGAGCATACTTCGTATGTATACAGCTGACATGTCTACGTTCCTAGGCCTACGTATTTTGGTACTGGGGCGTTACACATATATATCTGAAATCACTTTGCCTAGAGTTCGTGCCTCGCCGATGTAATATATATCTGGCTGCAATAAACCTTTGGCTCAATGACATAAATAACAAGAAATTACGGAATATTTCTTTTAACTTTATCCACACTATCAGAACAACTCAAGGGATCAATTTTTTTTATGATTTTAGGACATAGCTTCAATAATATTCGAGAACCTATGAATACCTGAAATTATTTCGACTTAGAGCACATGCCTTGCCAGTGCGCAGCTGGCTGCAGTGAATTTGCGGTCTCTGTAATCCAGGTAAATGACTGCAGTACACATCTGCCACGTCATAGTAGGTCGTCAAATACTCTCTCAACTTTATCCATAGGAATTTCAAAGGAGTTTCTGAAAATTCAAACGAGTTGAAAGTCCTAATCAAGATGGAAGGTGAAGTTATTTGTTCTTCAGTACACAAGGTGTTTTATTGGGTACTAAGAAACAAACAGTAGAATAAGGAGGTTATAGAAACAAATATGGGATAGGAACAAAATCGAATTGTTGTAAGAAAGTTTTGAAAAAAAATCGGATGCTATGAGGAAATCTAAGGAAGGATCAAATATTAGTAATCAAACATTTATACTAGCAAAATACATATAGGTAATCCTCAGAAGCCTCAAGTACAGGAAAATTGATAATCTCAGTGCTGTGTGTCCGAACCACCTTGAAAAATAGAAAACTTGTTAGATAGGGCCTAAACTAATAAGCAATCTTAGTAAAACTATAACCATAAACATTTTCCTCCGATCCTATGCTGTGATGAGTTTTCTTTAGTTTCGCTTGTCCCCCAAAAGCCCTTTATAACCTAAGTGCCATTAAGACAGACCTGCATGGGCCACCACTAAAAATATGTCACAACCCGCTCCCGAATATTCGGATACGAGTCGGACACGCCAAGCCTACGTTGGAAGACGCAACACAGTAAGCTGTACAATTCTAAGGAAAACTTCAAGTCACTAAATAATGTAAAACATCACAACTACTATAAACGTTCCCAGAATAGATCTCCACAATCCACCAAGTCAATACAATATCATCTGAAGACAAATCCGAAAACTAGAATAAAATTTCCAACTCTGAAATCTCAATACAATATACAAGATAAAATCTCAAAAACAAAACTAGGAAATGAACTAGACTAGATCTCTACAAATCCTAAATCCATCTTGAAATACAAACTATCGTGGCTTCGGGCTATGGCCCATAGAGGTGGTATAGTATCCTCAACTGTACCTGTAACGTAGGTTATCAGAAAAAGAGCAAAGTACAATCCCGACAAGAAGCACTATACAATGTAAACTGAAATGCATGAATAAAGAACTATGGAACAAGAACAGGAATATAAAACTATAGTACATGAATTGAAACAATGAAACCTTGGTACCAGAACTGAAACAATGAAATAGACTATTAGTGTAACATGCATTTGAAATAACTAACAGAGTATGTGACCGGCTGGGGGTAGCATAGGGTACAAGAGTACATGAATAATGGTATGGCTTAGAGTCCCACGTGCACAATGTGAGACCTATGCTATTAAACAATGCATAGCTAATTAGGTTTGGTCACATATCTGTAGTATTTTTCTACCCCAATGTACAAGAAACGATAACATGAAGAACAATGAACAATGTAACAATGAACAATAAAACTATGAACAATCGTGTGTACAACGTGTCATGTATAAGTGAACATGAAGCAAGACAGATATATAGAGTAAAGAGTTTGAGTCAGTGTACTTGCCTTGATTCCAAGCCTTGTAGAAGTTTCTTCCTTGTCCAAGCCTATTAAAAATAAGAATCTAGGTGTCATCTCACATATACCACATAAACATAATAATCCTTATTCCTCAAATTAAACCAAAGTCTACTCATAATCCTTTTCTATTAGCCCAAGTCCCAATAACTCATTATTAATCAATAATCACCAACAAATGGCTAAAAGCCTGAACTTAAATCTCAATATACCAAAACAACAACCTAAACATTAGTAATTTTTACACCAATTTACTAACCTCAAACATAGAACCCAATAGCACTGGCTTGGCCTAGTCTCCTTAATCCAAGTTTTTTAATACATCACAAATGAACCTCTAATTCCTACACAGTCCTAGCTCGCTGTTACGCCCCAGAACCAGAATACCTGAGAGCGGAGGAATGACTCAGCCAGCTAGGTATTACGGGTAGATAAATACCGTATAATATGATCAATACTGTCGAAAAGACGAGGGGGTGCATACTACATGAAAGTCTCACTAAGGCTACTCAAAATCTATTGTCCCAATCATTCAATGAAAAGCAGTAAGTAGATAACATGTAAGAGTGAGCAGTACGACGTCCCAAACGCTCAGTCAAAATGTTCTTGAGATCTGGCTTTACAAAACATAGCCAGATGATATAACAAGGTGTACACAATCGATATCAGATGCAGTCTGACTTAGTTACAATTATGTAAAAGAAAGTGCAAGAGAGTCCGACTAAAATATCGGTGCCAAGCGACAAAAAGTAAAATAAGTAGAAAAACGAGCAGGGAAGCAAGGAACCCACTCATGTCCTCCTGCGATCATCCCTCTACTATTGACCATCTTAGAGGTGGAAGTAAGCTGAGTCCTCGGGAGCTGGCTCTAAATCTGGCCATGCAAAACGAGAGAGGTTAGACCTCAAATAGCAAGTACCACAAAGAAAGCACGATATGAAGAATTAAAACCAGTGATAAGGGATAAGAATATGATAAATAATGTCTCTCCTTGCTACTGGGATTCACACAACATCACGATACTTTAAGCCAACTTACCAACCAAACAAGGACAGAAGTTGACCCGTTATGTCCTGACATTCTGCTCATCTCAGTAGTTAACAGAGAAGGTACAGTACACAAACAAATCAAATTAAATGACAATACAACTACTACAGCTTGCTAACTGTAAGTTCCAAGTTGTCCGAGAAATATGCAATGAGGGATTCCTTACAATGTACAAACAAGGCTAGTCTACCCAATAATCAATTGTGCCAATCATGAATTAAAAGTGTCCTAGCGGAACGCCCGTCATCAATATACAGAAAAATATAAACAGATACCACTCCCTTCCCTTATGGCAGGTTTACAGTATCCGTGGAAACCAACCGGCATATCGGGGCACTAATTGTCCCGAGATAGCTGCCATGTAAGAACTCGATAATCCATTCTCTCCATGCAATAGTTATTTTATTTAACTTAATAGTCCTTATGTTAATTAAAATCTCATGCCGTGGATCATGGTCATTCAGAATGAGTACTTTCATAGAGAGTACGATATGCATAACTCTACAACGATGCCTGTGCGGTTAGGTTGCAGGCCTTATATAGCATAATGCAACAATCAAACCTAGCCACAAAATAATCATGCCTTGACTGTAAGGTACACACGCTGCTTTTGTAAAAATAAGTTAAAGTCTGTACGTGTCCATATGCCAATATTCGGGATCGGCTAGTCGATTGCAATGGTTCATGGTTAATATATGAACGTCTCATTCAATTCAATAAGACGACTAGCCAGTCTTTTAGTTCCAACTAGGAATGCATGATCAATCATTATTCGAAGTGATAATCAATGTCAATTCGTGACAATGCATGAAAGTCAAACTAGTATTTAGTATGGTCGAGTCTATAGCTCTCAAGGTTAAGTTCCAATCATACTGGGTATCCACAAACCAATCAAGACACAGGGCACACTCCACACAACAATATATATTAAAATATTAACATGCAACAAGTGGCATAACGTAAACGGATGGTGCGAGAGACAAGACGAAATGCTCAAATTTGACAAATCCCACGAACTAAGATAACTGGAGTGCACTGATCACTGTGGGCGCATAGACTACATATGGGCGCACAGCCTGCAAGTGGGCACATAGCCAGCATGTGGGCACATAGCCTGCATGTGGGTGCATAGCCCACTCAACAGTGTGGGTGCATGGCTTTCTGTGCTGATGTACCTACAAGCTCCGGCCATGGAGTTCCAAGAACTTCTAATGGACATATCTTCGGCTACCGGACTCGGTTTTGGGCAAAATAAAGGTCAAAATTGACTAGAATTGAATTCTCTACAATATGGAACAACTTGTTTTTGAAAACAACAAAGTTTGATACATTAAAATCATAAAAAGCCATAAAATCGAAACTTAAAAACTTAGATCTACACACCACCATCCATGGAAATCAAAAACTTCAAGACCTAAACTTGTGGAGGAAGAGGAGAAGAACAATAAAGACTAAAAATAAATGGGGATGTATGAAATCCCTCATGGTGTACAAGATGTAAATTTCTCTCCAAAGGGGTTAGGGTTTTTGGTGGCACAAAAGAAATGCGTGTTTGTGAGGAGAGAGAAAAAAGGGGTATAAATATCTAGCCCAAGTTAATCTCCACCACCCATTCCTTCCTACATAATCTAGGCCATCCATCCCTTATCATGATGAACCAAGCTAAACCAAGTTGGTTCAACATGAACAAAATAAACCAAGCGCTAAGCAAAAGCAGAAAATAAAATACAAAAACATAATTCGCATAAAATTAAAGGAATTAAATACAGAACAAATACATCATAAATATTAAATAAATATATTCAAGCAGTACACGTATTAAAATACGTATTCTGGGAATGGAGAGTGACATCTCTACCCTCCTTAGAAAAATTTCGTCCTCAAAATTTCAAATCCAAGCAAGCTAGAAACAAGCAGTTATCTTACAATATCAATAGCAAGTAATATATCTATATTTATCAATCTACAACATCAAGCAATTTCTGCTCATAGGGTGATAAGCCTGAGGAATCAAGACAATCAAGGTACACGGAAAGAAATATACATTGTGAGTCAAATAGGTGCGGATACCGTGATCGGATATCATCCTCATATTTCTACGTTGACTCTTCTAAGGAGTGATGACCCCAAGCAACACGGACAAGGCTAATTGTTCGGTTCTTGAGTAACTTCTCCCTTCGGTCCAAAATGGACATAGGCTGTTCCACGTAATACAGGTTGGTACTAACAACCAGCTCAGAAAGATCGAGGATATGGCTTGGGTCCGATACATATCTACTCAACTGAGATATATGAAACACATCATGCACCTCTCATAACAAAGGTGGAAGGGACAAACGATAAGCAACATCTCCTACCTAATCGAGGATAGCAAATGGGCCAACGTATCGCGAACTCAACTTCCCGCGAACGCCAAATCTAATAATCCCACGAGTAGGTGAGATCTGCAAGAACACGTGCCCCCTAACAGAAAATTCTAGTGGCCTACGATATCGGTCTACCTAATGACAATACCGATCTTGCGTAACTCGAAGTCTCTCTCTAATCCCCTTAACCACTTCAATCTTCTGAACAATCATCTCTAGCCCTAACATCTTCCTCTCTCTGATATCATCCCATGCCAGTGGCGACCTGCACTTCTTACCGTATAGTGGTTCGAATGGCGTCATCTGGATACTGGCTTAAAAACTGTTGTTGTACAAAAATTTGACTAAGTACAGGTGACTCTCCTAAGATACTCCAAAATCTAGGGTGCAAGCTCGTAACATATCTTCTAAAGTCTGAATTGTTCTTTCTGATTGCTCGTCCATGCGTGGCTGGTAAGCCGTACTAAATGTTAACTTGGTACCCAGGCTATGATGTAAACTCTATTTGATACAATACTGACAGAGATCCCACGCTGCCTGACTATCTACTGCATATACAACTCTGCTAACTTTTTTGTAGATTGCCCTACTCTAAAAGGAAGAAAATGTGCCACCTTCGTAAGCCGATCCACTATCACCCAAATAGCATCCTTACTACTTAGTGATCTCGGTAAGTCGGTTACAAAGTCCATCGTGATGCTCTCCTACTTCTTTTTTGGGATAAGAAGCGGTTGTAATAATCCAGCTGGCCTCTTCTGCCTTCACTTGCTGACATATTAAGCAACGGGAAACGAATCTAGCTATCTTCCTTAATTCCGGTCCACCAGAAGTGCTTCTTAATATCTTTGTACATTTTGGTCTCTCCGGGGTATATAGAATACTGAGAATTGTGGGCTTCTGCCATAACCTCATGTCTGATATATCCACTTGGCCCACATAGTCGTGAACCAAATCTAAGTGTACCATCTTCATGAATTTTTATCTCCTTTCTGAGTCATGACTCACATTATGTCCTAAGCTTCTGAATCCTTGGGTCCCGTATTTGAGCTACCTTGATCCTGTCTACCAAGTCTGATTAAACTAGTAGACTTGCCAGAATTCCTATATCACTAGGAAGTATAACCTCGATGCCAATCTCTTGAAGATCTTCTAAAATGTGTTTTTGTGATGTCAACAGAAATACAGCCTCTCCTGCTAAGAGCATCTGCTACCACATTAGCCTTGCCTAGATGATACTGAAGCTCTACGTCGTAATCTTTGATCAACTATAACCATCTTCTCTGTCTCATGTTCAGTTCCTTCTGAGTAAAGACGTACTTCAGACTCTTGTGGTCGGTGTATATGTCCACTCGATCATCGTACAAGTAATGCCTACATAGCTTCAAAGTAAATACTACTGTTGCCAACTCCAAGTCATGAGTCAGATAATTCTTCTCGTGGTCTTGAAGTTGCCTAGATGCATACACTATCACCTTTCCATGTTGCATTAGGACACACCCAAGTCCCTTTTTTGATGTATCACAATATACAGTAAAACCTCCGGGTCCAACCGGTAATGTAATAATAGGTGCCGTGATCTAGTTTTGCTTAAAATTCTCAAATGATGCCTGGCACTATGCCGACCAAACGAATGTACATACTGCCGTATCAAGCAGGTCATGGATGCTGAGAGTCTTGCAAAGTCTGATACGAACCTTCTGTAATATCCTGCCAATCCCAAAAAACTTCACACATCTGCTATGGTCTTAGGCATCGGCCAATTTTTTACTGCTTCGACTTTCTTGGGATCCAATGCTACTCCAGCCCCTGATATGATGTGCCCCAAAAATGAAATACAATCCGTCCAAAACTCACACTTGCTGAGCTTGGCATACAACTGGTTCTCTCTCAGAACCTCTAACACTTTCTTGAGGTGATCGTCATGCTCTTCTTCACTAGCTGAGTATACGAGGATGTCGTCGAGGAACACAATAAAAAATTGATCTAAGTACGACATAAAGATGCGGTTCATCAAATCCATAAATATTGCTGGAGCATTAGTCAAACCAAACTGCATTACTAAGAATTCAGAGTGCCCGTACTTTGACCTGAATGCCATCTTGGAAATATCCACTTCTCGAACTTTAACTTGATGATACCCTAATCGAAGATCTATCTTGGAGAAAACTCTTTCTCTACTCAACTGATCAAGCAAGTCGTCGATCCTTGGTAGTGTGTATTTATTCTTTACTGTTACCGTGTTGAGCTTTCTGTAGTCAATATACAATCTTGATGACCCATCCTTCTTCCCTACAAGTACCACTTGTACTGCCCATGGTGGTTCGCTAACTCGAATGAACTTTTTCACCTTCAGTTCCTCTATATGCTGATATATTTTGGCCTGCTCTGAATCCGCCATTCTGTAAACTCGATTTAATATCGGTTTAGTTCCAGGTGCCAATTCTATACTGAACTCAATATCCTTAACCGGTGGTAGACTTGGAAGTTCTTCATAAAATAAATCAAGAAACTCTTCAACTAACTTTGGGACTTGAACTTCTTCCATTGCCGTCACTACTCTTTGTTTATATTGGTCTGTCTTTGATCTAACTAAGGTAAACCGCTTCATGCCTGGAATATTAAAAGATACACTCCCTCTATGACAATCTATTATCGCATGACTATCTTTCAGCCAGTCCATGCCTAAGGTAATGTCGAAATTACCAACAGGAAATTCTATCAACTTGACAGGTAAGGAACGCCCAGACACTATAACTTGACATGCTAGAATAACTCTACTAACTCCTACGAGCCCATTACCAGTGAGTATATTCAGCCTCTCTAGCAATGTCTCGAATGTTATTCCTTATCGTATCGCAAATTGTGCAGATATAAATGAGTATGATACTCCCAAATTAAACAATGCTACGACGGAATATGAGGTAACGCAAATGTTACCTGCCATAACATCTTCCGATGCCAATGCCTCTTCCAAGGACAGATTGAATGCCTGGCCTCGTCCTCTTTGTTGGTTTCCAAGTTGCGGCCTAGTCTGGTGTTGCTGCTGGCCCCTGCCTTGGTGATGCTGGGTGGTCTTTATTGTTGCTGCTGCATCGGCGGTCCCTGCTGTCGAAACATCTGAGCATGTGACATCAACGAACGTTGTGCCAACGGTCTCACTGCTATCGCTGGTCCTTGGTACTGGCCTGCCCCTGGTGCTGGCAGTACATGAAATTGTTGTACTGGTCCTTCTAACCTCAAATTCATGGGACAGGTGAAAACTCGATGATCTGGACTTCCACATATCAAACATGGTTCGTTCAATACCCGACACACACATCTACTGTGGCTTGCCTTCCTACAATAGGTGCAGCCCGTTGGGGGTTGCTAGTTCTTCCTCTGCTGCTGTTGTTGTTGTTGTTGTCTTGTTGGTGGTGCTGGCCATCGTATCGCCACATCGTGAATATGAATACCAGAGGATTGTGCTGTTATTCGGGGTGCTACACCCCTTCCTCCTTCAATCTTATTGTGAGATCTCTTCTGACCTCTAGTCCTTGATGTGATCCTCTGGATGGTGATCTCATGCCTCCGAGTTGCCGTCAATAAATCATCGAAAGTCTGGTAGTTGTGCCCCTCTATCAATTACAAGAGTTCAAGATGGAACCCTTGCTGAAATCTCATAGACATCTGGCCCTCTATTGCTATAATCTCCGGGGCGAACCGACTCAGTCTGCAGATCTCTACTGCATAAGCATCCACTGTCTTGCCAGCCTGCTTGAGGTTGATAAACTTCTGTTGTAGCTCGAACTGGGTCACAACTCCATAATACTTCGTCTTGAACCTTACAGTAAAATCATCCTAAGCTTTTGGACGTCTGATGCCTACTTCTTCTGATTCCCACCAATCACATGGGAGGTCATGAAGTAACAGCTTCACTTGATCCACACGTTCTTTCTTCGGTACCTTAGCCGTTGTCAGAATAGCCTCGAAGCCCTTAAGTTATGCATTTGCTGAAATGGCATCTTTCGTACCCTCGAAACGATGGGGGTTGCACTTGCAAAACTTGGTTGATGCCCCTGAATCAGTCCTTACTCCTCTTTCCAAAGCTGTTTGTAATCCTTGGTCGAGCAATACATTCTGCTCTTGCAGCTAAGTGTGCATGCGTTGCTGGGCAAACATCTGATGTTTCTGAGTAGCCATCATCCCTCTTATGATTTTAATAAGGGCTAGCGTGTCTACTGCTGCAGGGGTAGGCGAAACTGTTGGTGGTGTTGGAACCTCCGGAAAATGCGGTCCAGCTATTGCTTCCACAATCACCTCTTCTTGGATCTTCTCTTGAAGGAGAACTGGCTTTTGTTGCTGACCAACATGGTCATGTCGTTCGTATTGCCCTTGTTGTTGATGTCCAGCTCTGACATATACGGAGGAGGTGGCCCGAACAAAAGGGACAAAAGAATAATCAAACGATCGAACAGGAAAGATTAATAAAGTCAAAGGATACCGAAATGTCAAGCTAGGGTCGAGAGTAATGAATCATGAGATCAAGAGAAAACATGTGTGATTGAGACATCCTATAAATTAAAACACCCCACAAGTCTGAAATCAGACCTGCACGGGCCACCACTAAAATCTTGTCACGTCCCAGAACCAGAATACCGGAGAGCGGAGGAATGACTCAACCAGCTACGTATTACGGGTAGATGAATACCGTATAATACGATCAATATTGTCTAAAAGACGAGGGGGTGCATACTACATGAAAGTCTCACTAGGGTTACTCAAAATCTATTGTCCCACTCATTCAATGAAAAGCAGTAAGTAGAGAACATGTAATATTGAGCAGTACGACGTCCCAAACGCTCAGTCAAAATGTTCTTGAGATCTGGCTTTACAAAATATAGCTAGATGATATAACAAGGTATACACTATCGTTATCAGCTGCAGTCTGACTTAGTTATAATTATGTAAAAGTAAGTGCAAGACAGTCCGATTAAAATATCGGTGCCAAGTGACAAAAATTAAAATAAGTAGCAAAACGAGCAGGGAAGCAAGGAACCCACTCGTGTCCTCCTGCGATCATCCCTCTAGTATTGACCATCTTGGAGGTGGAAGTAAGTTGAGTCCTCGGGAGCTGGCTCTAAATCTGGCCATACAAAACCAGAGAGGTTAGACCTCAAATAGCAAGTACCATAAAGGAAGCACGACATGAAGAATTAGAACCAGTGATAAGGGTTAATAATATGATAGATAATGTCTCTGCTTGTTATTGGGATTCACACAACATCATGATACTTCAAGCCAACTTCCCAACCAAATAAGGACAGAAGTTGACCCGTCATGTCCTGACATTCTGCTCATATCAGTAGTTAACAAAGTAGGTACAATACACAAAAAATCAAATTAAACGACAATACAACTACTATGGCTTATTAACTGTAAGTTCTAAGTTGTCCAAAAAATATGCAATAAGGGATTCCTCAGTTCTTACAATGTACAAGCAAAGCTAGTCTACCCAATAATCAATTGCACCAATCATGAATTAGACGTGTCCCATCGGGACGCTCGGCATCAATATACAAAAAAATATAAACAGATACCAGATTGCTTGTGGGCGCATAACCCACTCAACAGTGTGCGTATAGCCTGCGTGTGGGCGCATATCCTGTATGTGGGCACATAACCCACTCAACAGTGTGGGCTCATGGCATCCTATACTGTTGTACCAGCAAGCTCCGGCCATGGAGTTCTAAGAACTTCCAATGGCCATATCTTGGGCTACCAGACTCGGTTTTGAGCGAAAGCAAGGTAAAAATCGTCTAGAATTGAATTCTCTACAACATGGAACAATATATTTTTGAAAACAACAAAGTTTGATAGATTAAAATCACAAAAACCTATAAAAACCGAAACTTAAAAACTTAGATCTACACACCACCATCCACGAAAATTAAAAACTTCCACTACACCATAATAGACGATTGCCAACGGTTATTACCGTTACAAATATTTTTCGTCACGGAAATAACCGTTAGGATTTGGGCATGGTAAATATTTTGTAACGGTAATAACCGTGATGAATGTTTATAGCAGCTATTACTATTAAATATTTTGTAACGGTAATAACCATGACGAATGTTGGTTGGTTGAAGTAATGAAAATTTGAAGACAATTTTAGGCTAAATTCAAATGTGTATAGCAGCTATTACTATTAGCACGCACCTTTTATGTAAGTATTTCAGATTCTTAAAATCATCAGTCAATTATTTTTATAAAATTCAGGGTTATCACTTAATTATTGCACCAGTATACTGTGAGAAAGACAATAAGAATATCCTTGTAGATACAAACTGTGAAAAAAGCAACCTGACAAGAACAACCATGTTTTGCACAGTCATGTAAATGTCATAACCTATTTTGTCAACCATGAATCTAGATACATTAACCTACCAATGGATTCCTTTATCCAATGTTAAACCACATGTTCTATTGGAAAACGATGAGGATTTTTTATATTTCTTGATGGTCATCAACATAGAAGGCAAACAAAGAACATGGATGCTGAGTTGACTATGGAATGGGGAAGGTCCCCATAGTCATTACCATATGAACATTACAAGAACACAGTGCAAGAGAATCCCCTATATCAAGAAAAGAAAAAATTACTCAAAATTGATAATACATATATAAAAATACAAACATCTTTAACTGGATATAGGTCCCAACAAATTAAAACTTACAAAGTATGTTTTCTTGTGAGCTTTTACTTTCAAACAGATTGAGCTCCCTCGGGTTAAAATTTGACTTAAACACAGGACTGAACTATGTTCAAGTCATTAAAAGATTTTCTTAAATTTGATTAACTCATTCTCCAAGTAAGACTATTGGTCTCAGAAGACATATACAGTGACTGTCTAAGTTGAACAACAACGTCACAATTTGAAATTCACCATATTAATCTAAAAATATCCCCCTATGGATAAAGGAGAAGTCGAATATTTATCAGTCAAGCTAGCTATGGTAATGTCAAAACAACTACTGAAAATCCAAATGTAATATGATTTTCTTAACCTAAGATCCTGGGTTCTATTTGGACAACAAAGGGTCTCAAAAATTGCAAGACAAAATATTAGGATAGAAGGACGCATAACTACACCAATATTCTAAAGTTAATTTCCACAAATTGATCTCAACACAATGGCTCTAGAAATGTGAACAGAAACTATCAGCGGTCAAGGCGAAGATATGAGAAAGAACTGAGCATCTCAAGATGTAATACTATATATTAGTATGACAACAATAAGGCCTAATCCAATTATTCAGGTGATTAGTTAGATATTATAGACCAAATTGCTAATTGTAAAATCCTGACAACATAGTACAACTAGCTGCTTGAACAAAGTTGTATGCTCTAAACAAAATAAATGACCACACAAATTTAGAATTAGAACTGGATAGAAAGTTAGTACCTTGTCCCTGAATTTCGGAAAGTAGCTCACAACAGCCTTTACTGTGGTGCACATCTGGCCATTGTTCCAAAAATCACATCATTTGTGTTCGAATGAACCGAACTAAAGTTTGATTGACTCCAGAAGCAATAGAACTAACCGCTTCAAACATGTATGCTTGTCCATTTTGTTAACATTGGGGGAGAGAGTCCCATCGTAGTCGAGGAACCACCTATATTTAGGTCATCGAACATCTTGAGAGTAGATGAATGCTTCCTCTGTATAATAAAAGACCCACCTATATTTAGGTCCCTTCAAAAACTAAGGAAAAAAATAGATTTTTATGAACCTTAAGAACTAACTGTCTACAAGTCGACCTCGTCTGCGAAGTCAGGGGAGAGGCGAGCGCGGCACCGGCTCTACCATCGGTTCGTCGAGGAGGCACTCATCAAGTCGACCAACGCATTGATCATCCTACCGCGGGACCCAACTTAGTGGTGCCCCATGTTCTTCTTCTTCCCCCTGACATGTCGGTACTGGATATGCATTCCCAGTGCTGGAGAAGAAGACTAAGCCCTAAACAAACTGAAATCAAACAAGCACGTACCTTTGCAGCTTTGCCTATAATGCAGGACATCCAGCCTCTTCGCTGGTTTGCCGGTGATGGAGGAGTGTCGGTCATAGCAGGCGGCATGGACGACATCAAGTAGAAGCGAGAGAGAGAGGGAGAGAGAGAGAAAAGAAAGGGAATAATAAAAATATAGTACGGAAATTGGGAATTTTTTCCATGGTAACACTTTGCTGCTTTCTCACGTGGAATAGATGTGATTTACTTTTTAATTTTTTTATATTCTTTGTGACGGTTTTTACTGTCACAAAATTTATAAAAATAATAAAATTATAAAATTAGAATTTTAGTAACACTTGTTCATTTATTGTAACGATTATTACCGTTAAAAGCTAGTCACGGTAATAACCGCTACTAATTAAAAATGATGTGTTGCAATTTCCTTGTTTTGGTATAGTGTTCAAGACCTAAACTTGTAGAGTAAGAAGAGATGAACAATATAGACTAAAAAATAAATGGAGATGCATGAAATCTCTCATGGTGTGCAAGATGTACTTGCCTCTCCAAAGGGGTTAGGGTTTTTGGTGGAGGAAAAGAAATGACAGTTTGTGAGGAGAGAGAAAGAAAAGGGGTATAAATAACTAGCCCAAGTTAATCTCCACCACCCATTCCTTCCTACATAATCTAGGCCATCCATCCCTTATAATGATGAACCAAGCTAAACCAAGTTGGTTCAACATGAACAAAATAAACCAAGAGCTAAGCAAAAGCAAAAAATAAAATACAGAAAAATAATTTGCATAAAATTAAATGAATTAAATACAGAACGAATGCGTGATAAATATTAAATAAATACATTCAAGCAGTAGACGTTTTAAAATACGTATTCTGGGAACGGGGACTGACACCCACGAGTCCAGGGCCAAAACTTTTGTTCTCAAAAAACAAAGACCATATTCAAAAAATAATACACTTGACTTAGCCTAACGGCTACGTAACAGTATAATTTAAACCATGACTCTGCCATTTGGTGTCAACAATACAAAGACAAGCCAACCACAGCTCAATTACTCTACTACATGGAATATAGTTAACCCAATGTCCCCAAAATATCCACACTAGCCATGAACTTGGACACGAATACTGCTTCCTGTCCTACATCAATCGAGCTTTGGCTCGACACCTATACTGACACCAAGTGTTCGCACATATCAGTCCAAACCCAGGGAATCGTCTATAAATCATAAAAAATATGATAAAAGAAGAACAGAGGAATCATATTGTGCCTTAAAAGAGCGATACTCGATTTCCTGTGCTCGATTCAGCTATATGGAGGTATTCGAATTCTTCAGAAGCAATTCGTCGAATACCTATAGTGAAATCAACAATTATCAGATCTTGAGTTTGATTTGTTTACTCAGGTGATCAAGATTAAAAACAGAGATCGAATGCTCGCCAGAAACTCCAGATCAAAATAACACCAGAACTTAGACATAGATCAACACTAAGCTCTAAATTCTTGATGGAATAATCAAGATCATCCCGATTGATGTTTTCAAATTGAAATTAGTGATCGATCCCGAGAATAATTAGTTCTCTTATACTTAATCGATTTAAGCAAGGATTTGATTCGAACACAATCGCTAAAATCGACCGATCCTATCACAGAATCAAAATAAAGACGGAAAAGAACAGTTGAATTTTGAATTTCAATTTGAAAAAACCCAACAGATTGAGGTCAAAAATCAAGAAACAAGTGAATCACCAATCTAATCGAATTGGCAGGAATTGGCGGAGAGGAGAAAGCTCGCCTATGCTCGTCTTGCTAGGGAGTTGCAGTGGAGGCTCACCGGTGCTGTCATGGATCGCCAGAGTTGGCCGTCGTCGACGTCGTTCGATCGGAGTCATCGAAAAGGTAGTTGACACCGTCGCGATTGTCTCACCGGGACACTACTGCCAACCGCCACCATTTTGTCAATCTACGCCATGGCCATGGTGAGCGGATGATGAAGGAGGAAGAAGGAGAAGAGAAAATGAGCTATGCTCTTGAGGGAGCCGAGAAAAGTTGGGTGAGGGATGATTTATAAAGCTCGGGCATTTAGAAATTTGAAGAGAATGAAATTTGCCTGGGAAATAACAGATTTCAAATTGTTCTCCCACATGGGTCGAGCCCATGTGCTGTGTAGGAAAATGACTCGTCTTGGGTTGGCTTAATAGGGAATTTAACATAGAGATGGCCTGGTCTTTAAATATTGGTAGGGATATGGGCCTAGGTAGAGTTTAAGTGTTAGGGATATGTGTTAGCTACATGTAATGGGTTGGGATCTTATGGCTAGTCCAATTGGCCTGGTAAAGTAGTAAGCCATCTGGCTTTATGAAATAAGGAATTAAATGTTGGTTTCATGGATCAATTTGTGGGTTGGCTAAGTGATCTGGCCAATTGTAACAAGATAGTAACAAATAGTAATTAAATCAAGAAAGCCAGTTACTAATAAAAAAAATTTAATAATCACCAATAACACAGAGATCAGTAATAAATAACTTTAGCAAGCAAAGCAAGTAATATTAGCAACCAAAAATAGATTTAGAAATATTAACCAATAAACAGAATTAAATTAGCTAGTAATGATATGGTTTTGTAATTAGTAATACCGGGGAAAATAAAAATCAAATTGAATTATTACAACAAGGTTTGTAGAAAATAATACCTTTCCAAGAAAAGAAAAATATAGAAAAATTCAGAAAATCTAAAAAATGAATTTAGTGTGTTACAAATCTACCCCCCTTACAAAAAAATTTGTCCTCAAAATTTCAAATGGCATGATAAGTATAAATAACCAAATCCGAAAATTTGAAAGTGATTGGTTAAATATTGGATCCGAATTAATACAACTAGTAAAATCATGATTTTTTAGAATTGATCCAAATTAAGAAAAAAATCCAGGCATGATAAATCCTAAACTTGAGAAAATCAAAACTTATGCATAGTAAAAAAAATAGCACCAAAACGTCATAGTAATAAAATTTATGACCTAAATCTAATAAAATCGTTTAGGGATAACTAGCACGACTATAACTAAAATTTAAATAATTTAAACACGATTTAAAATTGTTTAGGCTTGATATAATCATAAATATTAAAGTCATAAGTGCTAAAATACAATAACTAGAAAGATGTTACGACTAAGAATAAAGTAAAGAATTTTGAAAATTTGTACTTGGCTAGAAATCAAACTTATCAAAATCAAATTCTAGTATGATCAAAATTTTAGATCATTTAGGACAAAACCATTTAGGAATCAAAATCATACAAGTAGTTCATTATCATAGTCGTAATAAGTTCAAGGAAAATTAAGAGAAATTTTCTATAGGAAACCTAGGGAACAAAATAATTTTTGAAAATTTGATCAGCTGCTACGACATTCAAATAAGGCCAAAATTTAAACAAATCAAGCTAATTTCTAGTAAATTCGTCAATGGCGAAAAAAGATCAAGCATGGTATATAACATGGATATAGTCTCGATAGTATCCAGAAATCATATATATCTGAAATCACTTTGCCTAGTGTTCGTGCCTCACCGGTGTAGTATACATCTGGCTGCAATGAACCTTTGGCTCAATGACATAAATAATAATAAATTACTGAATATTTCTATCAACTTTATCCACACTATCAGAACAGCTCAAGAGATCAAAATTTTTATGATTGTAGGACATAGCTTCAATAATATTCGAGAACCTATGATTACCTGAAATTATTTCGACGTAGATCCCATGTCTCGCCAGTACACAGCTGGCTATAGTGAACCCGCGATCTCCGAAATCTAGGTAAATGACTGCAGTACGAATCTGTCACGTCATTGTAGGTCGTCGAATACTCTCTCAACTTTATCCATAGGAATTTCAAAGGAGTTTCCAAAAATTCAAACGCGTTCTAAGTCCTAATCATGATGGAAGGTGAAGTTATTTGTTCTTCAGTACACAAGGTGTTCTATTAGGTACCAAGAAACAAACAGTAGGATAAGGAGGTTATAGAAACAAATCTTAGATAGGAACAAAATCGAATTGCTATAAGAAAGTTTTGAAAAAAAAACTAGATGCTAAGAGAAAATCTAAGGAAGGATCAAATATTAGTAATCAAACGTTTATACTAGCAAAATACATATAGCTAATCCTTAGAAGCCTCAAGTACAGAGAAATTGATAATCTCAGTGCTGTGTGTCTGAACCACCTTGAAAAATAAAAAAACTTGTTAGATAGGGCATAAACTAATAAGCAATCTTAGTAAAACTATATCCATAACCATTTTCCCCCGATCCTATGCTGTGACGAGTTTTCTTAGTTTTATTGGTCCCCCAACAGCACTTTATAACCTAAGTACCATCAGGACAGACCTGCATGGGCTACCACTAAAAATATGTCACGACCTGCTCACGAATATTCGAAAACGAGTCGGACACGCCCAGCCAACGTTGGAAGATGCACACAGTAAGCTGTATAATTCTAAGGAAAATTTTAACTCACTAGATAATATAAAACATCACAGCTATTATAAACGTTCCCAGAATAGATCTTCACAATCCACCAAGTCAATACATCATCCGGAGACAAATTCGGTAACCAGAATAAAATTTACAACTCTAAAATATCAATACAATATACAAGATAAAATCTCAAAAACAAAACTAGGAAATGAACTAGACTATATCTCTACAAATCCTAAATCCATCTTGAAACATAAACTATCCTGGCTTTGGGCTCTGGCCCATAGAGGTGGTATAGTATCCTCAAATGTACCTGCAACGTATCCTGTCAGAAAAATAGCAAAGTACAACCCCGACAAGAAGTACTATACAATGTAAACTGAAATGCATGAATAGAGAACTATGGTACAAGAACAAGAATATGAAACTGTAGTACACAAATTAAAACAATGAAACCTTGGTACCAGAACTGAAATAATGAACTAGAATATCAGTGTAACATGTATTTGAAATAACTAACAGAGTATGTGACCGGCTTGGGTAGCACAGGGTACAAGAGTACATGAATAATGGTATGGCTTAGAGTCCTACGTGCACGATATAAGACCTAAGCTATTAAACAATGCCTAGCTAATTAGGCTTGGTCACATATCTGTAGTATTTCCCTACCCCAATGTACAAGAAACGATAACAGGAAGAACAATGAATAATATAACTATGAACAATGAAACTATGAACAATCGTGTATACAACGTGTCATTTATAAGAGAACATGAAGCAAAACAGATATATAAATTAAAGAGTTCGAGTCGGTGTACTTGACTTGATTCCAAAGCTTGTAGAAGTTGCTCCCTAGTCCAAACCTATTCAAAATAAGAATTTAGGTATCATCTCACATATACCACATAAACATAATAATCCTTATTCCTCAAATTAAACCAAAGTCTACTCAAAACCCTTTTATATTGGCCTAATTTCCATTAACTCATTATTAATCAATAATCACCAATCCATGGCTAAAACCCTAAACTTAAAACTCAATATACCAAAACAACTACCACATTTAATTTTTATACCAATTTACTAACCTCAAACTTAGAACCCCATAGCACTGGCTTGGCCTAGTCTCCTTAATCTAAGTTTCTTAATACAACACAACTGAACCTCTAATTCCTACAAAGTCCTAGCCCACCAGTCCAGGGCCCAAACTTCTTATCTCAAAAAATAAAGACCATATTCAAAAAATAATACACTTGACTTAGCCTAACGGCTAATTAACAGTAACTAATGACTATTTAATAGTATAATTTAAACCATAACTCTGCCATTTGGTGTTAGCAACACAAAGACAAGCCAACCACAGCTCATTTACTCTATTACATGGAACATAGTTAACCCACTATCCCTAAAATATCCACACTAGCCATAAACTTAGACAAGGATACTGCTCCCTGTCCTGCGTCAACCTAGCTTTGGCTCGACACTTATACTGACACCAAGTGTCCACACAGATCAGTCCAAACCCAGGGAATCGTCTATAAATCATAGAAAATAGGATAAAAGAAGAACAGAGGAATCATACATATGCCTTAAAAGAGCGATAATCGATTTCTCGTGCCCAATTTAGCTATAAGGAGGTATTCGAATTCTTCAGAAGCAATTCGTCGAATACCTATAGTGCAATCGACAATTATTAGATCTTGAGGTTGATTTGTTTTTTCAGGTGATCATGACTCAGAACAGAGATCGAATGCTCACCAGAAACTCCAGATCGAAATCACACCAGAACTTAAACAGAGATCAACACTGAGCTCTAAATTCTTGATAGAATAATCAAGATCACCCCGATCGATGTTTTCAAATCGAAATTAGTGATCGATCTTGATAACAATTGGTTCTCTTATGCTAAATCGATTTAAGCAAGGATTCGCTTCGAACACAATCGCTCAGATCGACTGATCCTATCACATAATCAAAATAAAAAAGGAAAAGAATAGTTGAATTTCGAATTTTAATTTGAACAAACCAATAGATTGAGGTCGAAAATCAAGAAACGAGGGACTCACCGATCTAATCGAATTGGCAGGAATTGGCGGAGAGGAGAAGGTTCGCGTATGCTCGTCTTGCTGGGGAGTTGCAGTGGAGGCTCACCGGTGCTGTCCTGGATCGTCGGAGTTGGCCGTCGTCGACGTTTCTTGATCAGAGTCATTGGAAAGGTAGTTGACACCGTCGCGGTTGCCTCGCCGGGATACTACTACCAACCTCCACCAATTTGTCAATCTATGCCATGGCCATGGTGAGCGGATAATGAAGGAGGAAGAAGGAGAAGAGGAAATGAGCTCTGTTATTGAAGAAGCAGAGAAAAGTTGGGTGAGGGATAATTTGTAAAGCTCGGGCAGTTTCAAATTTAGAGAGAATGAAATTTGGGAGGGAAATATCAGATTTTGAATTGTTCTCCCACATGGGTCGAGCCCATGTGCTGTGTAAGAACATGACTGGTCTTGGGTTGGCTTAATAGGGAAATTAACATAGAGATGGCCTGGTCTTTAAATGTTGGTAGGGATATGGGCCTGGGTAGAGTTTAAGTGTTAGGGATATGTGTTAGTTACAAGCAATGGGTTGGGATCTTATGGCTAGCCCAATTGGCCTGGTGAAGTTGTAAGCCATCTGGCTTTATGAAATAAGGAATTAAATGTTGGTTTTATAGATCAATTTGTGGGCTGGCTAAGTGATCTAGCCAATTGTTACAAGATAGTAACAAATAGTAATTAAATTAAGAAAGCCAGTTACTAATAATTTTTTTTAATAATCTCTAATAACATAGATATAAGTAATAAATAAATTTAGCAAGCAAAGCAAGTAATATTAGCAACCGAAAATAGATTTAGAAATATTAACCAATAAATAGAATTAAATTAGCTAGTAATGATAAGGTTTCGTAATTAGTAATACTAGGGGAAATAAAAATCAAATTGAATTATTCCAACAAGGTTTGTAGAAAATGATACCTTTCCAAGAAAATAAAAATATAAAAAAATTCAAAAAATCTAAAAAAATGAATTTAGGGAGTTACAAAGTGTGTGGATGAGATTATAGATAATAATCCTATCTGCATGCTCACATTGGTACAGTAACCTAACCAAAGTGATAAACTCGACCTACATGGGCCACCACAAAAATATGTAACGTCCAGTCCCAAAATACTTAGGACTAAATACGTAGACATGCCAACTGTATACATACGAAGTATAATCCAATATATGGAATTCTAGTATGTATACATAAGCTGTAAAGTGCAGTAATCTATGGCAACTAATCTCATCCACAATTAGAAAATAAATATATAATAAAAACCAACATTTAATTTATTATTTGTACAAAAGTTGGACAAAGACAGATCCACTACCAAGCATTTAAATAAGAAGAAAAATACAAGGAAGGAATGTGAAAGTAAAGTAGCTAGAAGACCCAAGGGTAATCCTCGTCGAAAGAATAGAATAGATCATGGCCTTGGCTAGAACACCTGCAGAAATCATGAAAGCACACCTGGGGAGATCACCAGGTCCTCAGAGAGACGTAACAAGATATAGGAAGAATATGCCACATAAACTGTGATATATAATAGAAAATAAAGGGGTGCATGCAATCGGGTGCCTACCAGTTCTACAGTAATAATGTAGTTAAGAATAAACCTTCAACGCATGGTTACTCTGGCTGTAGGTATAGAAAACTCAGGTATGGTCCAACCAGGATACTAGGGACCTCAAAGCATAACATTCATCGAATATCAGAGGCCAGCAGAATCAGGAATAGGAAAGTGCATACGTGGCCCATACGTTAAGAAACTGTCCTCCCTATCCAATGTATAGTAGGGTCACATCCATGTCCCATAGGAACCTCTAGTAACTGCCAAGTCCACTAGCATGCAATTCTATTGGCAGTTACACCTAACCGTCGTACGTCTCATACGTATCGGTGGCCAGCCTACTACGTGAGTATGTGTCCAATATGTGACTCACAACACGTGATAAAGCATGTGTCAAGGCCATATGAGATATACCAATACCTCATCACCAATGGGTGGTCACTAGTCTAAGACAATGCAAAAAAATAGAACAAAACAAATAAAACAACTGATATAGTCGCCGATACCCAATTGTGACTTGGATGCACAATGATATAATACTATCAACAGGTAAAATGTTGAAAATAAATAACTAAAAATAAGATAATATAAATCACAGAGAAAGGTAGCAAGGTATCTTGCCTGAGGTTGTGTGCAAAAGGAGGACATCCAATAGCTCGAACCGTCAGAATATTGAAGCATTGAAAGCCAAATACTACATACGTCCTCGGATGCTGAAATAAACACCACAAATGTGTTTGGAATAAAAGATAAGTCTAGGAAATGTCTGTCTAAAAGTCTAAATCTGGAAAGGGAAAAAATCATAATTTTGGGTCAAAACGATGTTCGTTGTTGGACCCATTTCGTATCAAAATATGTGCCAGTATCTATGGTCTCTAAACTATATGACTACGAGTCTGGTTTGAGGAGACAAACCCAATTGTATTTCCAAAGTTAGATTCCGACGGGCCGTGGACAATTTTGCCCGTTGGAGCAGGTCGCGGTCCCGCCAAATAGGTATTTCGGTCGACCTTCTCAGAATCAGACCAAACTTGGCACGCAGGACCAAAATTTGGATACGGACCTGCTGGCATAAGTTTCGTTTAGAACCGACGAATGTACACGAAGTTATGGCCAAGTTTGTAGAAGGTCGATACGGGGGTTATCTTGACGGATACACACTGATTTTGTCGCGCACACGCAACAAAATCGAGTTCTGTCATTTCCCACATGTCGACAACATCCATACGTGTCTTTCGATGCATATAGTGTGTGATCAGGTCGCCCAGTTTATCGGGACGCACGTCGTATCAGTGGTTTTTCTAATTTTCTAAAACATATTTTTAATTTTTTCCTGATTTTTAATCTGATTTCTATTAATGTATAAACAACTAGAAATCAAACTAATAATGGGGTTTCCATCTAGGTTAGGTTGTCTTTGAATCTTTTCTAAAAGATTTCAAAAACTCTAACTGGATCGGTAGAAATTTGCTTTCCAAAACTTGGTCTGAATTAGATTTACTGCTCTATTTTTGGATTTCGATTTAAATTTTATTTTTAAGCTGTCAGTCTCGAATTTCTCGAGTTGGGATCACCTAGATCAAAAACTGGTTGGCAGGGTTCGAAAACCTATAGGTAGTGAGCATACCTGATAAATCAGTTGGCGAAGAGGTATATCGTATCAGGGGGGGAATGGCTCTCAACAGGTGCTTCTGCTACTGCTGTGCTGCTGCCTGCACAGAGAAGCTGCCTATCGCTGCTGTGAGTTTGGCTGTTTGTCGGCGCTCGTCGACGTCCTCCTTGCGGCGGTGCGCAGTCCAAGGGGTCGGAAGGGCATGAGCGTGTAGGGGGTTGGGGTAGAGTTAAGGTTTCTAGGGTTTTGCGTATAAATCTTGTTCTTATGTATAGGAATTTTGGGGGCTCGGGTATGGTAAAGCAGGGGGTCAAGAGAGGTAGGGTTAAGTTTCTCACGAGAAAGTGCTTTCTCATGAGATATTCAAGAGATTTTTTTTAACAGTTATATATATATATATATATATATATATATATATATATATATATTATTTGTATATATATATATATATGTATATCAATATATAGGCATAAATAAGCCTAAGAAAATCCTATAATTCTAAACTCAAGTAATAACTTTATAAAGTGTATATATATATATATATATATTCGACTTGGATACACACACACACACACACACACACACACACACACACACACACACACACACAGATATATATATATATATATATATATATATATATATATATATATGTGAATACATAAAATACCTATATACATATAGGATTGCAAAAAAATCAAAAATATATATATATATATATATATATATATATATATATATATATTTGAAAAATATATATATATATATATATATATATATATATATATATATATATATATATATATATTTACCTACTTCAACATAACGAAGCAAGAATTTGCTTAAATGGAAATATTAAAAGTAATCATAAATATAAAATAGAAACTTGTTTGACTCATAAGGTATAATGTCTTCTTTATGCCTTATGTTTTTAACTCCTTGCTTGCTTGAATGATTGCTTGATTAACTGCTAGTCGTAGGTTGTCTGTGGTTAGTGTAGCTTGCCCGACATCTCTAGCCTCTTAATTAAATTTTGAGGGCAAAATTATTTTAAGGCGGGTAGAGTTGTCACTCCCATTTTCTGTTATACGTATTTTTAGTATCATGTACGAAATTCTGACTTTTATCAGGTGACCCATATTTTGACTTGTCTTGCTTAGCCTAGTCTTGGTTTAATCTTGACTTGGTTTAATTCGGTTTGGTTCAACTTGGCTTGGCTTGGCTTGGCTTGACTTGACTTGGTTTGTTTTAGTTTGCGATTAGAAGGGTTTGTATAAAAACCAACTCTGTCTCTCCTCCATTATTTCTTATTACTTTTTCATCTTCTTCATTTACTCCTCCTACCTACCAAGTCCTAGGCAAGTGCAACTTGCTTCATGATGGATCTCAAATTTTTTTATTCCATTATCATCCTTGCTTGATTCTAAGCCTCTTTAGAACTTGGAGAATTTGGTTTTTATGGTTACATTTTTATAGATCTAAGTTTATAGTTTTTTCGGTATTTCTTGGTTTTGATCTCTTAAACTTTGTCATTTCTAAAATCTAATTGTTCCATGTTGTGAGAAATTCAATTCTACCCAATTTTGGCTTTTGAACCGCTTAATTTTGACTTCGTATGAAGAAGTTATGCTATTTTCGTGTTCATGGGTTCCCCAAACCTTTTGGTGCTGTTGGGACGATGTACAGTGCCGCACGCAGCATTTTTACCGTGCGTCGTGCTTGCGCGCAACTTGTGCCGTGCGTATTTTTTGCCTACACCGGTATGAATTTTTGTCGTGCGCCCGCGCGCCGTGCTTGCGCGTGTTGGCCCATTGGTCATGGTCAAACCTGATTTTAATAATTGATCAAACATTGTCTCGGTGTAAGGGCTACTTGAAGAAGTTTTGGACTTTTAGACACTGCCATAGAATAGCTATCCCATCTGTTCAAGACCGAAGTTGTGTTTTCCACTCGAGTCTATATTTTCTTTATGCAATATAATTTTTAATTTTATTGAGGTTAGGAATTGTCACCCACGTTTTTTGTTATACGTATTTCCAGTATACATGTACGGAATTTCGACCCGTAGTTAGACTTGTCTTGCTTAGCCTGATCCTGGTTTAATCTTTCCTTGGTTTATTTTGGGTTCATCCTGGCTCGGCTTGGCTTGGCTTGGTATATTTGGTTGGGCTCGGTTTGTTAGGACTTGGCCCAACATGCTAACCCCCCTCTTTATAAGCCACCAACCCCTTTCTCTCTCCTCATTCACTTCTTTATTTACTTCTTCTTTTTCCTCCATTAACTCTCTCCACCTACCAAGAGCTTAGGCAAGTGCAACTTGCTTCATGGAGGAACTCAATTTTTGTTGTTCTATTGTCTTCCTCACGAGATTCTAAGACACTTTAGTACTTAGCAATTTTAATTTCCATGGTTCATTTTATGTAGATCTAAGTTGTTGTATTTTTAAATTTTTTGGGTTTTGATCTACCAAACCTTGTTATTTTTAAGTTTTGATTGTTTCATGTTGTAGAGAATTTAGTTCTATACCATTTTGACCTATAGAAGTCCGAATTTTGACTTTAAATGAAGGATTGATGGAGCTTGGAAGCCATGGTTTCCATGGTTCTTCTTTTCTGATCTTGGAGAAGAAGAACATCCTTATACGGCAACCCTTATGTGGCCAGCCTTTTGAGGCAACTCTCATGTGGCCAGCCTTATACGGCAGCCCCATGCGGCCAGCCTTATGAGGCAGCCCCATGCGGCCAGCCTTATGCGGCAGCCCCATGCGGCCAGCTTTATACGACAGCTCCATGCGGCCAGCCTTATGCGCCCAGCCTTATGCAGCCAGCCTCATGCGGCCAGCCTTGTACGGCAACCTCATACGGCCAGCCTTATGCGACAACCCTCATGCGGCCAGCCTTATACGGCAACTCTCATGCGGCCAGTCTTTTGCGATAATGCTCATGGCAGGGTTATGTGTTGGACGTGGCATGATTTCAATATTGGCATAACTTTTACATGAACACGATATGATAGTGTAGGAATAAAACACGATATTGACCTGTCGTGGAGCACTCTTGACAAGTAACATGGCATGATAGTGGCCCATCGTGGTACACTATTGATAAGTAAACCTAACATGATATACCTCGATATGCTGTTGCGATGGCTAATATGACATAACAAGAATGAATGGCCTGGACACCGTAGGCGATTGTGTTTGTACAAATGAACCAGTATTATCTTGTATCATGTCTAGGGCAGGGTCCCCTGAGTACCACGGTCAGAGGTACCTACTGAAACTGGCTAAGTTTAATAACTAGAATAATCCAGAGTCATGAATAGATTTCCCAGCTACAGGCAATCCCGTTATCTGGGTGCCCCATCATTGGATTTGTAGCCTGCCGTCGAGTAGGGCATATTTCCATCACATTGTCATGTGTTGTACCCTTCAAGCTACTTAAGCGTATATGTGTTTCCTGGAAGATGTACCCACATAAACTCAACCCCTAATTGCGTTCGGGTAACCTGGATGGTCTGTAAGGCTTGTGGCTGTTGGAATAATCTAATTGCATCTTGCTAGTAACTAGGTCTGTGATAACCCTAGTTAGTTAAAGTATCAAGCCGTACTTATTGCTTGGCCGTGAATGTTGGATGGAGTCTAACCAGTCTAGTCTTATCCTGATCCTGTACAAGATTGTTACATGACCCGATTGCTTGTGTTATCTTATCGATAAATGGTGGAAAACCAAGTTTTGTTCAGATGAAGGGTTACAATCCCGGTCCTTGTTTGGTTTACGGGTTGTAACTTGGTTATCTGAATAGTCCCATGGTTATCTTATCGTATATCATCATGATTTTCCCTATTTCTAGTCCTTTATTATTTAATTATGTTCTTGTGCTAATTGCTGATTTTAGTTCTTAAGTGAAGTCTCCTTTGTGGTACTTGCTCTTTATAGGATCTGACCAAGCTGGTTTTGCGTGGCCAGATACCGGAGCGGCTCCAGAGGATCTTCCTACCTTCCAGCCAGAAGGTGACCACCAGGCGTAACCCTGGCAACGAGTGGGTTTTATTTTGCTCTCCCACTCTATTGTAAAATTAGTCTTTTGAGACGTTTAGCCGCCGAGCAAGTGTTAGCTCGTATTGAATACTTATTTACTGTCTGCCTACGTGCTGTAACATGATTAACTAATCCTAGGGTTGATCATGTAAGACATAAACCCTTGCTGGTCTTCGCATTCTGTATGACTAGCTTCATGATCATCCAAATATGTAATGTATGGGACGCATTACTATTATATATTTGGTGCTCTGACATCTTGTAACTGCTATTACTTGCTTGAGATTGAGACAATCAGTTTGTTCATGACCATAAGATACTGATGGCTTGTAGTTAAACCCTCATGTATCTAGACATCCGTTATCATATTGCGAGGTGGGTTGCACTTCAATATACGTAGCTGGCTGTGTCTGTCCCTGCTCTCCAGTATTCTGGTTTGTGGGGCGTGACACGGTTTAAGTGGTGGCCCATACAGGTCTTGTAAATCAAGATATGTGAGGTTTTACCGAATAGATGTCTCAATCAGCACTCGCCCTTGATCTCTGCTCGTATCCTCTAAATTCCTAAAATCATGACCTGGTCATATGTTTGTATCTTTGATCTGTCCTGGTCCTTCCTTATTGTTCCCTGTGTCGTCTTCTTCAGTGGTATTACTTCTGGTCCTGCCAATCAGCCGAAATGAGCTCAACGAGTACCCCTACAACAAGAGGATCAAGCTCAGCACTTAGGAGAAGCTTCCTAAGTCATGCTTCCCGGAGGTCCAGAACCCCCAGTACAGCCTACTCGTTGGACTCATCAGGGAGTTGCTTGCACTACAAGATCGTCGAGGTGATGCATTGTACCAGACTGTACAATATGCTCTGAGCAGAGGTGGTCATCAAGGTAACAATGCAGTCAACAGCTTCAAGCGCTTGAACCCTCCCTTCTTCGATGGCAGCGAAGATGCTATTGCCGCAGATGCTTGGCTGCCGGACACTGAGGTTATTCTAGAAGCAGCCAGGACCCCAGAAGACAAGAAGGTGGCCGTGGTGCGCCTGCAGTTATTGGATCTGGCCCGCAGCTGGTGGGCAGCGTAAGCCGATGGATTAGTGGCACCTATTGTCTGGACAGTGTTCCATGAGAGATGTCGTACCAAGTACTTTGACGCTGTAGCTCGGTATGATCTATAAACGAGGTTCACTAGTTTGAAGCAGATGGACAGGATGGTCAATGGATATGCGATCGAGTTTTCTAGACTTAGTCGGTTTGCTCCAACCTTGGTGGCGATCGAGTTCAACAGAGCTCAGCGGTTCCAGCAGGGACTCCACCTGGAGATTTTACTGGCAGTACAGCAGTTTGAGCATCAGACTTTCGATGCAGTATTGAGAGCAGCTAGGAGGCATGAGTATACCTCCCAGAGGATTGTGGACCGAACCGGAAGTCGAAAGCGGTCTCACGGCTAGATGAACCAGTCTTCAGTACCAGCCCCGACAGCTAGGGCTTTGACAATTGGAGCTCTGAGGCGGGCTGCATCCGTTACGTCGATTCAGCATTCTACCCAGTATTTCCCTAGAAGAAGAAGCAGAAGCAGTCTTCCGCAATGGATTGCTCTCATTGTGAGAAGCCAGAACACGTAGTGTCGGAATATCGTAGAGCACAGGGTTGTGCTTGGTTTATAGGGCACCAGACCACAGGGTTGGGAACTGCCCGAATAGGGGGAGTTCATCTTCTTTAACCTTTTCTAGTCCCTCAGTTAGGGAACCAGCCCCAGTATTAGTCCAGCAGCAGCAGCAGCAACACCCGTTCCCGAGGTCCTTGCCGCCTCAGGCCCAAGCATTTTAGCAGTAGAACCCCCAGCAGTATGCACAAGTACAAGCTCATACCCAGAACCGCCAG
Source organism: Iris pallida (assembly GCA_029216955.1). Taxonomy (NCBI): domain Eukaryota; kingdom Viridiplantae; phylum Streptophyta; class Magnoliopsida; order Asparagales; family Iridaceae; genus Iris; species Iris pallida. The sequence goes on along the minus strand of JANAVB010033620.1, from coordinate 1,800,537 downwards.
AGAGGATTCCAGCAGAGGAGACCAGCACCCAGAAGGTAAGGTCCGGCTATGGCTTTGACCGTGGAGGAAGAGTTAGCTTCAGGTGAGGTGGTGGCAGTTACCATTCTCGTCAACTCTTTTCCAGCATCAGTATTATTTGATTCGGGTGCATCGCATTCATTTATGTCTATACGATTCGTGACATGGATAGGACTGGAGCCCGAGTCATTATCAGTAAGGCTCAATATACTTACTGGTAACGGACTTGTGGGTGTAGATAGAGAGTTTTCCTCGTGTCGAATCATAGTTAGCGGTACAGAGTTTCCTACTAGATTAATAGAATTCTCGATGGCCGATTATGACGTGGTCTTAGGGTTAGATTGGTTCAGGGACCAGTATGCTAGAATAGATTGTCATATCGGTAAGATTATTTTTAGTATTCCTGGTGATCCAGAGTTTTTATTTTTTCGAAGCGGGGTAGAACCTTCTCCTCCAGTATTTCGAAGGGCAGTTGCAGCAGCAGTTTAGTTTTCCAGAGTTGTAGAAGAGTTTCCCGATGTTTTCCCCGAGGAGCTTCCAGGTATGCCATAAGAGAGAGGGAGAGATCGATTCACCATAGACTTGATCCCCAGAACAGCACCAGTGTCAAAGAGAGTCTACCGGATGGCACCGTCAGAATTAGAGATCTTTTATAAGATGATTGAAGAACTCAGGACGAAGGGATTCATCTGTGCTAGTGGATCGCCTTGGGGAGTACCGATGTTTCTTGTGAAAAAAAAGGATAGTACGTTCAGATTATGTGTTGACTATTGTACCTTGAACTTAGTGACAATCAAGAACAGATATTCTCTCCTGAGGATAGATGATTTGTTTGATCAACTCAAAGGGGCGTCCATATTTTTGAAGAATGACTTGCAGTCAGGATACCACCAGATCAGAGTCAGAGTACAGGACATCCCGAAGACGACATTTAGATCCAGATATGGGCATTGGAAGTTCCTTGTTATGCCATTTGGAGTAACCAATTGGCCGACTATATTCATGGACCTCACGAATCGTATTTTCATGCCTTATTTGGATCAGTTCGTGATTATATTCAGAGATGACATCCTGGTCTACAGTAAGAATAAAGCGGAGCATGAGCAACATCTCAGAGTTGTCCTCCAGATTCTCAGAGAGCACTAGTTGTATATAAAGTTCAGTAAATGGGAGTTCTGGCTCGATCGTATTTCATACCTGGGTCATATCATCACCAGAGGAGGAGTAAAAGTGGATCCCCAGAAGATCATGGCTATTGAGACGTGGCCGGTACCCAACACAGTTGTAGAAGTTTACAGTTTTCTTAGCTTGGCCGGCTACTACCGGCGATTTGATTTAGACTTTGTTCGGATTTCAGCACCACTGACGCAGTCGACTCGCTAGGATGTGCTGTTTTTTTGGACAGCAGAATGTCAGGATTCTTTTGAGAAGTTGAAGCAAGATTTGATGACGGCACCCATTCTCACGCTTCCAGATGGGACCGAGGGATTCTCAGTGTATTGTGATGCTTCAGACAGAGGTTTAGGATGTGTTTTGATACAGCATGGGAAGGTAATAGCTTATGCGTCACGTTAATTTTGTGATCATGAGAGAAATTATCCAACCTATGACTTAGAGCTGGCAGCAGTAGTGTTTGCACTTAAGCTTTGGAGACACTACTTGTATGGAGATAGGATGGAGATTTTCACCGACCACAAGAGCCTGAAGTATGTGTTTACTCAGAAGGATCTTAACATGCGTCAGAGGAGATGGCTAGAGCTGCTTGTGGATTATGACATCAACCTGCAGTATCATCCTGGGAAGGCCAACGTCGTTGCAGATGCATTGAGCAGAAGAGCCAAAGTTTATTTTCTAACAGCACAACCAGAGTTATTAGCAGATCTTCAGAAGATGGGTATAAAAGTTATCCTTACTACCAATGTGGCATTGATAGCCTGTATGCAAGTTCAGTCCAGTATAGTTGAGAGGATCAAGTTAGCTCAGTCATCAGATTCTAAGCTTCAACGGCTGAGGGCAGAATGTGTAGCAGGACGAAGACCAAAATTATGTATCCATGAGGACGGTACACTTCGACATGGAAGTCGTCTTTGTGTACCTAGTGGTGATATCAGACAGGAGATCATGGCAGAAGCTCACAGTTCTCAGTATTCGATTCATCCGAGCGGTACGAAGATGTATCGTGATATCCGGTAGCATTTTTGGTGGAATGGCATGAAGAGGGAGATAGCCCGGTTTGTCTTCCGATGTTTAGTTTGCCAATAAGTTAAAGCTGAACATCAGAGACCGGCTGGACTTCTTCAACCTTTACCGATCCCAGAATGGAAATAGGAGAACATTACCATGGATTTTGTAACTGGGTTACCTAGATCCCCAGTTGGGGGAGATGCCATCTGGGTTATAGTCGACAGACTCACCATGGTAGCTCATTTTATCCCTTTCGAAATCGGTCAGTCGACGGATCAGCTTGCAGAGATAAACCTCAGGCAGATAATCAGGTTACATGGAGTACCAGTCAGTATCATATCCGATAGAGATTGAAGATTCATATCGCACATTTGGCAGAGTCTTCAGAAAAGTTTGGGGACTCGTCTCAAGTTCATTTCAGCTTATCACCCGCAGACTGATGATCAGTCAGAACGAACGATCTAGTCTCTTGAAGATATGCTGCGGTCATGTACACTCGACTTTGATAGTTCGTGGGAAGATCACCTGCATCTCGTGGAGTTCTCCTACAACAACAATTTTGAGGCCAGTATCCAGATGGCACCCTTTGAGGCCTTGTACAGCAGGAAGTGCAGGTCTCCTTTAGCCTGGGATGATATCGGTGAGAGGTAAATGCTTGGTCCCGAGATGGTGACATAGACAATTGAGGTGGTCAGGCAAGTCAGAGATCATCTTCGAGTTGCGCAAGATCGCCAGCGCCATTGGACCGATTCTTATCGGCGTTCCCTTGAATTTTCTGTCGTCGGCCATGTATTCCTTAGGATCTCGCCTACCCGTGGCGTCATTCATTTTGGCATACGGAAAAAGCCTAGTCCTAGGTATATAGGGCCATTCGACATTCTAGAGCGAGTAGGAGATGTGTCCTATCGTCTCGCTCTTCCGTCGTCGTTACGTACGGTGCATGATGTCTTCCATGTATCCCAATTACGACAGTATATTTCGGATCCGGGTCATGTCCTTGAATATTCGGAATTGGTTGTTGGTACAAACCTTTCGTATGAGAAGAAACCCGTATCCATATTGGACCGAAGAGAGAAGATACTCAAGAACAAGACTATCAAGTTAGTCCGTGTTGCTTGGGGTCATCACTCTTTGGGGGAGTCAACGTGGGAGCGTGAGGATGATATCCGCTCGTGATATCTACACCTTTTTGACTCATAAGGTATAATGTCTTCCTTATGCCTTATGTTTTTAATTTCTTGCTTGCATGAATGATTTCTTGTTTGACTGCTAGTCATAGCTTGCTTATGATTAATATAGCTTGCCCCGGTATCTCTAGCCTCTTGATTAAATTCTGAGAACGAAATTCTTTTAGGGTGGGTAGAGTTGTCACCTCCGTTTTTTGTTATACATATTTTTAGTATACGTGTACGAAATCCCGACCCATAATTAGACTTGTATTCATTAGCCTGATCCTGGTTTAAACTTGCCTTGGTTTATTTTTGGTTCATCCTGGTTCGACTTGGCTTGGCTTGGTATATTTGGTTGGGCTCGGTTTGTTAGGACTTGGCCCAACATGCTAAGCCCTCCCCTCTTTATATGCCACCAACCCCTTTCTCTCTCCTCATTTACTTATTCATTTACTTCTTCTTCTTACTCCATTAACTCTCTCCACCTACCAAGAGCTTAGGCAAGTGCATCTTGCTTCATGGAGGAACTCAATTTTTGTTATTCTAATGTCTTCCTTACGAGATTCTAAGACACTTTAGTACTTAGCATTTTTAATTTTTATGGTTCATTTCATGTAGATATAAGTTGTTGTACTTTCGGATTTCTGGGGTTTTTATCTACCAAACCTTATTATTTTCAAGTTTTGATTGTTCTATGTTGTAGAGAATTTTGTTCTACCCCATTTTGACCTATGGAAGTTCGAATTTTGACTTTAAATGAAGCATTGATGGAGCTTGGAAGCCATGGTTTCCATGGTTCTTCTTCTCGGATCTTGGAGAAGAAGAATAGCAGTATGCGGTAACCCTTATGCGGCCAGCCTTTTGCGGCAAATCTCAAGCGACCAGCCTTATGCGGCAGCCCTATACGGCCAGCCTTATGAGGCAGCCCCATGCGGCCACCCTTATGCGGCAGCCCCATGCGGCCACCCTTATGCGGCAGCCCCATGCAGCCAGCCTTATGCGACAACCCTCATGCGGCCAGCCTTATGCGGCAACTCTCATGCATCCAGTCTTTTGCGACAACCCTCATGGCAGGGTTATGTGTTGGACGTGGAATGATTTTAATATTGGCATGACTTTTACATGAACACGACATGATAGAGTAGGGATAGAACACGATATTGACCCGTCGTGGTACACTCTTGACAAGTAACATGACATGATAGTGGCCCGTCATGGTATACTCTTGATAAGTAAACCTAACATGATATACCTCGATATGCTGTTGCGACGGCTAGCATGACATGACAAGAATGAATGGCCTGGACACCTGGACGATTGTGTTTGTACAAATGAACCAGTATTATCTTGCATCATTTCTAGGACAGGGACCCCTGAGTACCACGGTCAGGGGTACCTACTGAAAATGGCTAAGGCTAATAACTAGAATAATCCAGTAGTCATACAGAGTTTTTCCAGCAACAGGCAATCCCATTCTCTGGGCGCCTCATCATGAGATTTGTAGTCTACCGTCGAGTAACCAGTACACTGACATGTGTTGCACCCTTCATGCTACTTAAGGATACATGCGTTTCCTGGACGATGTACCCACATAAACTCAACTCCTGATTGCGTCCGGGTAACCTAGATTGTCTGCAGGGCTTGTGGCTGTTGGAATAATCTCATTGCATCTTGCTAGTAACTAGGCTTGTGATAACCCTAGTTAGTTAAAGTATCAAGCCATACTTATTGCTTGGCCGTGAATGTTGGATAGAGTCTAACCAGTCTAGTCTTGTCATGATCCTGTACAAGATTGTTACATGACCCGATTGCTTGTGTTACCTTATCGATAAATGGTAGGAAACCAAGTTTCGTTTAGATGAAGGGTTACAACCCCGGTCCTTATTTGGTTTACGGGTTGTAACTTGGTTATCTGAATAGTCCCATGGTTATATTATCGTATATCATCATAATTTTCCATATTTCCAGTCCTTTATTATATAATTACGTTCTTGTGCTAATTGTTGGTTTTAGTTCATAAGTGAAGCCTCCTTTGTGGCACTTGCTCTTTCTAGAATATGACCCAGCTGGTTTTGTGTGGCCAGATACCAGAGCGGTTCCAGAGCATCTCCCTACCTTCTATCCAGATGGTGACAACCAGGCGTAACTCTGGCAACGAGTGGATTTTATTTTGCTCTCCCATTCTATTATAAAATTATTCTTTTAAGGCGTTTAGTCACCGAGCAAGTGTTAGCTCGTGTTGAATACTTATTTACTGTATGCCTACAGGCTGTAACATGATTGACAAATCCTAGGGTTGATCATGTATGACTTAAACTCTTGCTAGTCTTCAAATTCTGTATGACTAGCTTCATGATCATCCAAATATGTAATGTATGGGATGCCTTACTATTGTATATTTGGTGCTCTACCATCTTGTAACTGCTATTACTTGCTTGAGATTGAGACAATAGGCTTGTTCATGACCATAAGAGACTGATGGCTTGTAGTTAAACCCTCATGTATCTAGACAGCCGTAACCGTATAGCGAGGTAGATTACACTTCAATATACGTATCTGGCTATGTCCGCCCCCGCTCTCCAGTATTCTGGTTTGTGGGGTGTGACAGAAATATATTGTATACGGAGTCGTACTGGCAAATAGGCTACCATAAAAATATTTTCAAAATATTCATGTTTTAAAAAATAACCCCTATTTACAAAAAGCTCCTAACTACTTAAAAGAATTTCAAAAAGGCCAAAAATCAATTTTCAAAAACCCTAACTAAACCCTGACAGAACTCGGCTAGAGTTCGATTAGTGGCCGTTGTGTTTTGAATGTTTGAAAACTTGCTCTCCTTGCAGTTACAAATTTTTATGAGATTTTCTCATAGAGTTCTGTTCGAATTCTGCCCGAATTCTACCAGAGTTCTGCCTTTAGAAAAACTATAAATAGAGAAAAATTTCGATCATTTTAATTCACTCATATACCAATTCACTTTTATCTCTTCCCTCAAAAGCCTATTGTTCTATTCCAAAGAGTTCTAAGCTTTATTTTTCAAATCCTGAACCAGTTTCAATCCTCTAGTCGATTTGCCAGAGCGGTATGATCTAGAAGCTTCAGAGCTATTGTAATCAAAGGCTTGATTGAAGAAAGACTCTTTATAATTAAAGTTTGTCGAGTACTTCGAATCAAAGCTCGCGTTTGTAGAAGTTGCAAGGACTTCATATGAAAACTTGCAATTTATTCTAATAGTGGATTCAACTGGAAGCTAGAGTTCTTCCGACTGGACTAGTACTCATAAGAGGAAAACCAGTATACATTGCCGTCTTTGCATTTGCTTTCTGATCTCTGCTTCTACATTATTTATTTGTGATATATATTGTCTCTGTGATCTTGCTGCTAACTTTTTAAATTAGCTACATTCCTCTGCCTACTCTATTCACCCCCCTCTAGAGTATTGTGCTTTACAAATTCGTTCCTACAATTGGTATCAAAGCGGGTTATAAAGGTAAAGCAAGGTAACATTGCAGTAATAATTTTACTATTCTTAACTGTTACATAGATCACAGCACATCACATGGCAACTGTGAAGTTCACAAGTGAAGGCTAAGCCATAAACAGACCTCTTTTGTTTGACGGTACAAATTATACCTATAGGAAAACACGGATGAGTTTCTTCTTAAAATCTCTAGACTTTGACTTATGGTTTATAGTTGTTGATGGATATAAAAAGCCTTCTTGTATTCTTGTTGAAGATATTTTGGTTGAAAAACCGCATGATAAGTATACTGATGAGAAAAAGAAAAAGGCCAGTCTTGACGCACGTGCTATTAGCACTTTATTTTGTGCCTTAAACAGGAATGAATTTAACATGGTGTCTACCTGTACGACATCAAATAAAGTGTGAAAACTTTTTGAAGTAATCTACGAAGGTATGACACAAGTCAAGGAGTCAAAGATCAGCAGACTTACTCAGGAGTATGAGGCATTCAAGATGAAGCCAAATGAATCTATCACCCAGATGTTTACGAGATTCCTGAATATTGTAAATCCTCTGTCATCATTTGGTAAGGATTACAATAACCATGAGAAGATTCGCAAACTTCTACGAGCTCTCACGAAGAATTAGATTCCAAAGGCTACTGCAATTATTGAAGGGAACGACCTCTCAATAATGTCACTTGAAACACTCATGGGTAAGCTACTCACTCACGAGCTGGAACTTCAAGACATTGAAGATGCCACACCAAAGGAGAAGTCAGAGAAGTCGATCGCTTTCAAGGCTCAACATAGAAGAACTGTAGACGACGATTCTGACGACAGTGACTCTGACACTGAGGATCAAGCTCTTATGGTAAGAAAATTTAAGAAGTTCATGAGGTTCAACAGAAGAACAAAGGACAACAATAGCAATAGCAACAACAATGATGAAGATCCTATTTGCTATGGCTATAAGAAGATAGGATATATGATGAAGGACTGTCCAATAGCATCATCATCAACCAGGAAGAACAACAAATATGATAAAGGCTACCTGAAGAAGTCTACGTCCGGAAGATATGCCAATACAAGCATATGGTATAAAAGTGAAGCTAGCGACTCAGAAGACGAGCAATCAGATGACGCTACAAACGTATGCTTGATGGCATACGATCAGGTAACCACTAACCCCCTATTTGATACTTATGATGATTTTACCCTTGAGCAACTAGGAGAAGCCTTTACTGACCTCTTAAGGGATTACAGAAGACTGTATAGTAAATACCAGACCTCTAAGAAGGTACTCAAAGAGTATAAAGGTAAAACAGGAAGACTTATCGACCTACTAGCACTACGTCAGAATTCGAGTTTTTCGACAGACTAAAACCGTCGAAAAATGTGTTTATTGACGGTTTTGGACCGTCACGTGGTCCGTCAAAAATAAAATGTAGTTTATTATAAATGACGGTTTTCTACCGTCGATACGTAGGTGGAGAAAATGACGGATTTCGTCTGTTATATAATAAACGGCGGACTTCATCTGTCAATTATCCCGCTTAACACAATTCGACATACCTGTCTATTTTTGACAGGTGATATCCGTCGAAATTCTACAGAATATTCACTAAAATTATTTTTAGTTAATTAAACCAATTTTTGTTGTAAACCAGTACACAAATATTGAATCTGAAAATAAATCAAAAAACTCGATTCAAAATGATATAACACAAATCATTCACGAATCACAATTGAAAATGAACACATTCAATCAAAATGAACATAACTTATGAACATAACTGACAATTGATTCAAAGTCTCAATTGATATTGAATATCACTAAGTAGAAATTGTTTTTGTAGCATCCAAATACTTGCAATTGTTCTCACACATAACATCCAAACTGAAAAATGAGTAGTATTTCAGAATACATACGAAGTTCACTAAAAAAAAAAAACTAAATGCTAATATTCAAATCCTAATAAATTGAACGGACTCTTTTGGCCAATTGATCATATCACCAAGCATAATGTCTTCAAACTTTCCATCCCCTTCAAACAAATATGCACTGCGGTAAAATATTTCATCGAGGATGATACTATAAACATCTTCATTTGGCGGTGCATCAGAATTTAAGTGTCCAAAAGCAATGTGTTTTCTTTTGAAGTCCTTTAGAAAACATGTCTTTGGCAAGTCAGATTGTTCCGGTACCTACAACCATTGAAACACAAAAATATAATATTAACTACTGGAATTTACATAGAAAGATGCAATTCTTTATTCCTTCATCTCAAATAGTAAGCGTAGCATAGATCAGAAGATAAAAACACCATGTGTAAACAGAAGCAAAGTTTGTAATTATGAACACGGAAAGCATATGTCAAAGTTCACAACCTGACCTTTCTTTTCTCGTGGTGGTGGGAGACCTGAAAATTACAGCATGAATCAAAATGAACACGGAAAGCATATGACAATAAACAGTTTTTTGGGGCCTACTAAATAAATTTAACACGTATAAACATACTATCCCTTGATAGTAAATCTAGAAACCGAGACCAGCCTGAATCAAATTTAGTCTCTGTTTTTGTATATATAATTCACCTCATAGATTTGATCAACTTTGATATTGTACTATCCATTTCTTCATCCTTATCCAAAAAAATTTCTCCAAACTGACAAACATTTCATGATAAACAATCAACTTAGGCCTACATCAACCCTTTGTTTTGGTTCACTCCTGCAGCTTCATCCAAATACAGGTATTTGTAATCTATGTTGAATGTGAAATATGAATATATAGCATCAGAGGAAACATCTATGTTGAATGTGAAATATGAATGCTTCCCTCAAGTTTGTGACATATGCATCAAGAGGAGAGAAAATTCTGCCAAGTAGTTATGGTGATTGGATTTTCTTTAGGCTAAGTACCATTTAGTCCCTATTGTGACCTAATCCTTTTGTGATAATTCTCCATATGTTTGGAGTAATCTTTTAGTCAATCAAAAAGTTCAATATGGTAAGGTAATCATTCAATCTGAGAATGTCGAAGAAGATATTTGGCCACCACAAAATGGTAATTTTGTAGTTTTCTCTGACTACTTTTATAATATTTGGAAATTGTACACATGCAAATCTAAAATCATAATAGGAACTAAATACTGTGTGCAATACATCAGGTAGAGCTGACATTAAGCTGTAGCTAAAGTACCAAAACTGATTTACAGTGATTCTTTCACGATTGAGAAGTATCTACGACTAGAATATCCACAATTTTCTTCCACTTTTTCCTGTCTCCTTTCCTCAAGGACGGGCTTGCATGCGTGGTGGACTATATTGTATTCCCTCAATATTATTTTAGGTGATATAATTTTAGCTGATTACTAAGTGTGAGTAACCAACCCTTTTGGAATAAGAGTCCATCATACTCTGAATGGTACACTCCTGTTTCGACTCTACGAGGAGGTCTGTATGGTAGCAAATGTAAAATTAGATCAGGAAAGATCCCAATTCCAACCTAAAAGAAAAGATTTAATTCTTTCAGTACACATCTTTCAACTCCAAAAGTTCAGAGAAGCGTGTAGGTTACATTGCTCTCAAGGTAAACTGGTTCTCTAACAATCCTTGTCCAGCAAAAAGAATCTGGACAGCTCCAACCAAAGGGAAACAAATATCATGGTTTAGATAAATAATATAAAATTTATACAAGAATTAATTATATCTTGTAAGAAGTACCTTAAAATGCTTACTGATAGTTGGCTACCTTCAGAAGATGCAGATGAACGGCCTCCTGCCAGTGGATGAATTTTATCATCTTCACTAATGGAGCCAACTTCTACGTTAGCCAAATTAAAGCCAGCATCCCTGGCAGTAAACATAAAAATAAAAACATTTTTTCATATTCAAGGAAAATGTCAAAGATCATGCAGGTCTGCACATTTTTTTAGCATAAAGAAAGCAAACAACAAATGTTGAATAAGGAGCAGAGACAAGAAAATATTTAAAACAACTAAGGTGAAGATTCTTAAAGATCACAGCTAGAAGGGGAAGGGCGACGGAGAAATCTTCTCAAGTAGGTCATCCAATGTATATTAAATCTAATTAGCAACATAATATAGATAGTTGTACTCTAATTTGAATGGCTGATCAGTGATCACAATAATAATAGTGTTTTACAGAAAAGAAGCACTCACGGTGTAGTTGTTCTCTTTGTGAGGATCAAAACCTCAGAGTACATCCACCACACAAGAACTGGAATGAAACCCAGTAATAATGCCAACTGCCAAATGCGTGAGTAAATAAATAGTCCATAGAACAACTACAAAGAAAAATAAATGTCTGTATATCCAAATATCCATCATAATTATCGGAATTTGATTTATAAATTAGTCAATGGTTGAGGATTATATATTTTTACAATTCCAACATAATATTAGAGAGTAATTTTCCCAATATATACACTAGAAAATGTAGATCACCTATGCTGGAATAATCAGCTCTGAGATCTCCATTATAAAGATTGCTCCAATCTAGAGAGAGACAAGTTTGGTTCAGGAGAGTGGATGGAAAAGAAAGGAATTCATGTGAGCTCCACTCCATTGTTGTGCTTTACTCAAGTTTCATAGTATCGACATCGAAATCGGTATCGGACCATTTCTATGAGTATTGGGACCAACGGTACTGGCAGTATCGGCAGTTTCAGATCGGAGTATCGGATTTTTTGGTATCAGAAAGCAAATCATTATTAATAAATAATTAAAAATTTAGAAGAAAAAAAATATTTTACACATTTAGACATAAATTTAATTATTTTATGTGTTGTTTCTTAAAAGTTTTTAAATTGAATGAAATAAGTCACACTTATTGATTGATTTACCTGTGATAAATACATTTTCTTCATTTACATGCTTTTACAACCTTACTATACTTTTACGTCCTTGTTGGTTGGTCTATTTCATTCAATTTTCTCTACCGAATTGACCGGAAAAGAGACCCCCAATGTCGGTATCGGTCACTATCGGATTGGGACATGCTGAACCGTATCGGTATCAGATTTATCAGATCTACAAACTATGGTTTTACTTCCACTGATTGGTTCAAGGGTTTGGTGATACCATTGTTTGGGATTTCAGATCTCGTCTCCCGCTCACATCAGAGTAATATATATGTGATGATTATAATGTTTATCTTTAGTAAACTTCTTCTTCATATCTATTTTAAATCTTTTAAGTGTATATTTAGTCTTTTAAATTAAGGTTTATTTCTCTCTCTCTTCTCCTCTATTGTGCTCTCTCTTTCTCTCTCTACTCTCTCTCGCTTTCTACTCTCCCACATCCTTTTCCATATTTTGGCCCACATAACCCTTTTCATATTTTGGCACATTTATGTGATTATGTGGTAGGTTTTAGGCCTTAGGCCTTTTGACCAATGTGGAGTTCAGTCTACATAACTGAATGAGGATGATCAACTGATGAACCAGTGAGAAGAACCCAGGTTTGAGGATATCAGGATTGAAGATAGTCGGTCATTTACGCTGAATCAGGGTTTTGGGTACCTTGGGATAAGCTATATTTGTTCTGATACATTGTGTTTTATTATAAGCATCCTTATCCAAAAAAAATTCCTTTGCTATATTGTGTATTATTATAAGCTTAATTTGTTCTGAGACATACTAATGAAGTATCGGCGTTTCTTCTTCAGGCTATATGGCCATACAGTGGATTTACTTACTTATAACTCCTGTCATATGTTTTCTTTGACTGTCTCGGTACAAGTTAATTTTTTACTGATCCGTAGGAAAAATCATAAGCTTGCTTCTCAATAGAGACTTCTTCTGATCCGTTAACCAGAAAAAGGAGAAGCACCCACCTATCTAACTGATTCAATAAGTTAATCAGAATTCATTACTTATCCGTAGGAAAAATAAACTTTTTTGTCCAAGAAAAATCATAAGCTTGCTTCTCAATATAGACTTCTTCTGAGTCATTAAATGCAACAATCACCTACGTGCATAAGTTATATACTTGTGTCTTCAGACAACAAATAAAATGATGTTTATCATTATATCCATGTGAAGTGCAAACCTTCATGCAAGCTAAATTACTAAGCTGTGTCTGGGGGAAATAAATCTCACAGTGAAGTGCAAACCTTCACGAAAGCTCCGTCCATCCCCAAAAGAACAATCCCTGAAACTTAACCTATTACCAATATACGAAGGATCCCTAAATCCATAAAGTCAGATGAATGTGTCCTCACATTTGGGTCCATTTTGCAACTGCAAACACTAAAATCTTGCATAAACTGTCATGCACGAAATCAATTCCAGCCTAGAAATTCTCCCCTTCATCAAAGCAGCAGCCCCCACTGCCTGCCAATACTTGATAATGCAACCAATGTCCCGACAAAATCCATAGATCACACAAAGATTAGTATATGTCCTCAGAATAATGCATGCCAGCCCAGGGCCTCAACATCAATTATTCTCAGCAAACAAGCCCTTTCTTTCTATTACATTACAACAATAGTTTAAAGTATTGACCGATATCGATACAATTTAATATATTCGGTTCGATACTAGCCACTACCGATACTAACAGTGGAGGTCTCTTTTCCCAATCAATGATAAAGAACGTTGAAAAAAAACCAATCAACAAGGGTATAAAAGCTTAATAATGTTGTAAATGTAAATGAAGAAAATATATTTATTATAGATAAACCAGTAAAACTGACTATTACTCCATTCAAATCAAATTGTTAAACAGAATATATCGAGATGACTTAGAAAAGAGAAGCTAATCCAAACTATTTTTCCACAATAGCACGTCTATATCGAGAGCTAATCCAAACTAGCCGCTACCGATACTAACAGTGGAGGTCTCTTTTCCCAGTCAGTGATAAAGAACATTGAAAAAAAAAACCCAATCAACAAGGGTATAAAAGCTTAAAATGTTGTAAATATAAATGAAGAGAATTTATTTATTATAGGTAAACCAGTAAAATGACTATTACTCCATTCAAATCAAATTATTAAACAGAATATATCGAGATGACTTAGAAAATAGAAGCTAATGCAAACTATTTTCCCACAATAGCACATCTATATCTTCTTGCAGCTGGAGAAGTATACGAGGAGTGTGGTGAATTTTGCTAATGTTGATGCCTAAAGCTGTTCTACATTTCCTGGTGGCATACATTGGAAGACAATTGAGGTTCAAACCTACCTGTCTGAAGATATCTTAAAGCTAACAAATTCCCTGCATTAATTGGGAATGAGTTGAGTAGAGTTTAAACGATTCGTAAGGTGTCAATCTCTAGGTGAAGAGAGCTTAGTTGAATGCTTTCAAAGTTCTTGTTTCAGTGTTGCTCGAGACACTACTTGATGCTTGTTATCTTCAGAGAGAATCTCACAGGATTTTCTGGGTTTATTATTGGTAATATTTTGATTATGATTATATGTCTGACGCCTGACCCCTGCCAATCCAATATGTGTATTTCAGTGTTTCAAATATTTTCTCTAGAGTTACCAGTCAATGTGTCATGTAATGTCCGAGAGTAAAATGAATGATTCTTGTATGCTAAACTATTGTTTTATTTTCCATACAAATTACAAAGAATAATTCTCTAGTTTCAGAGTTACATTCATCATACTCTTCATGTTGTATATACAATCTCAGGTCTAGACAACAACGATGAGTGTCACCATTATTTTTGTTATGATATGAATCAATGTACAAGAAAAACGCAGGAATCTGTAGGCAGTTATGCAAATGTTTAAAACATGTCGGATGTTACTGATGTTTCAAGTCTCTCTCACTATGTCCATATTGTTACACATTACTGCTGATCATGCATAGGAGTTTATCTCTACTGATGATATTTCTGTACTTAGCCATTAGATTCTATATTAGAAAGATTTGGAGAATGCAACCATTTTGCACATTTCTTGTGAAGCATGCTAGACGTGCTACTGTGGGAAAAATAGTTTCAAAGATGACTTAGAAAAGAGAAGCAAGAACACATCCAAATCAAATTGTTAAACATAAAATTTACCCAAAATCAAATCAGAAAGAAACAACAACAAAGCCTTTTTTCCATTCATTTTTTAGGGTCTGTCCATGAATCCTTTCCTTCCTGTCTGCTCAGAAAGAAAGGATAATAGGGTTCCTATTAGTAAAACAAAAATTCTCATGTAATGTCAACAGAACAAATGTTAAAAAAAAACGGACTTTCCTCTCCGAGCTATATAACCAAAATCGATTTCGGAACAACAATGTAAGTAACAAATAATAATAACAATAAATTAAATAACAAGGATATACGGTACCTGAGTTCTAATTAGTTCTTCAATCTTGTATGCTCCAAGCAAAACCTCATTCCCTATTCAAAACCTAGATTCAGAGTTTCATGAACCACGAACAAAGAGAATACCAAATTGACTAAGTTCAGATTAAAAAAATAGAAGAAGAAGAAGAAGAAGAAGAAGAAGAAGAAGAAGAAGAAGAAGAAGAAGAAGAAGAAGAAACTTACCTAGGGCTGTTAATTCGATCAAAGAGCAAAATCTCCTTTTGTTCATCAAAGAGCAAGACCTCCTTTTTCTCTTTGATGAACCACAAAATTACTAGGACTAGCTGTGGCCGGACTCGATCGACCCTAAGGCCACAAAACCTGGAAAAAAAAGATGGGAGAGACGAAATTAAAGAACCTAAAACACATCCTCAATTTTTATCTGGTTCTCAACACACTGTTGTATATTTCTCTCGCTCAGTTGTTAACTAATCTACGATTAAAAATCTATTTCGATATAGCTTCGATCTGTTTTCCTTGAAACACCACAAAGACCACAACTTTTCAAGAAGAAGAAGAAGAAGAAGAAAAAGAAACGTATTTGGAAATATGGAAACTCTAAACCATGTGTGAGTAAAAATAAATGACATTTGAACTATAAGAAGAACGAAATGAAATTAGGACCTAAGAAAGAACTAGGCTTTCGGCAATTGACAATAATAATACCAATCTTCCCCAAATTTCTCATCCAAATCAAGGATTCCCTCTCTTGCCTCCAAACCCTACAAAGATCTCAGTTTTTGTTATGAATTCTCAGCAAATTACCCAAATTTCAGAACTTCCCCAAATTTCAGAACTTCAAATCAAATCCAAATCATTTTCTCCTCTAGGTTTTAACATTTTGACAACCAGAAGCTCTAAAATAGTCTGTCGACAAAAATAACCCAAATTTGCGCTACTGAAGAGGCTTACGAAGTGAAGCTGGGGTTAGGGTTTCTTACATGATCGACCGGATGTTGGGGGAGACGCCATCGAGGAGCCGGTAGATGTCGGCGACCTTCTCCTCCACTTTCAGCTGCTCCAGCTGAAACATGAATAGAGAACCTAAGACCCCCTTTCCCGTGAGACATGAAACTGAGAACCTGAGAAGAGATCGATTCTGGAAGAGATTAAAATCTTAGAAGAAAGAGAGAGAGAGAAAGAGAGAGAGAGGGGGGGGGGATGAGAGATGAAAAGGTGCTCATTTTGGCTCCAAGTCTAAGCGGCAAAATTTTTAGGGGAAAAAGATCGATCCTGTCAATTGTCTTCTATTTAATATTTTAATAGGTTTTAATATAAATTGACAGATTTAGTCCGACGAAAATTTAACGACTGTCATAGTCCGTCAATATTTGCGAACCTAAAGAGTCAAAAATTGCTGTTTTTGGCGTAGTGTAGATGAGGTTAGAAGTAGTAATTGTTCTAGTGAGGAAGGTGAGATTTCTTCTGTTAGTATGTTATTACACGAGACCCAAAGACTATCCAAAGAGAAGGACAAGACCATTACCCAATTAGAGGAAGACTTAATCAAAAAGAAGAAAAGTCTCCAGCAAGGTACTGTTAGAAATGATGCACTCACTGTTAAATATAGCTTGTTATATGACACCTCCAAAAAGTTGGAAATTAGGATAGAAAAACAGCCTAAAGTTGTTGCTTCCTACCCTAACACGCGTCACTTACCGAATCATCGAAACACGGTCAAACCCAACACTGTCAGACATAACCAAACCAAACCATTACCCAAGAAGACAAATAGACATGCATTCTTTTACACTAGAAAACTTAGATCTACCAATAATGCACAACACTCTGCTTTCACCACTCAGCATGCTAGATGTCACTATTGTGGCACCATTGGTCATATTTCTTCTTCAGGTAGAGTTAGAAAGCTTGTTGATTTGAAAATATATGCATGGATAGCAAAAACTAACATTCTAGGACCCTACAAGAAATGGGTGCCAAAGTTTTTATCTGCAAATTCTTTTATAGGTGAAATGCCCTTCACATGCTAGAAGCAAATAGATCCTCGACCGCGGTTGCTCACAGCATATGACCGGTGATGCTTCATTATTCGCAACATTATCGAAGTAGAAAGTAGGATATATCTCCTTCGGTAATAATTTGAAATGGTACATAATTGGTATTGGTAATATTGGTAAGGCCTACTACCATGTGATTAAAGATGTTTGTCTAGTTACCGAGTTAAAACATAATCTGCTCAGCATAAGTCATTTAGCTGATCACGATTATGGCATTAACTTTGTCAAGACAAATATACTATAGTTGATAGCTCAACAGGTAGCACTATCTTTGAAGGTATCAGAGAAGACAATATAGATGTTTTCTATTTGTTAAAAGACGCTAACAAAGCAGGTAGATGCTTGATGGCCAAAAGTGATGAGAGTCAACTATGGCACATGAGACTCGGTCATACAAATATTGACACAACTTTAAGACTATCCACAAAGAAGCTGGTACGAGACTTATCGGACATTTCTTTTAAGAATGATACGGTATGTAGCGAATATAAGAAGAGCAAAGCTACCCGATCCGCTTTTAAGTCCAAGAACGCTGTAAGTACTATTAGACCTCTATAATTGTTACATATGGATTTATTTGGACCTAGTAGAATTGCTATCCTAGGTGGTAAGTTATATGCATTTGTAATAGTAGATGATTTCTTTAGATACATGTGGATATATTTTCTTGTACGTAAGAACGATGTTATCAGAATTCGTCACCTTTTGTAAGAAGGTTCAAAATGAAAAGGGTTTCATGATCACTCGTATTGAAGCGATCATGGCAGCAAATTTGAGAATGTAGAGTTCAAGCAATTTTATGACACACACGGTTATTTGCATGAGTTCTCTTGCCCTAGGACTCCACAATAAAATAGAGTTATGGAACATAAGAATAGGACTCTATCTGAAATGTCTAGAGTAATGTTAAACCAGTTAAGTCTACCTAAATACCTATGGGCTAAAGCTGTAAGTATAACGTGCTATGTTCTCAATAGGGTTCTAATTCGACCTATATCAAAGAAGACTCCCTATGAATTATGGTTTGATAGAACTCTCTCTGGTTCTTATTTCAAAGTATTTGGTTGTAAATACTTTATTCTTAATACTACAGATAAATTGGGAAAATTTAACAAAAAGGTCAATGAATATATTTTTAGGTTATGCGACAAAAAGCAAAGGGTACAGAGTCTTCAACAAGAGAACGATGATCATCGAAGAATCAATAAATTTAAAATTGATGAATTACAACAACATTCTGTCGATGATGATGACGAAGACATAAGTACACCTAGTACTGCTCCTGCAGAACCCTCACACAAAGCTCCAACTGAGTCTCCAAGCAAATCACGTACAGAACCAGAAGTCAGAACCAACAATCCAGAGGATATGCCAAAAGAAATGAGATTATTGGCAGACCATCCAAAGGACTTGGTAATTGGTGAGATTTCTAAGGGTGTAAGTACTCGTTCCTCTATTAAAGATATAGCTTCTTGTGTTGCTTTTATTTCACAGCTTGAACCCAAAAATATTAAAGAAGTATGTAGTGATAAATTTTGGTTAGATGCTATGCAAGAGGAATTGAACTAATTTGAACGGAATCAAGTTTGGGAACTTGTTCCCAAGTCCCTTGATCACCCGGTCATTGGCACCCGCTGGGTATTCCGAAATAAACTGAATGAGTATGGCTTAGTGACTCGTAACAAGTCTCGACTCGTAGCTCAATGATACAATCAGAAAGAAGGTATCGACTACGATGAGACTTATGCCCCAGTTGCGAGATTAGAATCCATTCGCATGTTATGTGCATTTGCATATTTTCATAATTTTAGGTTATTTCAAACAGATGTTAAAAGTGCATTTTTGAATGGTCTTATAAAAGAAGAAGTTTATGTAGCTCAACCTCCAGGTTTTCCTGATTTCAAAATTTTTGATTATGTTTCCAAGTTAAAGAAGGCATTATACGGTTTGAAACAAGCCGCTCGTGCTTGATACAATCCTCTATGTTCTTTTTTACTTGACAATGGCTTTTCAAAAGGAAAGGTCAATACTACACTATTTATAAAGTCTTTTAATAGCAATCTTCTTTTGATTCAAATTTATGTAGATGTTATCATTTTTGGATCTACTGATGAATCTCTTTGTCAAGAATTTTTAAAGTGTATGCAGAATGAGTTTGAGATTAGCATGATGGGAGAGCTAAAATTCTTTCTCGAACTGCAAATCAAACAAACCTACAATGGGACGTTCATAAATTAAGCCAAGTACACAAAAGATTTATTAAAGATGTTCGATCTGGAAGCAGTCAAACCACTTGGCACTCCGATAGCAACTTCAACCAAGCTTGATATTGATGAACAAGGCAAACATGTCGACATACGTAAGTATCGAGGTGTGATTATTAGTTTACTTTACTTAACTGCTAGTCGACCTGATATAATGTTTAGTGTTTGCTTGTGTGCACGTTTTCAAGCCAATCATAAGGAATCATATCTGTGCGTAGTTAAGCGTATCTTTCGATACCTTAAAGGCACTTCTTCTGTCGGCTTATGGTATCCCAAAACCAAGTCATTTGACCTAAGCGGTTATTCGGATGCTGATTTTGCTGGATGCAAAGTAGATAGAAAAAATACCAGTGGTACATGTCAATTCCTAGGCAAAGCTTTAGTCTCTTGGTTAAGCAAGAATCAAAATTCTATCGCATTATCAACAACTAAGGCTGAGTATATCGCCGCAGGACATTATTATGCATAAATTTTGTGGATGAAGCAAACCTTAGAAGACTTTGGCTTACTATAACACACACATACCCATTTTTTGTGATAATACTAGCACTATCAATTTGATTAAGAATCCAGTATGTCACTCTCGCACTAAACATATCGAGATTCGACATCATTTTCTTAGAGATCATCAACAAAATGGAGATATAAACCTTGTATACATAGACACAGAGAATCAATTAGCTAACATCTTCACAAATTCTCTAGCGGAAGATCGTTTCAATTATTTACGTCGGGAATTAGGAATTTTAGATATCAATAATATTAGTTAATTTTGTTTTATACAATTATTTTTTAATACTCAAAAACTATTTTTGAAACAAGCCTACAAAGGACTGTCTGTCACCACGACTACAGTCAAAGTGAAGCGGTATTTAATTGTTCCCCGGTGAACTCCCATTAGCTGGGATAGTACCCCTACAACTAATCTGAAACAGTCGTTATGTAACAAAATTTAATTTATAAAATAATATTAATTATATTAATTGAAATTTAAAATTACTAAACTTAGAATTAAATAATTGAAAGGAGTTGATGAAAAGGATGTGGCCCCCAAAATTTTTCTTTTTCAAAAATTCATCAAAAGAACCCTAGGCGAATTCAGCCCAAGTTCGATCTGAGTTCGACCAGAATTCTGTTGGTGGTATATGTTTTTAAGTCAAAACCCGAGGTCTCCTCCTCTTCATCTCTTTCAAACTTCTCTCGCAACAGCAGCAGCCTCCCGAAAGCTTTTCTAAACCCTAGAAAATCTCTAATTAATTGCTCCTAGTCCACTTGGAGATCTCTTTCCAAATTTTAGATTCGTGCAGAGAATTTTTGTCTCTACAACATACTCAATTTCTAGAAGGTATAACTCTCTCATTCCATCTCCTTCAATTTCATTAGTTTCTATTCAAATTTGGGAGAAATGCCTAAGGGATTCACTTATTCCAAGAGGAAGAAGACCAATGCCAGTGAAGAGGCATCATCTTCGAATCAGCTAGAGGGTTCCCTCTTTTCTCTGGTCAAATCGGTCGACGGTGCATACAATGAGTTTTATTTTGAAACTCATGACCAATCATTGCTATGGTATGGTGATTTTATCATGCGCAACATATGCACTGGTGCCCAGATTAAGTGGACTGTGTTTCCTGACCACCATCCTCACTTTGAGGTATTAGGATTAAACCGACTTGTCACCAAAAAATTCCCTATAGCTACTAATGTCATTAGATTATTTTACTGCAACTTTGTGTTAGACACTTTTAATGTTAAGACTCTTGTCGGAGGTATTAACATCGGGTTCAATGATGTCTTATTAGCAAAAATCCTTGGTGTTCCTAACGGAGGTACCCCACTCGATGATATCACTGATTTCAATTTTTCCGATGGCACGACTCTTCTCAGCTTCAAGAATGATCTTTGTGCACCTGCGCGTGCCCGTTCTAGAAAGTTCAAGGCTGCAAACTTGAACTTGTTTAACTATGAGTTACATCGCGTCATCTATTCCACTATTCTTCCAAAATCTACTTCAAAAGATGATGTTACAAATCTTGAACTATCTGCCCTCTACCACATCATCAAGAGAATTCTATTTTTGGTTCCCAAAACTATTATCCAGATGGTGGGACGTTGTCGCACAAGAGATCAAAATCTCTGTTATACGATGTTCATTCTACGCATTTTTCAGCAATTTAACATCGATCTGTCTACTTGTGCTTTGGACCCTGAGCCCAAGTACCTCCAGTTATACCGTCGCTACACAGCCGATCCTCCTGCTTCTCCTTCTGTACCTGCTCCACCTCCTCAGGCATACCTTATGTCTTTTAAGGGTATCCATCATCGCCTTTCTGATCTCCGGACATTCATCTCTGACACATCCAAGGAATGTGAGTTCCGTGATGTGACTCGATTTTAGGCACTAGCCAACACCTTCGCTAATATCTGATTTGCTCAGACTGGATATTCTGCCAGTTCTCTTCCCCGAGATCCAGCTGTCTCCGGTTACCGCTATGAGGATGAGGCAGTACATACTCTCTTCTAGCCCGGTAATGCCTATGATTGGTAGCGTGGTTCGGGTGCTACTCCACATACCTCTGGAGCTGGCACTTCTAGAGCTGGTCCATCCAGACATGGTGGACGTGCTGGCACTGTAGATGAAGATTTGTGATCTAGACGTACTGTACTTTGTCTAGATGATCACTTTTTGAGACTTTGATTATGTCTTTGTTACTTGAAAATGCTCCGACATTTCAAGATATTATTAGTACTCTATCCTTTTAGTTTATTTTGCACTGAGATTGTATTTGTCTGAGATGATATTCTGTGAACATGTTTTATGCTTTCTTTAGCATATTTTTATTCAGTTTAGAATTATTCTATATTTCTCATATCACTATCTCTTTATGCTTCAATATTAACTGCCTGTGAGAATATAAACTTCCTGTGAAATGTTTTTTTATTTATTATGTTTATATTTCTTCAACGATTATTTCTTATGCATATATTGCGGGGGAGCTTCTCTCTTTGTAATTATTTTGCTGAGTGACAACGGAGGAGAAATAGGATCTAATTGCAGGATATAGGAACATTTTGTTTAGGATACAGTACAATTTGCAATTCTGATCATCTTTCAAATCTTATCGATCAAAGATGTTATATCGGTCAAGGTTTGTCAATTATCAAAATAGGAAAGATTGTTGGCCTATTGGTCATGGTCAAACCTGATTTTAAGAATTGATCAAACTCTGTCTTGATATAAGGGCTACTTAAAAAAGTTTTGGACTCTTGGACACTGCTAGAGAATAGCTATCCGATCTGTTTAAAACCGAAGTTGTGTTTGCCACTTGAGTTTGTATTTCCTTTATATAATATAATTTTTATTTTTATTGAGTCTAGGAATATATTGTACACCGAGTCGCAATGGCAAATAGGCTACCATAAAAATATTTTCAAAATATTCCATGTTTTAAAAAATAGCCCCTATTTACAAAAAGCTCCTAACTGCTTAAAATAATTTCAAAAAGACCCAAAATCAATTTGCAAAAACCATGACTAAACCCTGACAGAACTCGGCCAGAGTTCGGCCAGAGTTCAGTTAATGGCCATTGTGTTTTGAACGTTTAAAAACTTGGTCTCCCTGCAGTTACGAATTTTTATAAGATTTTCTCATAGAGTTCTGTCCGAATTTTGCCTGAATTCTTCCATAGTTCTGCCTTTGAAAAAACTTTAAATAGAGAAGAATTTCAATCATTTCAATTCACTCATACACCAATTCACATTAATTTCTTCTCTCTAAAGCCTACCGTTCTATTCCAAAGAGTTATAAGCTTTATTTTTTAAATTCCAAGCCAGTTACGATCCTTAGTCGATTTGCCAGTACAGTACGGTCTAGAAGCTTCAGAGCGATTATAATCAGAGGCTTTATTGAAGAAAGACTCTTTATAATTAAAAGTTGGTCGAGTACTTCGAATTAAAGCTCGCGTTTGTAGAATTTGCAAGGACTTTGTATGAAAACTTACGATCTATTCCAATAGTGGATTCAACTAGAAGCTAGAGTTCTTCCGACTATACTAGTCCTCACAAGAGGAAAACCAGTATACATCGTCGTCTTTACGTTTGCTTTCTGATCTCTGCTTTTACATTATTTATTTGTGATATATATTGTCTCTGTGATCTTGTTGCTAACTTTTAAAATTAGCTATATTCCGCTGCCTACTCTATTCATCCCCTAGAGTATTGTGCTCTATAAATTTGTTCCTACAGCGCGCATCTTACGTCGTGGCCATTTTTTTTAGCGTGCACAGTGCATCTCATGTGCCACGCTCCCGAGCAATTTTCTGTCATGCGCCCGCGTGTCGTGCTTTCTCGCACCTTGCGCCATGGGTATTTTTTTCGCACGTGCAGCGCATCTCGTGTGTCTCGCGCCCGTACGCAAATTACTCTAAATGACTGTTTTTGCCCGTTTAAGCTGTTTTGTAGCTAGAATCTTGAAAAGCTCAAAGAATAAAAGTTGTAGATCTTTATTTTGTCTTCAAGAATCTTTCTGTCTCACTTTAAACAGAGTTCATATATGATAGATAGTTTCAATCACACATGTGTGTCCTCGATCTTCTTTGCATATGTTCTATACTCGACCAAAATTGTGATGACCCGACTTGGCAACTTGGTAATCTGAGCTAGTAACTTGCTTGAACATGAAAATATGATCCCGTCTTAATAATCTTGATAGTGGCCCTTCGAGTCTCACTTCTGACAATTACTCTTGACATGACAAGTATACCTGACATGACATGTATAATCTTGATTGCTGTTACGACGGCTATTCCTGTCTTACTAGTATAACTCTTGTATTAATCCCATAGTTGATTGTTCCTGTACAAGCTATATGTCCCATCTTGTATCATGTCTAGGACATAGATTCCTGGTTACCACGGTCAGAAATTCATAATGAATCTAACTAGGTTAATAACTAGATTGATCATGTAGTTCATATAGAGAGATATCTCAGTTACAGGCGATCTCGTTATCCTGACCACACCTTTGGACTTGTAGCTTACCGACGAGTATGGCACATTTCTGGCACACTGTCATGTGTTGCACTTCTTAAACCATAAGCACTAAAGTATACCAGTAATCTTGATAACTCTTGTAACTCTTGTAACCCTCGCCGGAATAACCTGGATAGTCTGCAGGGCTTGTGACTACGGGAACATCTCACTACATCTCGTTAGTAACTAAGCTTGTGATAATCCTAGTTAGCTAACAATAGCAAGCCACAGGACTTGATTGGTCGTGCTTGAATGAATTATCTCATGAATAACATAGGAATTATATTCCACCTCTTGTTCCTCCTGTTGTAAGCTAATGTTTTATGTTAACTCAGTCTTTCCTGTTATTTTTCTATGCTCTATTATCAGTTCTTCTTTTATTATATGTTGTTTTAGTTCCTAAGTGGAGCCTCCCTTGTGGCACTTGCTCTTTTTGGGGTCTAGCCCATCTAGTTTTGTATGACCAGATTTTGGAGTAGTACCCGAGGATCTACCCGCCTTCCAGTCAGATGGTGAACACCAGGCATATCCCTGACAATGAGTGGGTTTTTTATCTTACTTTCTCACTCTATTATAAATTATTATTTTGAGGCGTTTAGCCGCCGAACAAGTGTTAGCTCGTGTTGAAACTTAAATTTCTGTCTGCCTAAGGGCTGTTACATGATTGGCAAATCCTACGGTTGATCGTGTATGACATAAACTCTTACTAGTTGTCACTACCATATTTTAGCTTGAGGGTAATTTGGTCATTTGTGAATTTTTGAATTTATTTTAAAATTGTTGAATTGGTGATTACTATTTTTTATTTTGACTAGTTGAGACTTTGGAGATTAACCTAGATGTTGACCCTAGCTATGGTGACTTGGTTAGCATGGTGGGACCTTAGTCTAACTTAAGTCAACCTAATTTTAGTCATTTAGAATCTAGTTTGAATAGGAGAAATAAAGACTAGGTTCATGACTTATGACTTAGGAATTTATTTCCATGACTAATGAAACTTGGCCCAAGGCCCATGCCATGAAACCCTAACCCTAACTTAGCCATAGTGGCCGCCTGTAAAATCCCTAAATTTCTACTATATTTTTTATTATTAAATTTGATACTGATTTAAAATTTTGTATTGTACGTCACGTAGTCGTATTGTACGTCGCGTGCGAAAGTTCGTTTTTTCGAATTTGCTCGACGAGTGCGAATATGTGCGAGCGTACATATTTTAGAAAAATATTTTCTATCATTTATAGTTTCAAAATAATATACATAATAATTATTTTGCTATCGTACCAAAGTTTCTAAGTTATTATTTTATTTATTGTATTTATAAAAAGTCTTTCGTTTATAGCAGTTATCAATAATAAATAATATTCTTCGTGCATAAATATATATTTCATAAATATTTTACTAAGTTTATTTTTAAATAATAATAATGTATTTTTGAAATTATTATTATAGTATTTTGGAAAAATATATTTTAAAATTATTGTGGGAATTTAAATCTTGATTTAATTTTTGGATTATTTAAATAGATTAAATTAATATTTATATTTGGAATTTGATTTATTTGAATTGATTTTAAACTAAAGGGATATAAGTTAAATAAGATTTGTATTTGGATTTGGATTTAGACTAAATTAAATTATCGATTGAATTATCTATTTTGGGGTTTAAACTACTCCTAATTCTTATCCAATTGGGAATTCCCACATCCTATAAATAGGCAGGTACTCCTCCAATTTCTATCATTCATAAATTCTTCACAAATTTCTACCACAAATAAACGTGCATTGTGTCTGTGTTACCCTCAACCCATATCTTATTCCAATTTTACATATACATTATTCCTTTCGGTATCGACAACTCCGACACGACAAATCCTAGCTATCCCTAGTCCTGACCCTAACCCCGTCCACCGACACCCGCATCTGACTACCACGACAGCAATAACCACGACCTTGCCACCAAGGCCAGCCACCACCCAAACTCGTCGCAACCACCCCAACTGCAACCAACGCCACCACTTCCTCGACTCCTACAGCTAACACCTCCACCACCACCACCGTGGCGGAACCCGTCTCCGCCATAGACGACCCTAAACTACTGCCGCCACATCCTAAATTACCACCACCACACGCAGAGAAAAGAGAAGAAAAACCTTAGAAAATCACTTGCGCTCCGCCATCGTCGCCATCTCTTCCGCCGAGCTCGCCGCCGCGCCCGGCCGTGTCCCACGTCGCCAACCTTTCCTGGCTCCTCCACGTACGACCGGTGACCCATCGGCAGCCCCACGAACTGTTTCGTAGCTAGACTGCGCCCTCCGTGCACTGGCCGAGCGGAACCTCTTCCGGTGGCCGCTGGAACCCTGCCACCGCTCTCTGCTTCCCCGGCCGAATCTCTTTCTCCGACAAAGCCAACCCTCTTCGCCGACGTTTCCACCAAACGCCGCGTCGACCTCTGCCCAACCGAGCCCCGACGAAACCCCCGCTCCGCCTCACTCCCAACTCCTCCGATCACCGCACCCGGACGCCTCCGTCCTTCCCCGACTCAATCCTGCTCACCCTTTCCTCTCCTCCTACCCCACAGACCCGAGCCGCGCCTTCTGTGCCCACCGGCGTGCCCTAACCGTCGCGTCCTAGCCACTGCACGCCGCCGAGTCATGCCCTAGCCATCTCCTCCAGCGAAGCGTCCCACCGCACGCTCCTAGCGGAGCCACCGCCTTAGGCCGGTGACCACCGCGCCTCCACCGCCTCTCCTTCCCTCTCTTCCTGACTTCCTTCTCCTTTTCCTTTGCTATCCCTCTCTCTCCAGCTCTTCTCCCCACTCTTACAAATGAAGAACAGGCGAACAGTCGTCCTTCGATTTTTGTCTGCTTTGATTTTTGTATTTTGGTTTAAGCTTCTTTATTATTTTGTCTTTTGTTGTTGTTGTTGTTATTATTATTATTATTATTATTATTATTATTATTATTATTATTATTATTATTATTATTATTATTATTATTATTACTTACTTACTTTTATGTTATACTATTAAAAAAATGGGTTATTTTATAATTACAATTATTATCAATTAATACTATTATCAGTCACTACCCAGTTAAAATTACTGCTATTAGTTTATTAATATATTTATTACTATGTTTATTACTATTAAAGCTAATTTGAAGAATATTGTATTATTACTAATTTCAAACTATATAAAGGTATAAGGGTTAGAGCTAACTATCTAATTGCAAATTTTGAGTTTGCCCGTAAATATTTTTCTAGATTTTTATAACTTCATTTGAAATATTTTGCCCATAAAATATAGAATTTTCCAAAGTATAAAATTTTCTATTTTTTTAATATTTATTTTTACTATAAAAAAATAAATAGCTTTCTACCAATTCTATTTTCGACGAACTTAGAGTTTTAGCCAAAAATGATTTTTCTTGACTTTAGGTCTTTTTCCATAAATATTACTTAATAATGAAATCTAGTTTTCCAATATTTTAAGTATTTTTAAATATTTATATCTATATTATTTATCATTTCTCCTTTGATTTTTCCTTTCCAAGACTAAGGCCATTATTCCTGTCCTCATGCCAATTGCGTCCTTCCTCCTGTCCACCTAACTAAATTAACCCTTCTAGACCCAATGGAACCGTCCGTGCCACCATCAGAGGTCACCTTGTGTAGTTGTTACACCAAAGTCGTAGTTCATGCCACATTGATCCTTGTAGCACACCAGGCGTATTACCGGCAAGACACCTTGTCATTTGCTGTTTATTTATTTTAGCTCATATTTCATGCATTACTTATTTTCTTTATAGAAAATAAACTGTGATACATGGCATAACCTGTTAGAACTTACTGTTCACTTATATTCTGCTATATATTAATTTTCTTATACATTCAACCTAGATTTAAGGGACCACCTTTGTGTGTTGCATTCATGGCCTTGACACGTTATACCACGAAGTTGTGTGTTGCATGTAGAACACGAAAGTGCGTGATTGGCTGGCCACCAGTACGTACAATTCGTACGATAGGAATAATCGCTAATAGAAATTGCATGATTAGTTTGACTGAGCGGTTATAGAGGTTTACTGTTTTGGATACAACAGAATAGGCAGTGGGCGGGGAGGACAATTCCTTAGCGTATGGGATTCGATGCACTTTCCTTTGTGACCCGAATTCTCCGCTGGAGATACGGGGTTGATGACCCATGATTACTGACGGCCACTGACGATTCTGCGGAACGTCATGCTCTTACTAATGGGGCCTCTAGTGCCCAAGGAGGGACTATGCCGATCCTATTCAGCCAGGGCCAATGCGTAGGAAGGATTGTTCTTAACAATATTTCACTTAGATTGGTTAGGCACCTTTTTCCGTTAGGTATGAGTACTTTTGGTTTGGGTACTTGTATCTGACCGTGGCTTGGAACAATAACTTGTCGCGGATTAGTTCGTCACATCTTGTCCTTGTTTGGTTGTAGGTGTGGCTTACTACTTCGATGAGAAGGTATTGAACCTTGTTGGGGTCCGGATACCATATTGGATTCATAGCATAGAAAGATACATCACCGTAAATTAGTTTACTATCTCCTGTCCTTGTTTGGTTGGGGGGATGGTACGCTCGTTCAGTATGTGCGTATTGGACCATGTTATAATTCGATTGACTTATTTATTTGAGCAATATTTATTCAGTTTATATGGCATGATATTATGTGTCTTGTTACGTCCCTCTGAGAGCCTGATTATCTCTCCAGGTGTGTGCTATTGTCTTCGCAGGTGTTCTAGCTCTAGCCGTTATCATCGCTATTTCTTCAAGGATGATTGCATTTGGATCGTCTTCGTTTCGCTCGCCAAATTCATTTCTTTACTCATGTATTTTTCCTTTACTTGTTGGTTGTGGATTTGTCTCCGCCCAACATATTGTATCAAGACAAATCATTATCTTTATATGATATCTTTTATTCTTTTATTTTGTGTGGATGAGATTAGTTATGGTTCTACTGTATTTTATAACTTTTGTATTTATACGAGGCTTCCATATATTGGAGTATACTTCGTATGAATACAGCTGGCATGTCTACGTTCCTAGTCCTACGTATTTTGGGACTGGGGCGTTACATGTTTTTGTCGTGGCCCATGCAGGTCAAGATAAATTGTTTGGTTACTTTACCGTACCAAGCAAGCCTGCGAATAGGATTAGAAATCTAGGATCTCATCCACATACTTGACCTTTTTCTTGATTCCATATTCGACCGGCCCATCGATTGCATCTTACTTGATTCCTTCTATCACTATTCTTATCTTCCCTTCGTGCTTGCTAGAGATTGACCCTACTAGTTAGACATTGTCCCAAAACACCCTTAGCTTAATTCTTTAGGTTGGGTAGAATACCCCACGACTTGACACACCCTTGATTATTAAGGGAATACAAATAGTATTAACTAGACCATAGAGACTAGAGGAATTTAACTCATTTGGTCAAACAAGCCTTGGTAAATAAAACCATAGAATGATGGTATAGGAATAAACATGACTTAGATCCTTATGACACTTAGACTATTCATATTTGTTCTTTATTTCGATCTTAATCTCGTGCCTATATTTTTACTATCTAGACTAATGATGCTAATGTAGCCTAGTTTTTGCAAGCTCAAATCTTTATCAAGCTTGTTCATGACATATATTATTGGAAGAATTCCCACTAACATATTGTCTAATCAGAACCGGTGCAGGATGGTCTGATCAACCGAGTGCACTTTGATTCGCTTTTATCTATCGTTCTGCGTGGATAGGGACATAGCTAAACTTGTCCTTAAAGTCCCATCCGCGACTGCCTTGGCAATTCCTTTGAAATTCTTTGTCGTCCTTGAATCACGTACTCGTATTCGATAATATCGTCTTGAAACTCCTTATTGCTTCGCCCTCACCTATTTTATGAGGACGAAAGCGTCATACTAGAACTTCCTCTAACCTTTCCATCGGCTATGACCATTCTCACTCGATGTTGCTATATTTTCATCCCAAACTACTCGGCCATATCAAGACCCTCTAATCGCTTAATTTAAGTGAATCTATTTCGTTCTCTTAATCGTGACCCTTATTCATTACCCGTGACCATATCTTATTATTTTTTTATGATCTAGATCGCGATTTCTTATGGCATGATTTTTTTATCGATTGTTCCCCATCGATACCCTATGTGTCTTCTCACCCCTACTAATTCTTAATTTCGAGGACGAAATTCTTTTAGGTTGGGTAGGATGTAAAATTCCTAAATTTCTACTATTTTTTTTTTATTATTAAATTTGATACTGATTTAAAATTTTGTATTGTACGTCACGTAGTCGTATTGTACGTCGCGTGCGAAAGTTCGTTTTTTTTGAATTTGCTCGACGAGTGTGAATATGTGCGAGCGTACATATTTTAGAAAAATATTTTCTATCATTTATAGTTTCAAAATAATATACATAATAATTATTTTGCTATCGTACCAAAGTTTCCAAGTTAGTATTTTATTTATTATATTTATAAAAAGTATTTCGTTTATAGCAGTTATCAATAATAAATGATATTCTTCGTGCATAAATATATATTTCATAAATATTTTACTAAGTTTATTTTTAAATAATAATAATGTATTTTTGAAATTATTATTATAGTATTTTGGAAAAACATATTTTAAAATTATTGTGGGAATTTAAATCTTGATTTAATTTTGGATCTTTTAAATAGATTAAATTAATATTTATATTTGGAATTTGATTTATTTGAATTGATTTTAAACTAAAGGGATATAATTTAAATAAGATTTGTATTTAGATTTTGATTTAGATTAAATTAAATTATCGATTGAATTATCTATTTTGGGGTTTAAACTACTCCTAATTCTTATCCAATTGGGAATTCCCACATCCTATAAATAGGCAGGTACTCCTCCAATTTCTATCATTCATTAATTCTCCCCAAATTTCCACCACAAATAAACGTGCATTGTGTCTGTGTTACCCTCAGCCCATATCTTATTCCAATTTTACATATACATTATTCCTTTCGGTGTCGACAACTCCGACACGGCAAATCCTAGCTATCCCTAGTCCTGACCCTAACCCCGTCCACCGACACCCGCATCTGACTACCACGACAGCAATAACCACGACCTTGCCACCAAGGCCAGCCACCACCCAAACTCGTCGCAACCACCCCAACCGCAACCAACGCCACCACTTCCTCGACTCCTACAGCTAACACCACAACCACCGTGGCAGAACCCGTCTCCACCATAGACGACCCTAAACTACTGCCGCCACATCCCGAATTACCACCACCACACGCAGAGGAAAGAGAAAAGAAAAACCCTAGAAAATCACCTGAGCTCCGCCATCGTCGCCATCTCTTCCGCCGAGCTCGCCGCCGAGCCCGGCCATGTCCCATGCCGCCAACCTTTCCTGGCTCCTCCATGCACGACCGGTGACCCATCGGCAGCCCCCACGAACTGTTCCGTAGCTAGACTGCGCCCTCCGTGCACTGGCCGAACGGAACCTCTTCCGGTGGCCGCTGGAATCCCGCCACCGCTCTCTTCTTCCCCGGCCGAATCCCTTTCTCCGACCAAGCCAACCCTCTCCGTCGACGTTTACACCAAACTCCGCGCCGACCTCCGTCCAGCCGAGCCCCGACGAAACCCCCGCTCTGCCTCACTCCCAACTCCTCCGTCCACCGCGCCCGGACGCCTCCGTCCTTCTCCGACTCGATCCCGCTCACCCTTTCCTCTCCTTCGACCCCACAGACCCGAGCCGCGCCTTCTGCGTCGACCGGCGGGCCTTAACCGCCGCGTCCTAGCCACCGCACGCCGCCGAGTCATTCCCTAGCCGTCTCCTCTGGCGCAGCGTCCCACCGCACGCGCCTAGCGGAGCC
This sequence comes from Iris pallida, assembly GCA_029216955.1. Lineage (NCBI taxonomy): Eukaryota > Viridiplantae > Streptophyta > Magnoliopsida > Asparagales > Iridaceae > Iris > Iris pallida. The sequence continues at coordinate 1,768,158 of JANAVB010033620.1, read as the reverse complement.
ACCGCCTTAGGCCGGTGACCACCGCGCCTCCACCGCCTCTCCTTCCCTCTCTTCCTGACTACCTTCTCCTTTCCCTTTGCTATCCCACTCTCTCCAGCTCTTCTCTCCACTCTTACAAATGAGAAACATGCGAACAGCCGCCCTTCAATTTTTGTCTGCTTTGATTTTTGTGTTTTGGTTTAAGCTTGTTTATTATTTTGACTTTTTTTTGTTATTATTATTATTATTATTATTATTATTATTATAATTACATACTTACTTTTATGTTATACTGTTAAAAAATGGGTTATTTTATAATTATAATTATTATCAATTAATACTATTATCAGTCACTACCCAGTTAATATTACTGCTATTAGTTTATTAATATACTTATTACTATGTTTATTACTATTAAAGATAATTTTGAGAATAGTGTATTATTACTAATTTTAAACTATATAAAGGTATAAGGGTTAGAGCTAACTATGTAATTGCAAATTTTGAGTTTGCCCGCAAATATTTTTCTAGATTATTATAACTTCATTTGAAATATTTCGCCCATAAAATATAGATTTTCCAAATTATAAAATTTTCTAGTTTTTTTAATATTTATTTTTACTATAAAAAAATATATAGCTTTCTACCAATTCTATTTTCGACGAACTTAGAGTTTTAGCCAAAAATAATTTTTCTTGACTTTAGGTCTTTTTCCATAAATATTATTTAATAATGAAATTTAGTTTTCCAATATTTTAAGTATTTTTAGATATTTGTATCTATATTATTTATCATTTCTCCTTTGATTTTCCCTTTCTAAGACTAAGGCCATTATTCCTATCCTCATGCCAATTCTGTCCTTCATCCTGTCCACCCTAACTAAATTGACCCTTCTGGACCCAATGGAACCGTCCATTCCACCATCAGAGGTCACCTTGTGTAGTTGTTACACCAAAGTCGCAGTTCATGCCACATTGATCCTTGTAGCACACCATACGTATTACCAGGCAAGACACCTTGCTATTTGCTATTTATTTATTTTAGCTCATATTTCATGCATTACGTATTTTCTTTATGCAAAATAAACTGTGATACATGGCATAACCTGTTAGAACTTACTGTTCATTTATATTCTACTATGTAATATTTTTCTTACACATTCAACCTAGATTTAAGGGACCACCTTTGTGTATTGCATTCATGGCCTTGACATGTTGTACCATGAAGTTGTGTGTCGCATGTAGAACACGAAAGTGCGTGATTGGCTGGCCACCAGTACGTACAAGCCGTGCGATAGAAAAAACTGCTAATAGAAATTCCATGATTAGTTTGACTTAGCAGTTATAGAGGTTTACTGTTGTAGATACAACAGAATAGGCATTGGGCGGGGAGGACAATTCCTTAGCGTATGGGCTTCGATGCACTTTTTCTTGTGACCCGGATTCTCTGCTGGAGATACGGGATTGATGACCCATGATTACTGACGGCCACTAACGAATCTGCGGAACGTCATGCTCTTACTGATGGGGCCTCTGGTGCCCAAGGGGGGACTATGCCGATCCTATTCAGCCAGGGCCCATGCGTAGGAAGGATTGTTCTTAACAACATTTCACTTAGATTGGTTAGGCACCTTTATCCGTTTGGCACGAGTACTTTTGGTTTGGGTACTTGTATCTGACCGTGGCTTGGAACAATAACTTATCGCAGATTAGTTCGTCACATCTTGTCCTTGTTTGGTTGTAAGTGTGGCTTACTACTTCGATGAGAAGGTATTGAACCTTGTTGGGGTCCGGATACCATATTGGATTCATAGCATGGAAAGATACGTCACCGTGAATTAGTTTACCATCTCCTGTCCTTGTTTGGTTGGGGGGATGGTACGCTCGTTCAGTAGGTGCGTATTGGACCATGTTATAATTCGATTGACTTATTTATTTGAGGAATATTTATTCAGTTTATATGGCATAATATTATGTGTCTTGTTACGTCCCTCTGAGGACCTAGTTATCTTTCCAGGTGTGTGTTATTGCCTTCGCAGGTGTTCTAGCTCTAGCCGTTATCATCGCTATTTCTTCGAGGATGATTGCATTTGGATCGTCTTCGTTTCGCTCGCCAAATTCATTTCTTTACTCATGTATTTTTCCTTTACTTGTTGGTAGTAGATTTGTCTCCGCCCAACATATTGTATCAAGAAAAATCATTATCTTTATATGATATCTTTTATTGCTTTATTTTGTGTGGATGAGATTAGTTATGGTTCTACTGTATTTTACAGCTTATATATTTATACGAGGCTTCCATATATTGGAGTATACTTCGTATAAATACAGCTGGCATGTCTACGTTTCTAGTCCTACGTATTTTAGGACTGGGGCGTTACACGCCTAACAATGGTTTCCCCTATAAAATCTCTCATTCACTTGTTCTTGCCTCTTTTGTATCATTCCAACTTCTTGAAAGGAAACGTAATTCCTATCTTCCCTAATTCATAATAAATCTATTTTAATTCCTTTTTGATCCAAATCTTTTGCAATAGAATCTAATCATCCTCTATTTGATGTTCATGGAGAGTAATTTCAGTTTGGGAACAATTTGGAGAATTTGGCTAGCAACGGGAATCATTCGATTTGGGGCTTTTCTTGGTCATTTGCACCCTATAGGTAAACCCTTCAAATTGTATTTTAATTTTGTTTTCTTTGCATCCTAGCCTAGATCTAGGTGTCCCCTAGCTGTAGTATAGGTTTGGTGTCAATTGCATTTGATTTCGTGTCCGTATCAGACACATATCCTAACCTAGAACTAGGTGTTCGATGAAATGCCTCACTCAGTATTTTGTTCTATTTTTTGAATTGTTTTTTAATAGATTTGTAGATCTATAGGTCGTCTGTGATTTCGTTTCATTGGTGGATGATTTTAGTATCGTGTCGTGTCAGTAAGTGGACACAAATACGCTGTTACAGCCGCGGAAAAACTGTCCTGCTACTCGGGGTACTGTTCTCCTTGGACACGGCGGATGGACATGCGCCACTTGGCGAGGACCGAGTGGAAGTGACTGACACGAGCCCCCTCGAGTCTTGGGTCGAGTCGTGTCGAGTCGGACACGTAATCGCGCTCGCATTGGTTTTAGTCTCACTATGCACACACAGATTTTGGCTCTGACACGCGACTTAAACAAGGACACTGCGACACCTAGACACATATCAGGGTGACACGAACCTAGTCCTATGCTAGGCGAACACGTGTGCACAACCACGTGTCACCACGTAGCCTGTGTCGTGTGCTAGACACGCATGCACGAGGCTGTGCACTGAGTGTGTGTTCGTGTGTTGGTTTTAGTGTCTTGGACACGATTGTGTCCACTTGGTTGGACACAGACACTATGTTTGACACTCTGACACATACACATTAATTACCAACCATTAGATTTGAGTTTTAGTTGCATTTTCAAACTTAATTTGTAATTTCCCTTAAATGTCTGATACATAGTTCACTATTTGAATTTCTGAGGATTAAATGTATTTCTAAACTAATTTCTAAATGATTTTGCAAATGTTAATTCACCTATATGTATCTGAGTATTAGTCTCATGTTAGGGTTCTCATGATTGGGAATTTATAGTTGGCTTTCGAATTATTTTGGGCTGAAATCCTGAACTGTTAATGTGTAAACTGAATTCACATTTCCACAGTTTAAATACACTGTAATTGTACACTGTTTTAATTCACTACACACATAGGAAATACCCTAGTAGCTACAGTCTTATGTAACACAATGTTCACACACTGTTAGATATATACACACACACACCCGCATATGTACACAAAACCTGATAACAAATTGACACACACCACTGCTACCTACTGTTTTCCTGGCACTCAATTTCTGAATTCCTGAGAACATGTTGTGCACTGCTGTTAACTGAAACCTACCACACATATCACATACACACACATTACATTACACACTGAAATCTGAGACACATTGCATTATTTTCCTGAGACACTTAAATGTGAAAACTCATTCATACATTCATATACACACCTATAGCCCCTGTCACATATACACACACTGCTATCTCATATACACACCTATCTACAAATCTGAGCACATTGGTACTGTAAACTGAGTTCTACACACCATATTACACACACACAATATTGCCATACACACACATTGCGCTAAATTTCTAACACTCTCTATACACACACATTGAGACACCTAGCCTATGTCATGTACACACACACTCACACAATGCCACACACACACACCTGTCACTCTTTTACTCTATGTATACATATATGATATCTATAATCTATGTGATAATAATAATGTAAATGATATATATGTTTCTTATATTAATTTAGTATATATATACAATATGTAAAAATATGTGAAAGCTTATGTATTTCCTATGGCATATAGCCTATGGGATGTAGCCCTATGTGATAGCCTATGTATATGACATGTATACACATATGATTTGTGTGTTGATAGACTTGTAAGGCTTTGTGATGATGTGTGCTTTCTAGAATAGGCTGGCTAGGCTTAGTGAGACTTGTTTGGGTTAGGCTTGACCTAGTTGACCTAGTTTGACTAGTGTAGTTGACTAGAGTTGACCACAGGTTGACTTTAGCCCAGATTGACCCAAACATCATGTAGAATACATTGTAGAAGTCTATTTTACTATTTTGGACATGTATTGACTTGTACTGTTCTATAGGAGCCAGACACCACTCCTCAGACAGTATATTCTCTTCAGACTTACATATATCAGGTGAGTACATTCTATGATCATTTCATATCTTGCTTAGGATTATATTTCTGCTTTAGATTACTTTACTTGATGCTGACACGTTGGTAACACGGATTGGTACTGTATGGATCCCTTCATGAGATGTTATCCCTCTCGGAAGCATTAGATACTCATGTCTCGTGTGTTTCACTTACATTATGTATCTCATTCTTCTATATCATGAATCTGCTTATGATTCCTATACTCTCATGAAGCATAGAGCCTTCAAGGATCTATTAATGAATCACTCATTATGAGCCAGTAGCGTAGTCATGAATCTTAACATAACTTGACTGGATCCTTGTGTATTGATTGGGGATGGGGGAGTAGAACTAAACATGTGAATAATTCCAAAGTAGTGTAGTCATGAATCACCTCTTTAGTATAGCCATGAATCACATCCAGTTGTTCACATGTTTATCTTGTACTCTGATTCACTAGTCACTGATAGTTCACTATATGTATTGTAGATATTTACTTACAGTTCTATCTTTCATATCATATTGTTCTTTCAGTTTCATGTATCTTACTCTCTAGCATGTTTACATTTCCTAACCAGTTATGATTTGTATGAGATATATTGTGCTCGCTCTTGTCCTGACTGGACCTGTTAAAAATACTACAAAGGATGAGGATGAGGCGCTCTGTACCACTTATTATAGGACTACCCTAGAGGATTATTGTGACTTGGATCTTCAGCAGGATCCATTAGCAGTGGATGACACACCCTTAGTCTAGAGTACTGATTTTTAGTTGTATTTATTCTCTGGATTACTGTATTTGAGATTTAGGATGTTTCTGGATTGTGATGTCATCTTAGACACTTAGGGCCCGTTTGGTTAGCATTTTAAACGTAACTTTTGGAATAGAAATGCTACAGTACGCGGGAAACAGCGTTTGGCTGCATGCTTTGAGAAAAATATTTTGAGAAATTTTTCTCAAAAGTATCACTCAGAACATACATTTTAGAAAGCATCCAAAAGTTGTTTTCAGAAAAAACCATTCACACATTGTTTGCGGGACCCACTCCACCAACACCCCCTTCCCCATTCTCAACGTTCTCTCTCCTCTCAAATTTTTTTTTCTTCCTCTCTGTTCTCTTCCTCTTCCCGAGGGTCCAGATGTGGGCGGTGCTCCTCCCTCTCCTCCGGCTCGTCGACGAGGAGCTCCTCCCTCTCCTCCAGATCGTCGAGCTCCTCCCTCTCCCGAGCTCGACCCAGATCTGACGACGATGGCAGTGGGGTGGTCAAGCTCGAGGACGACGATGGCGGTGGGTGGTCGAGCTCGAGCTTCCGCCGCTTCGCCCCCGATCCCCTCTTCGGCTTCGACAGTCTCCACCGCTTCGCCCCCCGATCCCCTCTTCAGCCGCATCCGCAGCAGCCTGGCTTCCGCGGCGGTTCCGGCCTGGTCTTGCCGCCAGAGCCCCTGTCGTTCCCGAAGAATCCGAGGTTTTTGCCACAAGAAGAAAAAGCCATCGCCGGCGGCAGCAGAAGATCCCACGATGACGTGCTCGTCGAGGTCGACAAAGAGCTCCTCGAGTTGGACACGAGCACATGACCACAAGCTCATATTTTTTAGGACACGAAAATGGACTCAGGGACACAACTGTAGATGCGACCGAGAGCTCCTCGAGTTGGACACGAGCAGTAAACAACAATAATTTCTAAAAAAAAATTTACCAAACACATTTTTCAACTTTTGTGTTTTAAAAACCATTTTCAGATAAAAGTAACCAAACGCAAACTCAAAAATTTTCTACTTAGAAAACAACTTTATAAATTACTTTCAGAAAAGTGTTTCCAGAAAAAATTTTCAGAAAACATATCCAAACGGACCCTTAGACTCTCTATCTATTTGTATCATTGTGGATTCATTTCATATCTATCTATCTTATTGTATTTCTGCCTTAGTTGTGATTGAGACTATATTCTATATTGTCACCTCCATTCGGAGTGTATATATTATACAGGTACCTTATATTGTTAGGTGTTGTGACCTAGGACAGTATTCTTCCACCGACACTGCGGTGTAGGCTGGACGTACCCACTTTTCGTGCCCTTACATTAGGGTGTGGGTCGTGACACTATTCTTTTTATTTTGTATGACTAGCTTCAAGATCATATAAATATGTAATGTTTGGGACGCCTTACTTTGTATGTCTGATGATCTAACATCGCACAACAATTATTTGCTTGCTTGAGATTTAGACACCAGGCTTGTTCTTGACCATAAGAGAATATTGGCTTGAAGATAAGCCTCATGCATCTAGACAGCTGTGACCATATTGCGAGGTGGGTTGCACTTCAATGTACGTAGCTTGCTGTGTCTGTCCTCCGCTCTCCATTATTTTTGTTCTGGGGCGTGACAAAGGTTAATATCATAAATAATCATATAAACCTCCAATCATGAATGTGTCAGTTGTCTATGGTCAATCGTGTCAATGGACACGTCAATATGCACATAATTGTCATGACTCGTACCCACTTTTTGGGATACAAGTGCGTGTCCAAGTCCAGCCTACGTCGCGGTATCGACGGTAGTACGCTGTCTAGCCCGCAATAAACAAGGTGCTCATAAATACTAACTGCTCATTCACAACAACTAAATCAACTTTACAAAATATAGAATTTTTACATTTGAAGAAGAATGTAAACTTTTACATTTACAGAAAACTACCACATAACTAACTAGTCTTCTATGGTTTGGCCTTTGAGTCTCTATCTCCCCCCTCGTATATGGTCCATAGCGCAAGAGTAGGCATATCAACCTCACCTATAACAACGATCCAGTCAGGAAAGGAGCATAGTACAACCATATTTCAATTAATGTTGTTAGTCCAAAATAAGTTAGAACAACGAGAAACTATGATGGCAAAGAGTATATAATGAACTAGCAAGGTATAAACTAGCAAGATATGAACTAGTAAGATATGAACTAGTAAGTCAGGAACTAGATAAAGGAACAATGAAAACAACTATGTGCGTGTGAAATACCTTTTAATACGTAAACGGCTGCGCTAATACGGCACATCATACGATGGCTATCCACAATAATAGGGTACGGCTAACTCATACGTGGGTGTATGACTTAGCTATCCACAATTAAAATGTTTGGGTTTGTTCACGTACTTACTGAGTATTTCCCCTACCGACTCTCTAACAATCAATAATGGTCAATAATACACTAAGGAAGATACGATAACTATAGTGTCACAATCGTGTCTCAATGGAATATCAAGCAATGACTCAACGGGATATCAAACAAGAAAACTATATAGTAAACGTTATAATGAACTAAAACATAAATGTAGTATCGTACTTGCCTGAACCCTTGCACAAATCGTAGTCACAAATAGAGGATGAGGGGAATGCCGATCTAGAAGCTGTCAACCTATAGCACATATCGCACCATGAACCGTACACAAAAACCACAAGTCAATTCTAATGTTCTAGTTATAAATTCATGGAATAGTGACTAGTTGGGTTACTAATCTAAGAATAGTTAATTCTGGAATAAATTACTTAAATATATTATTTAACCTAATAATATTTTGATTTTGATTTTTGGTTCCCCAGGAATCTCTGTGTTAGCTTTCCTTAACTTCAAAAGATTCATGATTTTGATTTTTGGTTCCCCAGGAATCTCGAAAACATCAAAACCGCGTCAATTTTCGGGCAACTAATACTCTACGAATTTTACAGAAATTAAGATTTAGATTTGATGAAAATAACTTACATATTCAGGAATTTTACATCGAGACGAATCCGATAAAAAAAATGGCGCGCGAATTCGAGGTCGGGGCTCTCCGCAATCGTTTCGGGAAGTTGAGGAATCACCAAGATCAAACCACAAAAGAGGAGGCAATAATTAATTAGGGTTTGTGAATATACATGCATATATATAGGAGAGAGAGAGAGGCGGTTACTGTAGCGGGCGCCGATATGTGGGCGCCCCACGTGGATGACTGGGTAATTATTTATTTAATTCAAAAAATCAAGTAAAAATCATTTTAAGTCCAAATAAATCAAAATAAATTGCAGAAAAATCCAGAAAAATTCTAAAAAATTCTAGAAAATATTTCTAAGTGTCTAGAATCTAAATAAAATATTTTAACATAAAATATCATGTATGACCTCACAGTAAATTTCAAAAGCCTATAAAATATAATTTTATAGGTTTTAATTATATATAAATTCCCAAAAATTCTAAAAAATGAGAAAATTCTAAAATATTCTAGAGAATATTTTTAGTCATTTAGAGCCCAAATAAAAAAATTTGGTCTAGAAATACTCCCGTATGACCTTACAGTAAATCTTGAAAGTCCTTAAAAATAATAAAACCTTGAATATTAAATACCTAAAAATATCCAAAAATTGTAAAAAATATAAAATAGCTAAATAATACATATATAAGCTATCTAGAGGTCATATGAACTTAATATGGACATAGCCCACCTACAAGCTTTGGCATGACTTCCATTGACCATAAAATTAATCATAAACAAATAAAATTAAAAAAATAAAAATTTGGGAAGTGGGCTTACAAATCTACCCACCTTAGAAAAATTTTGTCCTGAAAATTTCAAACGATACAAATAGGAACAACCAAGAATATCATCAAAATATGACATGACCAATCGATATGAATAAGCACGGCAAAGAATATAATCAAAAAAATAACTTGATGAATGATCGAAATTGATCAAGCGTATAGAATCGAAATCTAAATACGTTTTAGGAAATCATAATAGGTTTAAAAGATGACGATCTGAAAATAGAAAAATATGAGCGAAATAAAGAACTACTAGTTGTAGAGAAGGTGGTAACAAAAAACAAAACATCAAATAAATTTGAAAGAAAAAAATTTAATTATCGTATGCCAATAAAAGATATAGTCGCTATGATATTCGAAAATCATAAGTATATTTGAAGTCATTTAACCGAGAATCCATGCCTCGCCAGTGTACATCTGACTGCCATGAACCCTTGGTTTCATGACTCAAGTATAATATTTTATCGAACAATTTATCAACTCTACCCAATATTGACATAATAAATCAAAAGATCAATAATACAACTAAGATATAGTTTTATTAATATTCGAGAACCTACGCATACTTAAAACTATTTTAACTTAGGGGTCATGCCACGTCAGTGTGCTGCTGACTACAGTGAATCTGCAGTCTCCATAATTCAAATAAATGGGGACAGTGCATATTTGCCTTACCATTGTATGTCACCAAAAATTATTTCAACTATATCCATAAAAATTTCAAAGGAACTTCAATAAATTCAAATAAGTCGATCATGATAAGAAAATCTAAGTATCTGTCCTTGAGTAAAAGTATCAGTTTTAAAAGCAAAACGATCACAAAATGAACGAAGACGACTTGAATTAATATATAGATAATTGAACCAAGATTAGGAATTGAAAATAAAACGATTGCAAAATAATTTTGAAAATAAAATAAGGTTTAGAGAAGGCAGAAGATAAAATAGCACAAATGATCAAAATTAGGAATTGGATTCTATGAAGGCCTAACTTACCAAACGTATATTCTACCCACCTTGGATCCTACCAACATGTCAAAACAAAATAACATATTCTCTTAGAATTTTTTTTCGATTTATCCATGCCTAAACTTCAATAAATTATTGGCTAAATCACAAGGCCTATTTAATAATCTTAACTATCCAAGGGTCAAATTGAATAAGGCACTCCTAGTCCTATTCATCCTCCTAAATCAATTCAATTCTAATGTGAATGAGCACTTCCTAGTCGCAGGCTCGTAGTAGTATGACTAATATGATACTACCACGAGTTCGCATAATTATTGTGAAGACGGACCTACATGGGCCACCAAAAAAACTTGTCATGACTCGCATCCGCTTTTCGGGATACGAGTGCGTGTCCAAGCCCAGCCTAGGCCATGGTATCTACGGTAGTATGCTGTCTAGCCCGCAATAAACAAAATGCTCATAAATACTAACTGCTCATTCATAACAACTAAATCAACTTTATAAAATATAGAAGTTTTATATTTGAAGAAGAATGTAAGCTTTTACATTTATAGAAAACTACCACACAACTAACTAGTCTTCTATGGTTTGGCCATCGAGTCTCTATCTCCCCCCTCGTATGGTCCATAGCGCAAGAGTAGGCACGTCAACCTCACCTATAACAACGATCCAAACGAGAAAGGAGCATAGTACAACTATATTGCAATTAATGTTGTTAGTCCAAAATAAGTTAGAACAACGAAAAACTATGATGGAAAAGAGTATATAAAGAACTAGTAAGATATTAACTAGTAAGTCAGGAACTAGATAAAGAAACAATGAAAACAACTATGTGTGTGTGAAATACCTTTTAATACGTGAAAGGCTAGGCTAATACGGCACATCATACGATGGCTATCCATAATAATAGGGTACGGCTAACTCATACGTGGATGTACGACTTAGCTATCCACAATCAAAATGTTTGGGTTTATTCACGTACTTACTGAATATTTTTCCTCCCGACTCTCTAACAATCAATAACGGTAAATGATACACTAAGAATGATATAACTACGGTGTCGCAATCGTGTCTCAATGGAATATCAAGTAATGACTCAACTAGATATCAAATAAGAAAACTATACAGTAAACGTTATAATGAACTAAAATATAAATGCAATACCGTACTTGTCTGAATCCTTGCACAAACCGTAGTCACAAGTAGAGGACGAGGGGAATGCCGATCTAGAAGCTGTCAACCTATAGCACATATTGCACCACGAACCGTGCACGAAAACCACAAGTCAATTCTAATATTCTAGTTCTAAATTCATGGAATAGTGGCTAGTTGGGTTACTAATCTAATAATAGTTAATTATAGAATAAATTACTTAGAAACATTATTTAACCTAATGATAATCTAAATATAATCTAAACATGTAAGTTTGGCCATCAAAAGTCATGTTTCTAATAATGGAGACCATAACACGCAAGTCGAGTCATACCGTTGACTATCTAGTCAAACATCATGAACTTTATATTTTAAAAGTGTACCTTGATAAATTTCAGTGCCACGAGTGTATTAGAATCAATCGTGCCACAAAATCATATTTTGGTCAAAAGATATTGTTGCTATGGCTAATCGTGACCAAAACGGTAATTGACCGATCAATTCTGAGTTAACTAGGATAACAAAAATACTAGATGAACGAAATAATTTCTGAAAAAACATATATTGTAGATCTCTGTGTTAGCTTTCCTAAACTTTAAACGGTTCGTGATTTTGATTTCTGGTTCTCCCGGAATCTCGAAAACGTCAAAACCGTGTCAAGTTTCGGGCAACTAATACTCTACGAATTTTACAGAAATTAAGATTTAGATTTTATGAAAATAACTTACATATTCAGGAAGTTTACCTCGAGATGAATCCGATATAAAAAATGGCGCACTAATTCGAGGTCTGGGCTCTCCGCAATCGTCTCGGGAAGTTGAGGAATCACCAAGACCAAACCACAAAGGAGGAGGCTTATAAATTAGGGTTTATGAATATATATATATATATATATATATATATATATATATATATATATATTAAGAGAACAGGAGATTTTATTGAAATAGAGGAGCATAAGCTCAAAGATGGCACCGAGAGATAGCCCGGCGACCTACAAAAGTATATGAACCAGGACAGAGGCCTGGCCAAAAGTAAAACTATCCTCCCCGGGGATACCGGGGGTAACAAAGTAACACAAAAGTATCCACCCTGGGGTCCCAGGGTTAAAAAAAGTAAATAAGGACGAAGACAAGAAATCCCTAACGACCAGATCGGTCCTTAAGCAGGGCATTGCTGGCCTCAAGAGGAAGATCGCAGGGGTGGACGAAGATCTGATCGGTTCTGGATTGATGTGCCAGCGACGCCAGAGCTTTGGCCACGCTATTAGCAGTAGGCGGAATATGTGTAATGATGATGTTCGGCCCTATCAATTTTTGTATGTTGCGAGTCTTGTATCTGAGAGCCCGTGGGGGTTTGGATTTATTAGCAATGATGTTGGTGAGAAGTTCGAAGGATGTTTCGATTTTAATGCACTGGATGTTCTGCTCATTACACTAGTGAATAATTTTTAGAAGAGCGTCTATTTTCGGGAGTGGGCTGGTGATATCATTCATGAAAATAGAGAAGGCACAGAGGAGATATCCTTGGTTGTCTATGATGATACCGCCACACGAGATGCCAGGTCGATCTTTGTTCTTAGTCGCCATATTCATTTTCTGATCCGTCCTCGGGGCCAACCATCTCGCGTCATTCCCCCGGACAATAGGAAGCCATCCCAAGTCGTCCGTTCCCAGATTCTGAGCCGAGAAGGTGTGCTGAAGCTAAGTTGTAACCTGTCGGATGATGTCCCGGTAGTTTCTCTGCCCCTTGCCGAAAAGAATAGAGTTTCTTTGCTTCTAGATCTTCAATAATCCAGTTGCAAAGATAATGTTCCTGCTGATGCCTGCCAGAGAGGATAGAGAAGAGGAAGAGGAGTTTAGAAGCCAAACCTGAGCAAGTTGGTCGATCGAGGAGTGTGCGGTAGGGAGATTGAACTTGATACCGAAGTGGAGCCAGACCATCTGAGCCGTTTCACCCAAGATGAATAGGTGATCATTCATTTTAGGGTCTGGGCTAGCACAACACACACATTTCGAAGCGAGATTGATCCCTATGGAAATAAGTCTGGCCTCTACAGGAATAGCATTTTTGCGAAGACGCCAAAGGAAGGTGCCTATGCGCGGTTGAATGTACTTGTTCCAGCAGAATTTACTCCAGGAGTCGATCGGGTTTCTCCTTCGGTGTTGGTCCTAGTAAGATTTAGTAGAGAATTCTTCGTGGCGGTCAGGAGTCCAAACCATCATGTCCTTCTCATTGTTGAGGATAATCCCGTCCAGGCAGCCATTGGCTTCAACAGTCAGGAAATCCGGAATATTAACCTCCTCCTTGAAGGATCTATGCACCATCTGTGAGGCCAGCACCTGACATATGGAAGGGTTGTAGATGAATTCAGGCAGTTTGTGGATAGAAGTACCGCACCAGTTCTGACCCCAGATGGTATGTTGCAACGACCCAGAACCCATTGGCACTTGGAGTAAACATTTCCAAAAATCTTCATCATAGATCTCCAGAGCGGGGAGGGGGAGTAGGGTAGGGAGTATCCGGGAGCGGTCAGATCCCCATACTAGAGATCTATGATGAAGATTTTTGGAGAGAGAGAGAGAGGAGGTTACTGTAGCGGGCGCCAACAGGTGGGCCCCCCGGGTGGATGACTTGATAATTATTTATTTAATTCAAAAAAATCATTTAAAAATTATTTTAAGTCCAAATAAATCAAAATAAATTGCAGAAAAATTCTAAAAAATTCTAGAAAATATTTCTAAGTCTTTAGAATCTAAATAAAATATTTTAACATAATATATCATCGTGTGACCTCACAGTAAATTCCCAAAGCCGATAAAATATAATTTCTATAGGTTTTAATTATATAAAAATTCTAAAAATTCTAAAAAACTCCAAATTTTTTTTATAATATTCTAGAAAATATTTTTAGTCATTTAGAGCCCAAATAAAAATATTTGGTCCAGAAATACCCCCGTATGACCTTACAGTAAATCCTAAAGTCCTTAAAAATAATAAAACCTTAAATATTAAATACCTAAAAATATCCAAAAATTGTAGAAAAATATAAAATAGCTAAATAATACATATATAAGCTATCTAGAGGTCATATGACCTTAATATGGTCATAGTCCACCTACAAGCTTTAGCATGACTCCCAATGACCATAAAATTAATCATAAACAAATAAAATTAAAAAATTAAAAATTTGGGTAGTGGGCTTACAGTAATGCCTAAGTCCATACTTGGTGTCATCATTATGACATCGGTACCCGTCTTCTAAGCAGACACTAAGCATCGACAATCCTACATAATGCAATGCTGAGAAATAAACAACAAGAAAAAACCAATTATAACAACGACAAAGTACACTTGTCTGTAACTGCTGTCTGAAGGTAGGCCTAACCAACTCCGGTGTCCTCGTCATTCCCTCCAATATCACCTATCATAATACCCTATTATTAGTACTCTATATCACTTGTCATATTTAAATTATATTAGTATCTATATCGAGTAGTCGCCTTAACGTTAATACCACACTATCCAACATATAAATACCAACTTCTCTCACAAAAATAATTTATAAATATAATAAAATAATGAATCTAAATTCTTAAAAATAATTATAGATATCAACATATTATCAACATTACTATTTTAATGGTGGAACTCGTCCACAACAGGTCCTATGTCAATACTACACATTAATACCACAATCGACCTATTAATTTAGTCCCAAAATAATAATTAATTTAAAATATTAAACTCTATAAAAAAATTTAAAAATTAAATAAAAAAGATTTATAACAATAAACCTGGCAAAAAAATAGTTTAATAGGGTTTTATGAAGTTGTGGCACTTTTGGACACAAAGACGACAGAATTTTTTGGAGTTTAGTGTTACGACAAATGTCACAAATTTCTAAAAATAGCAAACAAACTCAAAGTCTAACAAATAGATATGCGTTGGAAAGACCTCAATGTCTACTTTATGAATAAAAATATTAGAAGGATCAAAACTTAACTTGTCGATTTTGGACACTCTGTCGTAGATTCGACACCACGGATAATATGCTCGGAACTGTGTCATCCAGCGGTCAGAGATTGAAGTAGACACATAGAGGTAAATTTTAGTTTTTGTTTGAGGTAAATATGAAAAGAAAAAGTACATGAAACCTTGTATACGAGTCGACTAACCTGTTGTTCTCGAATTTCATTGATCGACTGAGTTTTATGCGCTTGTTTAGGATTGTCCCGGCCAACGAAGTTGCTGTGGCGACTTGGGGGATTGATGGGGTTGAAGGGGGGTGTCTTAGCTTTGCAATGAACCTTCTCGGAGGGTCGTAGGGGGTCGAAAAGGGGTGCAAACAGTAGCAACAGTGCAAGGTGGCAGCAGTAATGATGGCAGGAAGTTATAGGCGGTTTTAGGGTTTTGGAGGGGGTGGTCGGCCAAGTTTTATGAAGTAAAATATAAATAAGTGTACATGAGATAGTAGGGGAGGATGTAGAGGTGGTCGAAGAGGCTGGAAGGTGATCAAAAGTTGGCAGATGGAAGGTTTGGGAAGGATGCGCGTGGATGAGAAGAAATAAAGGTTTGCGTTCTGTTTGGTATTACTTCACACGGTTTCAAATTTAATAAATATACTGAACATATATTTAGGAAGGGAGGGGGTCGCATGGGTTACGGAATACAAGTTGTTTCTACAGAATTATATTAGTTATACGTTAAATAAATATATGAAAAGATATTCTAATAATGGAGGGATTGGTTTGTTTACATATACCCCCTCCTCAATCTCTTTTTTAGAGATTTGCATAATCCCCTCCAAACGACTGCTATATATTAATAAAAAAGTAATTATTATTAGTTCCCTTTAGGTAGGTCAACCTAGAAAAGGGTCCACTAATTCCCGTTGGGTCAGTTTTGGGTCAAGGTAATTAACTAGTTTTCGAAAGTCCAAAAAATTGGTCTTTTGTGCCATTTAAATATAAATAGCATAAGAGACCAATTGAGTGGAACACATGGCATGTGAATAGTAGGCTTTGAGTAGGTCAAAATCATATATTGGGTCAAAACCTTTGGATCAGGTTTGGGCCTCAAATCAAAATTGGAAAATACATTACATTTATGGCGAAGGCTAAAATAACTATTTTGACCCTAAAGTTGTGCAAGAAAAATATAATACAAAAAAATATGTTTGAGTGGGACATTATATACCAAAATGAAGATGGACTTGTCTAGAACACGAATATAAAACTTGTTTCGAGGAACTGGCCAATGTTGTGCTTTGAAAATCAAAGCTACTGTAAAGTACATTTATACGGAAGGAATTTAAGTAGAAGGATATATTATTTAAAAAAACTAAAATAAATCCCAAAATTCAGAGTGCTTATAATCTATCCTCCTTAGAAAATTTCGTCCTTGAAATTAAGGTTATAACTATAATTAGTACTCTATAAAGTTATGGCACTAAAGTTAGTTTCAGAATCTACCGGAATCTTCGAATAAATGCGGATAATGCTCCCTTATGGAATATTCTCGTTGCCAAGGAGATTTCCTAGGGGATTGATGCTTCCATACAACTCAGACTAATCTGATAGTCTTCCCTCTCAATGTCGTTTTACTGCTATCCAGTATCCTGACTGGTTGGTCCTTGTATGAAAGACCTGGCCCCACTGTGATCTCAGAATAGTCAATCACATGACCGGGATCAATCACATACCTCCTCGACTATGAGACATGGCATGCACTCCCTCTAGAGGTTGGTGTAATGCAAGATGGTTTGCCACTTCTCCAACACGTTCTATAATGTCGAAGGGTCCAATATACCTTGGACTAAGCTTTTCTCTACTACTAAATCTAATGGTTCCCCGTATAGAGAAGATCCTCAAAAATATGTGCTCGTCTTCCTTGGACTCCAAAGGTCGATGATGAGAATCTGTCCACTACTTCTGCTAGTCCTGAGCTGTCCAAAGATGACTCTAAATTTTCTTTACTTTCTCAACTGTCTGAGTTACTAACTCTGGTCCAAGTATATGTCGCTCTCCAATGTCACTATAATATATCGAAGATTAACACTTCCTTCCGTATAATGCTTCATACGGTGCCATTTGTATACTGGCTTGGTAACTATTATTATAGGAGAATTTAATGCGAGTGGTCTTCCCAAGAACCTCTGAAGTCTAAATGCAAGCTCGCAACATATCTTTTAAGGTCTGAATAGTATGCTCTGACTTGCCATTCATCTGTGGGTGATACGAGGTGCTGAATTTAAGCCTCGTACCCAAACTCTTCTGCATACTCCTCCAAAAGTGTGATATAAATCTCGACTGCCTATCTGAGACTGTACTGACTCGTACTCCATGGAGTTTCATAATTTGCCTCATGTATAAGTCTGCTAATATCTTAGTCAATTGCCCCACTTTGAATGGCAAGAAATATGCCGACTCAATGAGTCTATCCATAATCATCCAAATTACGTCCTTCCTACTAGGACTCCTCGAAAATCCAATAACGAAATCTATAGTAATATGCTCCCACTTCCATTCTGGGATGGAAAGTGGCTACAACATACTTGCGATCCTCTAATGTTCTGCCTTCACCTATTGACAAACCAAACATCTCGCTACAAAGCGTGCAATCTTCCTCTTCATACCATGCCACCAGTATACTGCTTCAAGTCCCGGTACACCTTCGTACCTTCGGAATGAATAAAATAAATAGAACTGTGCGTCTCATTTATCAACTCCTGCCTCAGCCCTCTATTAGGAACATACAGGTGATTTCCATACCTTAATGTTCCATCCTCATGGATATGCAGTCATGTCTGCTCTCCAGCCTCTGTCCTCTCTTGGAGCCTTCGAAATATTGCATTAGTAGGTAATGTTGCCTTGATCCTCTCTACAAGTGACGACTGCACTTCAAGATTAGCAATTACTCCCTATTATCCCGACATAATGAACTTCTATTCCAAGCTTCTTAAGATCTCCTATAGATACGGCTGAGCTGTTAGAAATATGCAATAGGCTTCATATTCAAAGCGTCTGCTACCACGTTCGCCTTACCAGGATGGTACTGTAACTCTATATCATAGTATGTCATCAACTCCAGCCAATGTCTCTACCTCATATTTAGCTTCTTCTGTGTAAAGACGTACTTCAAGCTCTTGTGATCAGTAAATATCTCTATATGTTCTCCTTACAAGCAGTGTCTCGATAACTTCAATGCATATATCATTGTTGCTAACTCCAAATCATGCGTAGGGTAATTCTTTACATGTACCCTCAATTGCCTCGATGTGTAGGCTATGACTTTTTTGTGTTGCATCAATACACATCTAAGTCTACTACCTAACATATCAATATATACAATGAATCCTCCCAATCCAGAAGGAAGCGTCAAAATAGGTGCTGAGGTTAACCTCTTCTTCATCTCCTCGAAAGCCTTCTAGCAATCCTCGATCCACAGAAACTCCTGATCCTTGTGCGTTAATTATGTCATCAACCCTACAATCTGCGAGAAATTTTTTACGAACCTCCGGTAATATCCGACAAGTCTGAAAAAACTCCTAACCTCTGCTACTGATGTAGGTGTCGGCCATGACTCTACTGTACCTATCTTTTTTAGATCAACTGAGTGTCCTTCTTTCAAGATAATATGCCTAAGAAAAAGAACTTTATCAAGATAGAATTCACACTTACTAAGCTTGGCATACAATCTCTCTCTCCTCAACGTCTCTAGAATGATGCAAAGATGCTTCTCATGCTCCTCCCTACTCTTAGAATACACCAGGATGTCGTAAATAAATACCACTACAAACTTATCCAAGTATGGATGGAACACCTTATTCATCAAGCTTATGAAAACCGTTGGCGCATTGGTTAAACCAAACGGCATAATCAAGAACTCATAATGCCCATACTTGGTTCTAAAAGCTGTCTTTGGTATGTCTTCTTTTCTCACCTTGATCTGATGATACCCTGATCTGATATCTATCTTCAAAAATATGCAAGCTCCATGCAACTGGTCGAACAGATCATCAATGTGCGACAATGGATACTTGTGCTTGATTGTTACAGCATTAAAGGCTCTATAATCAAGACATAAGCAAACCGATCCGTCTACCTTTGGCACAAACAAGATTGGTGCTCCCCATGGTAATACACTGGCTCTAATAAACCCCGTGTCTAGAAGATCATCAACTTGCTTCTTTAACTCTTCAAACTTCTTCAGCGCCAACCTGTACACAGATGATGAGA
Organism: Iris pallida; assembly: GCA_029216955.1. NCBI lineage: Eukaryota > Viridiplantae > Streptophyta > Magnoliopsida > Asparagales > Iridaceae > Iris > Iris pallida. Next base: position 1,748,476 of record JANAVB010033620.1, on the reverse strand, counting down.
CGGGCTCTGCCTCTGAAATCAAGTTGATGTGAATTCTATTTCCCGATCAGGTGGCAAGCCTAGTAAGTTATCGAAAAATACAACCACAAAATTCGATACGATCTTCGGATACTCAACCTCGCCATCTACAATGTGTGCTTTAAGTGTAGGTGTAGTACCTTGCTCTCTAGCTCCACGAAGAAACTCAAACTCCTAGTGTCTAGTTGGTCTAAAAATAACTCGTCCAAATTGGCAATCCAATGTCACATGGTATTGACTCATCCAGTCCATACCAAGTACAACGTCGTAATCTGGCATAGAAAAGATGAAGAATTGAGCCCATATCTCTCTTCCATAGACAACTACTGAACAATCTCTAGAGGTGTTACTAATTGGGATAATACCACCTCACGTTAGAATTTTTATGACCTTAGGTAGAGATGAGGTCTATACTCTGTGTAGCTACGAAGTTAGCAGAAATGAAAGAGTACGGTGCTCTTGAATCAAACAATGCTACAACAGGTAATGAAGCTACTAATATGGTACCTGCTATAACCTCGTCTGCAGTTTTCTCCTCCTCAACGGTCATAGCAAAGGCCTGACCATATCCACGTACTGGTGCCCTCGGCTATTGCTGGTCCTACTAGAATACTGCTGTCTGGGGTAATAAAGGTGGCCTCTTCTAGAAACCTCCCAGTATTGGTGGTCGCATGCCTCCAGCTCCCATCTGTGGTGCTCTCGCTGTCGGAACTGCTAGCCCCGATGGCTGCATTGCTGGTCCTAGAGCGTCCCTTCAGCACTTTAGACAGCCCCATACTGGATGCTGATCTGAACCACAGAGTAAGCATTGTCCCAACCGGCGTCTGCAATCCCTTGCAATATGAACCTTCTAGTCATAGTGATGGAAATTAGGTAGTGTTATTGTTGGTGACTGGGCAGACTTTTGATGATAGTTCGTCATGGGCTTCTTTGTTAGAACTCCCTACTGAGCTCTGGCTGGTACAGTTGGCATTTTCAAACCTATCCCCCTCATGTGAACTTGCTCTAGACGCCTTGCCGCGATAAGAACTCCTAAATAAGTGGTGTGTGTTACAGCCCCGATAAGCTCTTGTAGTCTATAACTCATGCTTCATAGAATTTCTTTATTTTTTTCCTCCGTCTGGATCAATATAGGTGAAAAATGACTCAGTCGTAGAAAATTAGTGTTGTATTCTTCCATGGTCATGCTGCCTTGTATGAGATACAAAAATTGCCTTCGAAGCTCTGCTTTAAAGATAGCTGGATATACATCTTTTGGAAAAGTTTGGAGAACTCCTCCCAAGTGACATTACCCGGTCCAAGCATTCTTTCTTCTGTAAGCCACCAGTGGTGTGTATTACCGGTCAGCTGTATCCTAACGGCAATCATCTAATGCTCCTTTGGTATCTCTACTGCCTCTAGCTGATGCTGAATGTTGGTGAGCAACTCGTGTACCTCTGTGGGCTTCTCCTTGCCCGAGAATTGAGCAGGTTTCAACTGGCAAAAATAAGCGAGTGTTCCCGTTGATGGTTGTCGAGCTGGTAGAGTCGCCCCCTCCAAAGCTGGTACAATACGATCCTCCATATTCTTCACCTATCTTCTCTTAGTCTTCAATTGGATATGCTACTGGGCTTATATCATTACATAGAAGGTCTGAAATAGCTGTTGTGGGTCTATCGGCTATCTCAGCTGAGGGAATGGCATCTGTGACATAGGTGGCATCGATGGAATATCATTCATTCTGAATGTTGAAGGGTGCGAAACAACAGGATCGTCAGGTTGGACAGTAGAACCTCCAACCAGTGGCGCGGTCTCATTGACATGAGTCACTACCAAGTTCTGTGGATTAACCACAAGATTCTCATCGCCGGCTTGCGTGTCCATTGTACTGCACAACGAAACGAAACTTATAAGCTACTAGATTTAAAACAGGATGCATGTCAATAAATATTTTTTTGAAGGCGATATAGAGATGAAGGACGAGTAAAAAACAAAGATATATGTGTAGGAACGAAGTCGTAAAGCAGAATACTCTAGAGGGGTGAATAGAGTAGGCAGTAGAATATTGCTAATTAAAAACTTGTTAGCAGCTAGATCACAGAAATAATATCAATAATCACAAAGTAATAACTATAAAGGAGAGAGAGATCAAAAGTCAAATAAAAACACAACAATTTATACTGGTTTCCCTCTTGTGAGGACTAGTCATGTCAGAAGAACTCTAGCTTCCAGTTGAATCCACTATTGAAAAATCCTGCAAGTTTTTATACGAAGTCCTTGCAACTTCTATAGACGCGAGCTTTGATACAAAGAACTCGACTAACTTCAGTTTTGAAGAGTCTATCTTCAATCAAGCCTCTGATTACAACTTCTCTAAAATCTTCTAGACCGTACCGTACTGACAAATTGACTAGAGAATTGTAATTGGCTTGGAATTTAAAAACGAAAGATTTTTAGAAAACTCTTTGGAAGTAACGTAAGCTTAGAAGAGAAGAGATGAAAGTGAATGAGTTATTTTAAATTATCAGAATTCTTCTCTATTTATAGTTTTTCAAAGGCAGAACTCTGGCAGAATTCGGACAGAACTCAATGTAACAATCCGCAATTGAAGGGAGACCAAGTTAAAAAATCCAACGTTCACATAACGTTCACTCTGGCCGAACTCTGGCCATGTTATGTTAGGGTTTGGTCAGAAATATTCTAAGAAAATATTTTTGGGCTTTTTTAAATCCTTCAGAAGCTTTTGTAAATAAGAGATGTTTTTCAAAACAAAGGTCATTTTTTAAAACGATTTTGGATAGCCTATTCGCCAGAACGACTTGGTGTACAATGTATTTCTAGACTCAATAAAAATAAAAATTACATTGCACAAAGAAATACATTCTCAAGTGGCAAACATAGCTTCAGTCTTGAACGATTCGATATCCAAACTTGAACAGTGTCCAAGTGTTCAAAATGTCTTGAGTAAACATCTGAGTTGTTTCATATATCGAGACAAAGTTTGATCAATTATTAAAATCAGGTTTGACCATGACCAATGGGCCAACAATCTTCTCCATTTTGATAATTGACAAATATTGACCGATATAACAACTTTGGTCTTTGTCAAAACAAATTGTACCGATATAATATACCAAAAAATTGTTCTTGTAGATTGTTCATATCTTGTATACTTACAGATCGAAGATGTTAGATCTTATTTCTCTCCCGTTGTCACTTAGTAAATAATTGTAAAAGAGAAAGCTCCCCCGCAATATGTGCATAAGTAATAATTAGTGAAGAAACACAAAATATAGATATAAAAAATATCACAAGCATGGTATAAATGTCACAGACAGTGTAAATAGAAGCACAATAAAAGATAATGCTATGAGAAAAGTGCAAAACTGAATAAAATATGCTGAAGAAAACATATAACATGTTCACCAGACAAAAGTAACACAAGAAATCACAACCAAATAAGAGTACTGATACTACCTTGGAATGTCGAAGCATTTCCAAGTAAACAAAGACAATAAAATCAGTCTCAATAGTACGACAAATCACATATCATCCTCATCGTCATCATCATTATTTGCAGTGCTAGCATGCCCACCATGTTCGGACGGACCAGCTCCTGATGTGCCAGCTTTGGAGGTGTGTGGAGTAGCACCAGAACTACGGTACCAATCATAAGTGTTCCCTTACTGGAACAGAGAATGGACTGCCTCATCCTCAATACGATAACCAGATATAGTAGGGTCTCTAGGAAGAGAGCTAGCAGAATGACCCGTCTGAGCAAATCGGAGATCGACAAACGAGTTGGCAATAGCCTGGAACCAAGTCACGTCACGGAACTCACATTCCCTGGGATTGTCAACAAAGAAAGTCTGTATATCTGAAAGGTGCTAATAAATGCCCTCAAGAGTCATAGGATAGGTCTGAGGAGGAACAGGTACAGTAGGAGCAGGTGCAGGAGGTGTAGGAGTAGTGACAATGCTACGACAAGAAAGCTTGAGAAACTTAGGCTCAGGGTCCAGAGCGCACGTGGATAAGTCGATATCAAAATGCTGAAAGATGCGAGGGATAAGCATCACATAAGAGAGATTGCATTCTCTTTCGCGACATCTTCCTATTGGGGCAGAAAAAGGAATCCCCTTAAGAATGTGATAGAAGGCAGAGAGTTCTAGTGTAGTGACATCATCTTTTGAAGTGGATTTCGGAAGAATAGTGGAATAGATGATGCGATGTAACTCGTAGGTAAATAAGTTCAAGTTATTGGCCTTGAACTTTCTAGGACGAGCACGTGCTGGCGCACAAAGCTCATTCTTGCAACTAACAAGAGTCGCGCCCATGGGAAAGTCGAAGTCGGTGATGTCATCGAGCGGGGCACCTTCATTTGGAATACCAAGGATTTTTGCTAGCAACACATCATCGAACTCGATATCGATCCCGCCAATACGAGTTCTTGTGGCAAAAGTGTCTAACATGAAGTTACAATAGAATAGTCTAAGGACATTAGTAGCTATAGGGAATTGTTGGGTAACGAGACGGTGTAACCTTAATGTCTCAAACAAAGGACGGTGATCTGTAAATACAGTCTATTTAATCGGAGCCCTGTGCATATTGTATGCATAGCAAAGTCGGCATACCAAAGCAAAGCTTGGTCCTGAGTTTTGAAGTAAAACTTATCCGATACGCTGTCACCCGATTGGACCAGGGAAAAGAGTGAATCCATGTTCGGATCGGAAGACGATGCCTCTTCACTGGCATTAGTCTTCTTCATCTTGAAAGGATTGAATCCCTTAGGCATTCTTTCCAAAGGCTAGGTAACCCTAAGAATTTGAAAATAGAGGAGAAAAGAATTTATACCTTCAGAGAATCAAGTATGTTGTAGAGGACGCGATTCTCCGTACGAATCCAAATTTTGGATGGAACTCTCCACGTAGAATAGAAAAAAAAAGAGTGGAGAAAAGCTAGGGTTTGGGGGTTCTTCGGCTGCTGGTGCTGCTATGATGAAATAGTTTGGAAGAGATGAAGAGGGGAAGGCCTCGGGTCCTAACTTAAAAACTTACAGCACCAACAGAACTCTGGTCGAATTCGGACCGAATTCGCCTAGGGTTCTCCTGTTTTTTTAAAAAAAAATTATGGGCCATATCCTTTTCATTAACTCATTTCAAATATTTAATGCAAAGTTTAGAAATTTTAAAATTCAAATAATATAATTAATATTATTTTATAAATTAATTTTCTTTACTCAACATCTGTTTCAGATTAGTTGTAGGAGTACGGTCCCAGCTAACGGGAGTTTACCGGAGAACAATTAAGTACCGCTTCGCTTCGACGGTAGACGTGGTGACAGACGGACTCTTTGTAGGCTTGTTTCAAAAATAGTTATTGAGTATTGAATAAACTAATTGATAAAACAAAATTAATTAAAATTATTGGCATCTAAAATTCCTAATTCTCGACAAAAATAATTGAAACGATCTTCCGCTAGAGATTTTGTGAAAATGTCAGCTAATTAATTTTTTTTGTCTATGTATACAAGTTTTATATCTCCAATTGTTGATGATCTCTAAGAAAGTTATGTCGAATCTTGATATGTTTAGTACGAGAGTGACATACTGGATTCTTAGTCAAATTAATAGAACTAGTGTTATCACAGAAAATGGGTATATGTGTGAAATATAATCCAAAGTCTTCTAATGTTTGCTTCATCCACAAAATTTGTGAACAACAAAGTCCTGCGGCGATATACTCTGCCTCGGTTGTTGATAATGCGACAAAATTTTGCTTCTTGCTAAACCAAGAGACTAGGGCTTTTCCTAGGAAATGACATGTGCCGCTGGTACTTTTTCTATCTACTTTATATCTGGCAAAATCAGCATCAGAATAACCAGTTAGGTCAAATGATATGGTTTTAGGATACCATAAGCTGACAGAAGAAGTGTCATTAAGGTATCGGTAGATACGCTTAACTGCGCACAGATGTGATTCCTTAGGATTGGCTTGAAAATGTACACAAAAGCAAACACTAAACATAATGTCTGGTCGACTAGTAGCTAAGTACAGTAAGCTACCGATCATACCTCGATACTTACGTATGTCGACGGATTTGCCTTGTTCATCAATATCAAGCTTGGTTGAAGTGGCCATTGGAGTGCTAAGTAGTTTGACTGCTTCCAGGTCGAATTTCTTTAATAAATCTTTTGTGTACTTTGCTTGATTTATGAACGTCCCATTGTTGGTTTGTTTGATTTGCAGTCCGAGAAAGAATTTCAGCTCTCCCATCATGTTCATCTCAAACTCATTCTGCATACACTTTGAAAATTTTTGACAAAGAGATTCATCAGTGGATCCAAAAATAATATCATCTACATAGATTTGAATCAAAATAAGATTATTATTCAAAGATTTTGTAAACAGTGTAGTGTCAACCTTTCCTTTCGAAAAACCGTTATCAAGTAGAAAAGAGCTTAGACGATCATACCAAGCACGAGGGGCTTGTTTCAAACCGTATAAGTCTTTCTTCAACTAGGGCATAAGTCTTTTCTTAGTCGATAGCTTCTTCTTGATTGTATCCTTGTGCTACAAGTCGAGCCTTATTATGAGTCATTAAACCATTCTCGTTCAGTTTGTTTCAGAATACCCAATGGGTGCCAATGACCGGATGATCAATGGGCTTGGGAACAAGTTCCGAAACTTATTTTTGTTAGAATTGGTTTAATTCCTCTTGCACAGCATCTAACCAAAAATTATTACTACATGCATTTTTAATATTTTTTGGTTCAAGTTGTGAAACATAAGCAACACAAGAAGCTATATCTTTATTAGAGGAATGAGTACTTACACCCTTGGTAATCTCACCAATTAACAAGTCATTTGGATGATCTGCGAAGAATCTCATCTCTTTTAGCATATCATCATGATTGCTGGTTCCGGTTTCTTTGCTTGAAGACTCAGCTGGTGCTTGGTGTGAAGTTTCTGCATCTTTATGGAAAGGTTTTGCAGTAGCTGTACTTGGTTTACTCACGTCTTCATTATCGTCATCGTCTAAATATTGATTTAGTTCATCAAACTTGACATTAATTGATTCTTCGATGATCATGGTTCTCTTGTTAGAATACACTGTACCCTTTGCTCTTTGCCGCATAACCTAAAAAGATACCTTCATCGGCCTTTTCATCAAATTTACTCAGGTTGTCTTTAGTATTAAGAATAAAGCATTTACAACCAAATATCTCAAAATATGAAAAAGTAGGTGTTCTATCAAACCATAACTCATAGAGAGTCTTCTTCGATGTAGGTCGAATTAGAACCCTATTGATAATATAGCACACGGTATTGACTGGTTCAGCCCAAAAGTATCTAGGTAGACTAAACCAGTTCAACTTTACTCTAGCCATTTCAGATAGAGTCCTGTTCTTATGTTCCACAACTCTATTTTGTTCTGGAGTCCTAGGGCAAGAAAACTCATACAAATAACCGTGTGTGTCACAAAATTGCTTGAACTCTGCATTCTCAAATTCGCTGCCATGATCACTACGAATGCGAGTAATCATGAAACCTTTTTTTATTCTGTACTTTCTTGTAAAAGGTGACGAATTCTGACAAAGCATCGTTCTTGCGTGCAAGAAAATATACCCATATGTATCTAGAGAAATCATTTACAATGACAAATACATATAACTTACCACCTAGACTAGCAATTCTATTTGGTCCAAATAAGTCCATATGCAACAATTGTAGAGGTCTAGTGGTACTTACAGTGTTCTTGGATTTAAAGACGGATCGAGTAGCTTTGTTCTTTTCACATTCGCTACATATCTTATCATTCTTGAAAGATATGTCTGCTAAGCCGTATACCAACTTCTTTGTGGATAGTTTTAAAATTGTGTCCATGTTTGCATGACCGAGTCTTATATGCCATAGTTGACCCTCAATGCTCTTGGCCATCAAGCATCTACCTGCTTTGCTAGCATCTTCTAATAGATAGAAAACATATATGTTGTCTTCCTTGATACCTTCAAAGATAGTACTACCAGTTGAGCTATCAACTATAATATATTTGTCTTTGATGAAGTAAATGCCATAACCGTGATTAGCTAAATGGCTTATGCTAAGCAGATTATTTTTAACTCGGTAACTAGACAGACATATTTAATCACAGGATAGGGAGCCTTACCAATGTCACCCACACCGATTATGTACCCTCTTAATTATTATCGAAGGAGACGTATCCTTTTTTATTCTTCTTCGACAGTATTGCGAAAAATGATTCATCTCCGGTCATGTGCCGTGAGCAACCGTTGTCGAGGATCTATTTGCTTCTAGCATGTAAAGGGCATTCCCCCTACAAAACAGTTTGTAGATGAAACTCTTTGTACCCATTTCTTGTAGGATCCTGACATGTTAGTTTTTGGTATCCATGCATAAACATTTAAATCTACTAACTTTCTGATTCTACATACAGAGGATATATGACCAATGAGGCCACAATAATGACATTTTGCATGTTGAGTGTTGAAAGTAGTGTAAGGTGCATGATTGGTAGGTTTTGGTTTTCTAGTATAGAAAAATACATGTCTATTAGTCTTCCTGGGCAATGGTTTGGTATGGTTTGGTCTGGCAGTATTTGGTTTGGGTGTGTTTCGAATATTCGGTAATTGACACGTGTTAGAATAGGAAGCAGCAACTTCAGGCCATTTTCCTAAACTAATTTCTAACTTTTTGGAGGTGTCATATAATCTAGTATAGTCAGATGTAAGTGTTTTCATTCTGACTTGTGCACACTGGAGATTCTTTCTCTCCTTTGATAGGACTTCCTTTAGCTGGATGATAGTTTGGTTTTTTTCTTCGGATAACTTGATAGTCTCGTGTAACAACAGCTTAATAGAGGAAAGCTCACCAGACTCAATAGAAGAATCATTATTTCTAACATCAGCTAGTTGGTCGGTAAGTCTTCCTATCTCACTTTTGTACTCTTTAAGTACCTTCTTAGAGGTTTTATATTTACTACGAAGTTTTTTGTAGTCATTTAACAGGTCACTAAAAGCCTCTCCTAGTTGCTCAAAGGTGAAATCATCATAAGGATCAAACAGAGGATTAGTAGTTACCGGATTGCAAGCCATCAAGCATACATTTGCAGCATCATCCGATTCGTCTTCCGAGTCGCTGGCTTCGCTCTCATGACATATACTTGTATTGGCGTACTTCTAAATGTAGATCTCTTTAGGTAGCCTTTGTCATATTTGCTGCTTTTTCTTATTGATGATGTTGTTGGACAATATTTTTTCATATATCCTTTCTTCTTACATCCGTAGCAAATAGGATCTTCCTCGTTGTTGTTGTTGTTGCTGTCTTTTGTTCTTCTATTGAATCTCAAGAACTTCTTGAATTTTCTTACCAGAAGAGCTTGATCTTCAAAGTCAGAGTCGCTGTCATCAGAATCATCGTCGACAGTTCTTCTATGTTGAGCCTTGAAAGCGATCGACTTCTGTGACTTCATCTTTGGTGTAGCATCTTCAAAGTCTTGAAGTTCCAACTCATGAGTGAGTAGCTTACCCATGAATGTTTCCAGAGACATTGTTGAGAGGTCGTTTCCTTCAATGATTGTTGTAGCCTTTGGAATCCAGTTCTTCGTGAGAGCTCGTATAATTTTGCGAATCTTCCCATGGTTACTGTATTCCTTGCCTAATGAAGACAAAGGATTTACAATATCCAAGAATCTCGTAAACATCTGAGTGACAGATTCATTTGACTTCATCTTGAACACCTCATACTCTAGAGTAAGTCTGTTGATCTTTGACTCCTTGACTTGTGTTGTTCCTCCGTGGGTTACTTCGAGAAGTTTTCACACTTTATTTGATGTTGTGCAAGTTGACACCCTGTTAAATTCAGTTCTGTCTAAAGCACAAAATAAAGTGTTAATAGCACGTGCGTCAAGACTGGCCTTTTTTTTTATCCTCAGTATATTTATCATGGGGTTTATCAACTAAAACTTCCTCAACAGTAATACGATGAGTCTTTTTGTAGTTGTCAATAACCATAGACCATAAGTCAAAATCAAGAGATTTTAAGAAGGAACTCATCCGTGTTTTCCAATAAATGTAGTTTATGCCGTCAAACAGTGGAGGTCTGTTTGTGGCTTGGCCTTCACTTGTGAATTTCAAAGTTGTCATGTGTAATGCTGTGATCTATATAACAACTAAATATAACTACAGTTTTACCTTGATTTAATTGTATAACCCGCTCTGATACCAATTGTAGGAACGAAGACGTAAAGCAGAATACTCTAGAGGGGGGGTGAATAGAGTAGACAGCAGAATATTGCTAATTAAAAACTTGTTAGTAGTTAGGTCACAGAAATAATATCAATAATCACAAAGTAATAACTGTAAAGAAGAGAGATCAGAAGGAAAACGCAAACACAACGATTTATGTAAACCCCCTAAAATTTTTACTACGATTTTTTTTTTAAAAAATTTATATAATATTTTTTTCTCGTATTTATACGTCGCATACGGGTACGAATATGCGATGTAGTATATTCTAGACACACAAAGGAAAAGATTTTCTTCATATAAACATTAAGTTAATTTTTAAAATAAGTCTAAGGTATTCTAGTTCCTTCTAAATTATAAAATATGTCGTGTCGTGATTGCCAAAATTTTATTTTATTATAAAAGGGTAATATTTTATTCTATTGGTAATTTAGAAAAACATGCTTATGTAAATATTATATTTGCAAGGTACATGAAATTTAATTTCATGTATATTTTAGTTTTCAAAAACTTAATGATATTATTCTATTCATTTGCAAAATAAAGTATTTCAAATATTTAAATACTGATTATAATTTTTGAAATTAATTATTATTATTATTTTATTATCTTAAAAAATATTTTAAATATTGTTTGATTTCATATTTAATAAATTATGATGATTTAAATTGGAAAAGATTTTATTGACTTATTTTAAATAGCTTTAAATTAAAAATAGAGTTATCTAGAATTGCTTGGGATTTGATAAATTAATTTTTTTAAACTGATTTAAATCAATATGTGATTATCTACGGGGGAATTTAAATCCTCCTAATCCCTATCCAACTTGGAATTCCCACATCCTATATAAGGAGAGGTACTCGTCCATAAAATTTTACCATCCACAGATGTGCATTGTGTCTGTGTCCCTTTTTTTTGCTCCACTATTTATTATATTTTACAAATACATTCTTCATCCGTGTCCGACAGCTCCGGACACCGACTCGTCTCGTGTCTCGCATGACACGTTTACAGACTCCATCCTCTTCCAACATCTGACTCCCCATCCCGACGAACCCATAGAACCACTCCCACCATCATGCTGTCTCCCTTGTGTCGCCACTCCAACCCGACTTCCCGACTCCATCTACGGCCTAGACCGAACCAAGCCTCCACACCACCATCAACCTACCATCGTCAACACAACCAAGGCCAGCGTAACCACCACCGTAATGGCCACCACCGTTGCTACACCTCCCAGAGCCCAGGTCCCCTGACCACGGTCGTCCCCTACATCACCCTCGCCAAAAACCACCCCGTCGCCAATAATGGTCGACACCAGCCATCCGAATTCATACCACCACCATCAAAATTGACCAACCTAAAACTCACCTCTGCCAGATCGGGTTGGATCCTGTCACCTAGGTGCGCGCCCAACCGCCACCATCGACGAGTGTCCGTACCAGGCCGAGACGCCGGCCACCTCGCCTCTACGACCGCCATACGACTCCGTGCGTCCTCCGTCGAGCACCCTCCGATCGGCTCCCGACGCCCAGCCTCCGCTGGACGAGCCCAACGCGCCGCCGGCTTGCCCCAAGTTGCGCGCCCGACCGTCGGAGTCCTCCTCCCACCATAGCGTCGCTCCGCCGAAGACTTCCGACCGTCGCTGCCCGAGCCTCCGCCCTCTCCTTCCCAAGCGCCGTCGCTGGTGAGTTCTCCCCCTCTTTCCTTCCTCTCGATTTTCTCTCTCTCTCACTATGTGAAATTTGGGTAAAAAATGCAGTATATATTAATATGATGATGATGATGATTATTATTATTATTATTATTATTATTATTATTAAAATTATTATTATCATCATTATGACTATTTTTATCATTATTATTATTATTATTATTATTATTATTATTATTATTATATATTACTGTTATTATTTATTCTTATTAAATATTATTATGTTTATTATTATTATTATGTTACTGTTATTATTATTATTATTACAATTATAATTATTATTATTATTATTATTATTATTATTATTATTATTATTATTATTATTATTATTATTATTAATTGTATGTATTAGTTTAGATATTTTGGGTATCATGGGTATATATATATATATATATATATATATATATATATATATATATATATATATAATATTGATATTTTATTATAGTAAATGGTTTAAATATATATAATTGTTCAAGAAATGTTTTATTATAAAGTGTAGTTTCTAAAAATATAAAATAATTCCTAAGTATTTCAAATATTTTCTAGAAAGTATTTTAACCAATAAAAATATACTTTTTAGCTAGGAAATTTTATTTTGATAAACTTAAGAGTTTTCTTGCCTAAAAACCGATTCTTGAAATTTTCTAATAAAAATTAGTCTTCAAACCAATAAGGAAATAATTTCTAAAACTAGTATAAATATTCAGTTACTCCTAATTCCTCCTATTTTCATCGTTGATCATGACTAATCACATGTTCCTATTCTCTCGTGATTTTGGACCATTACGTCGACCATGGCTATTGGACTATTGAGACATGTCAGAGAACACCACACCATACCAGACGACACACCAGACAAGATACCTTGCCATTAAACTGTTTATATTCAGTCTGTATTTATTTTTAATATCACTGTTCATTATTTCTGGTTCTTACGTTCCTGATTTACTATCTGCTCAGTGACTATTAGTTTACTTGTTATTATCCTTTGATTGCATATGAACATAGAGTTAAGGGACTACCTTTTGTAGTGTATCGCATACACCTTGATATAGTTGTACCACGAGGATGTGTGAGATGAGTAGCATGTAGAGATTCTTGCATGTGGGCTGATCCCCCATGCGCATGCATTAGGGCTAACTACTAATAGAGGTATGTTAGGAGACTTAGCAGTTAGTAGAGGTATATGAGTCAAGGATGTGACAATGTTAGGCATTGGATGGGAAGAACAGTTCCTTAACATATGGGCCACGTATGCACTTCCCTGTTGTCGGTTATCTCCGCGGGAGATACGGTCCTGGATCCTGATACCTGATTTACTGCTGGCCTCTGACATTCGACCTATGTAATGCTTTGAGGTCACTGGTATCCTGATAGGGCCATACCTGAGATTACAGCTCCTGAGCCAGAGTTCCCATGCGTTGAAGGTTTGTTCTTATTGCATAAATACATTAGAATGGTCAGGTAACCCTCGCCCAATGTCATATCACCCCATCCCATTAGTATCTTGGGACAATGTCTCATCGCGACATAGTGTACTATCCTTTGTCCTTGTTTGGTTGTAGGGATAGTCAGCTGTATCGATGATGAGGTATTGGATCTTGTTATAAGTAGGACTATTTTTTTTACTTGTGATTTATGACATAATATATATTCAGTTATGTGGCATGTTCTTTAGGTATCTTGTTACGTCCCTCTGAGGACCTGATTATCTCGCCAGGTGTGTGCTCTTGTCTTTTGTAGGTGTTCTAGCCGTGGACATGATCATCTCTATTTCTTCGAGGATGATTGCACTTCGATCGTCTTCGCTTCACTCACCAAACTTTCTTTTGTTATGTATATCTTTTCATAGTTGGTAGTGGATTTGTCTCCGTCCAACTACATGTGTCAATGACAATTCATAGTTGATTATATGATATCTTTTATTCTTATATTTTATGGATGAGATTAGTTAGTTGTGGTTTACGGTATTTTACAGCTTATGTATCCATACGAGACCTATGTACTTCGTATGAATACAGCTGGCATGTCTATGTACTTAGTCCTACGTATTTTGGGACTGGGGTGTTACATATTTTTGTGGTGGCCCATGCAGGTCGAGTTTGTCACTTCTGTTACGTAATTGTACCGATGTGAGCCTGCAATATAGGATTAGAGTCTAGAATCTCATCCACCTACTTGACACCCTTTCTTGACTTCAAATTTCGAACTCTCGTTCGACTCCTTTAATTTGCATCATGCTTGAATCCTTCTACCGTAAATTCTTAGTTTCGTGCTTAGTAAGATGACTACATTAGTAAATGCTCGTAGGTCAAATACATGGCTAGAAGGTTATATTGACAATTAATATGCACTGAGATTTTATTTGAGTTATAAAGGCATTTATTTTCCTAGAAATATGATCTTAAGGATTAGTTAATTCCAAGTTTGGTAGTAGCATATTACCTCTTTCAAAGGATAGTTGGAAAACTTTATTTTGAGGTGATATACACAAGAGGATAGCTAGATCGAGAAAACAAATTGATTTGATTTGCACTTGAGCATGTATGATTTATCGAGTTATAGCTATACAATTTTGGAGGGATATAAATTTGATTTGAAAATTATCTTAAACTTTTAAATGTTGAAGTATGATTTACGAATGACAAAACTTTGAGGACGATTGATAAATTTTGGTAAAATATTTTGAATTAAATTACGTCATATGATCTATGAATTATAAAGTTATTTAGATTTCGAGTTTAAAGCCTTGATTATGGATATTTAAATTTTGGAGAAATATATATATATATATATATATATATATATATATATATATATATATATATATATACACTTTTGAAGAGTAGTTGTGACTTATTGGAAGCTAGATATACACATTTAAAGGATATAGAATTAAGTTCGAGAGTTATTTGAACGTTCCATTTTGTAGTATGAATTTCGGCTGATAAACTTATTTAAATGTTGAGTTTAAGATTTGAAAAAAAAATATTTATTCGAATTGTGATATACAAGGGCTATTTTGAGATTGATTATAAATTTAAATTTGGATTAAACTTGACAGCCTAAGATGATTAGAAAATCTGGTGGAATATCTTGAGAATTTTATTGAAAAACTTTCGAGAAACTTAAAATTTTAGATTAGATCATATATTGGTAGAGGACTAAGAAACAAGCAAGGTCGCCCTAATGAGATACAAGTATTCCACAATAGGTTGCCAGACCACCGACGATTATGATATGACATATACACAAGTGTAGTTAGTCATCGACCAAACTGTATAACTATATCCATATCTTGACCCACTCGACCTTCCCTTAAATTTAGATCTTTTATCATGACCATCTAATTAGTTGAAACTTAGAAATGATTAGAATCATTCCCTTGACCATACCCTATCCACGAGACTATTTTTTTCTAGAAACTGTGTTCCTAACTTATTTTACCTTGATCTACTAGAATCTGAATTATCTTTATTTCATGCTTTAACTTGGTCATTTATTTTGTGCGATAATCATTATCTCATAAACTCCCACTTTCTATTTTAAATTCTTTTCTGTCCCTTACCGTGACTTGGACATTTGGAGCACAACACTAGGTGTTTCCATCCAACAAATTCTACATACAAAATCTTGACGAGCTCACCTTCATGTAGGTATATCACGTGCCACTAAAACCCGTATCCTTGTACTCTATTTTCTTGATATGACTTCTGGTTATAAAAAAAGACTATAACTATAACCATTACCATGGTACCGAAAATAGTTTTTGACTTCAATTAGGAATTCAACCTCGAGTCAATTCGTTCAACCCGATATAATTATGTTCTCCTTAAAATGCTTAACCTTGTGGTATTTTGATTGCTTGACTCATTGTTCCATCACACTACTAGTTTAACTCTTGTACGTTGGGTAGAATATCTCACGACCTAACCAACCTTTTTCCTTGTGGACTATATTGATAGCTTCACTTAGACTATAGAATTTAGTGGACCCTAACTTATCTAGTCAACCAGACCGACTGTCTAGGCCCAAACTTCGGACAACCCTCAATTTTAAAGGATCTTGGACTATTTAATTTCCATCATCATCCACTGCTTATATTTTGACTATCTTATATTGCTATTATAGACTAGTTTTGCAAGCTTACTCTTTATAGAGCTTGTTCGTGACATATGTTTATGGTAGGCGCCCACTAATACATTGTCTAATCAGAATCGACGTATTATGGTCTGATCAACCATAGTACGCTTGGTTCGCTTTTTCTATATTGTTCAACGTGGATGGAGACATAGTTAAACTTGGCCCTAGAGTCTCCCCCACGACTGCCTTGGCAATTCTTTTTGGAACTTATTTAGGCGTCTTTGAACCACTCATTCGAATTCGATAATATCTTCTTCGAACCCTTTATTTCTGCCTTTAGCCTGTTTTAGAAAGACAAACACCCGTACATGATATTCTCTTAGTTGTCCACTGTCTACTGCCAAGATAGTTAGCCAGTTACCAACCGATGTGACTGTAACCCCATCTTCAGTTAATCGCCCACCTCGTGACATTAGATTCATTACCATGACTTTCTAATCATTCTTGAGACTTAAGAATGATTCAAATCATTTCCTAATCAAACCTAAACCCAGACAACCACATTTTCTCAAGGAACCGTACCTCCCAAGTCCCTAATTTATTCTCTTCGATCTACCTAATGCCTTATTATTCCCGAATTATGTATCATGATTGTCTTAGCTAGCAACCCTCGTCTATTACCATATTCGTGAAATAATTTCCTATTTAACGAATTTATGACTTTCTAAATTTCACATTTATGTTAAACACCGTCTACTTGGCTCATCAAATGAATTGTTCATACTTTCTTATCGTTAAACTCTTGTACCCTACCTATCCCTAAATTTCGAGGACAAAATTCTTGTAAGTTGGGTAGGGTGTAAACCCCCTAAAATTGTTACTATGATTTTTTTTAAAAAAATTTAAATTTTTGTTCTCGTATTTATACGTCACGTACGCGTACGAATATGCGAGGTCGTATATTCTAGACACACAAAGGAAAAGATTTTCTTCATATAAAAATTAAGTTAATTTTTAAAATAAGTCTAAGGTATTCTAGTTGCTTATAAATTATAAAATATATCGCATCGCGATTGCCAAAATTTTATTTTATTATAAAAGGGCTATATTTTATTCTATTTGTAATTTAAAAAAATATTCTTATGTAAATATTCTATTTGCAAGGTACATAAAATTTAATTTCATGTATATTTTAGTTTTCAAAAACTTAATGATATTATTCTATTCATTTGCAAAATAAAGTATTTCAAATATTTAAATATTGATTATAATTTTCAAAATTAATTATTATTATTATTTTATTATCTCAAAAAATATATTTTAAATATTGTTTATTTCATATTTAATAAATTATAATGATTTACATTGGAAAAGATTTTATTGACTTATTTTAAATAGCTTTAAATTAAAAATAGGGTTATCAAGAATTGCTTGGGATTTGATAAATTAATTTTTTAAACCAATTTAAATCAATATGTGATTATCTATGGGGGAATTTAAATCCTCCCAATCCCTATCCAATTGGTAATTCCCACCTCCTATATAAGGAGAGGTACTCGTCCATAAATTTTTACCATCCACAGATGTGCATTGTGTCTGTGTCCCTTTTTTTTTCCCTCCACTATGTATTATATTTTACAAATACATTCCTCATCCATGTTCGACAGCTCCGGACACTGACTCGTCCCGTGTCTCGCAGGACACGTTTACACTCTATCCTCTTCCAACATCTGACTCCACATCCTGACCAACCCGTAGAACCACTTCCACCATCACCATGTCTCCCTTGTGTCGCCACTCCAATCCGCCTTCCCGACTCCATCTACGGTATCGGCCGAACCCAGCCTCCACACCACCATCAACCTACCGTCGTCAATACCGCCAAGGCCAGCGTCACAACCACCATAATGGCCACCACCATTGCTACACCTTCCAGAGCCCAGGTCCCCTGATCACGGCCGTCGCCTACATCACCCTCGCCAAAAACCACCTCGCCGCCAACAATGGCCGGCACCAGCCATCCGAATTCTCACCACCACCATCAAAATTGACCAACCTAAAACTTACCTCCGCCGGATCCGGTTGGATCCTGTCACCTAGGTGCGCGCCCAACCGCCACCGTAGGCGAGTGTCCGCACCAGGCCGAGACGCCAGCCGCCTCGCCTCCACGACCATGCCGCATGGATCCGACGCCGCCTTCGACCGGAGATCCACCGCGTGGACCGCCGTACGACTCCGTGCACCCTCCGTCGGGCACCCTTCTGCCGGCTCCTGACGCCCAGCCTCCGCTGGCCGAGCCCAACGCGCCGCCAGCTTGCCCTAGGTTGCGCGCCCGACTGCCGGAGTCCTCCTCCCCCCGTCGCGTCGCTCCGCCGAAGACTTCCGACCGCCGCTGCCCGAGCCTCTGCCTTCTCCTTCCCGAGCACCGCCGCCGGTGAGTTCTCCCCCTCTTCCCTTCCTCTCGATTTTTTCTCTCTCACTATATAAAATTTTGGGGAAGAGAGGCATCATATATTATTATTATTATTATTATTATTATTATTATTATTATTATTATTATTAACATTATTATTATTATCATCATTATGACTATTATTATCACTATTATTATTATTATTATTATTATTATTATTATATATTACTGTTATTATTATTATTGCAGTTATTATTACTATTATTATTATTATTATTATTATTATTATTATTATTATTATTAATAATATTAATTTTATGTATTATTTTAGATATTTTGGGTATCATGGGTATATATATATATATATGTAAAGCATATATCAAATATTTTATTATAGTAAATGGTTTAAATATATATAATTGTTCAAGAAATGTTTTTGTTCAAGAAATATTTTATTATAAAGTGTAGTTTCTAAAAACATAAAATAATTCTTAAGTATTTCAAATATTTTCTAGAAAGTATTTTAACCAATAAAAATATACTTTTTTAGCTAGAAAATTTTATTTTGATAAACTTAAGAGTTTTCTTGCCTAAAAATCGATTCTTGAAATTTTCTAATAAAAATTAGTCTTCAAAACAATAAGGGAATAATTTCTAAAACTAGTCTAAATATTCAGTTACTCCTAATTTCTCTTATTTTTGTCGTTGATCATGACTAATTACATGTTCCTATTCTCTCGCAATTTTGGACCATTACGTCGACCATGGCTATTGGACTATTGAGACATGTCAGAGAACACCACACCATACCAGACGACACACCAGGCAAGATACCTTGCCATAAAACTGTTTATATTCAGTCTGTATTTATTTTTAATATCTTTGTTCATTATTTCTGGTTCTTACGGTTCATGATTTACTATCTGCTCAGTGACTATTAGTTTAATTGTAATTATCCTTTGATTGCATATGAACCTAGAGTTAAGGGAATACCTTTTATAGTGTATCGTATATACCTTGACATAGTTGTACCACGAGGATGTGTAAGATGAATAGTATGTAGAGGTTCTTGCATGTGGGCTGATCCCCCATGCGTATGCATTAGGACTAACTGCTAATAGAGGCATGTTAGAAGACTTAGCAGTTAGTAGAAGTATATGAGTCATGGATGTGACTCTGTTAGGCATTGGGTGGGAAGAACTGTTCCTTAACGTATGGGCCACGTATGCACTTCCCTATTGTCGGTTATCTCTGCAGGAGATACGGTCCTGGATCCTGATACCTGATTTACTGCTGCCTTTGACATTCGACGAATGTTATGCTTTAGGGTCCCTAGCATCCTGATGGGGCCATACCTGAGATTACTGCTCCTGAGCCAGAGTACCCATGTGTTGAAGGTTTGTTCTTGTTGCATAAACACATTAGAATGGTTAGGTAACCCTCGTCCAATGTCATATCACCCCGTCCCATTAGTAGCTTGGGACAATGTCTCATCGCAGCATAGTGTGCTACCCCTTGTCCTTGTTTGGTTGTAGGGATAGTCCACTGTATCGATGATGAGGTATTGGATCTTGTTACGAGTGGGACTATTTGCTTTACTTGTAATTTATGACATAGTATATATTCAGTTATGTGGCATGTTCTTTATGTATCTTGTTACGTCCCTCTGAGGACCTGGTTATCTCGCCAAGTGTGTTCTCTTGTCTTTCGCAGGTGTTCTAGTCGTAGACATGATCATCTCTATTTCTTCGAGGATGATTGTACTTTGATCATCTTCGCTACGCTCACCAAACTTACTTTTGTTATGTATATCTTTTTATAATTGGTAGTGGATTTGTCTCCGCCCAACTACATGTGTCAATGACAATTCATAGTTGATTATATGATATCTTTTATTCCTATATTTTGTGGATGCGATTAGTTAGTTGTGGTTTACTGCATTTTATAGCTTATGTATCCATACGAGGCCTATGTACTTTGTATGAATACAGCTGGCATGTCTATATACCTAGTCCTACGTATTTTGGGACTGGGACGTTACAATTTATATTGGTTTCCATCTTGTGAGGACTAGTCCAGTCGAAGAACTCCAGCTTCCAGTTGAATCCACTATTAGAAAATCCCGTAAGTTTTCGTACGAAGTCCTTGCAACTTCTACAGACGCGAGCTTTGATAAGAAGAACTCGACCAACATCAGTTTTGAAGAGTCTTTATTTAATCAGGCCTCTAATTACAATTTTTTTGAAATTTTCTAGACCGCACCGTACTGGAAATTGACTAGAGAATTGTAACTGGCTTGGAATTTAAAAATGAAAGCTTTTTAGAAAACTCTTTGGAAGAAACGTAAGCTTAGAAGAAAAGATATGAAAGAGAATGAGTTATTTTAAATGATCAGAATTCCTCTATTTATAGTTTTTCCAAAGGCAGAACTCTGGCAGAATTCGAGCAGAATTCGGACAGAACTCTATGTAACAATCCGCAACTGAAGGGAGACCAAGTTCAAAAATCCAACGTTCACATAATGTTCACTCTGGCCGAACTCTGGCCGAGTTCTGTCAGGGTTTGGTCAGGAATATTTTAAGAAAATATTTTTGTACTTTTTGAAATCTTTCAGAAGCTTTTGTAAATAAGAGATGTTTTTCAAAACAAAGGTCATTTTTGAAAACGATTTTGGATAACCTATTTGTAGTATGACTTGGTGTACAATATATTCCTAGACTCAATAAAAATAAAAATTATATTGCATAAAGAAATACACTCTCGAGTGGAAAACATAGCTTCAGTTTTGAACGAGTAGATATCCAATCTTGATCAGTATCCAAGTGTTCAAAACTTCTTGAGTAAACATCTGAGTTGTTCCGTATATAGAGACAGTTTAATCAATTATTAAAATCAGGTTTGACCATGAACAATGGGGCAAGAATATGGATGTGATTCTATAAATCTTTTCTATTCTAATTGCAGGCCCATCTCGGTATAGTAATGTAATCGAACTGATTTAAATTCGAAGACCTGAATGGGCCACCACAAAAATATATAACATCCAGTCCTAAAATACATAGGACCAGGTATACGAATACATGCCAACAACACTTCACCAATGGGCCAAACCACACAAGAAGTCCATTAGTTGATGCTTAAGCTGTAAAGCATGATAACATCCCAGAAACACAATACAATCCACAAGTATCTATATTTCTAAACACATCTACAGAGTAATAGTCCACAAAGATACCAAGTCCAATAATGAAAATATAGCAAATATCTAGTAGCAAAAGTGAAAATGTCTGTACGAGAAAAAGACATCCCAAAAGCACAAAAAAAGAGTAACAACCAATTACAAGTCTGCTGAAATAAAAGGAAAAAAAGCATAACAAGTCTAAATAAGGAAATGACATGATCATGAGAAATCCTTAAATACTATCTCATCCTCCTATGTCGGTACATCTCCGATCTCAGCTCCTGAACATAAATCTTAGGATAGTCTTCAGCTTCGTCTAAGCCTAGAAAATAGCCATGTCCTCAGGGACTAGAAAGGTACATAATATACATACCATGGTACAGATATGGAAATGTGATCTAAGGCAATCTATGTGCTACGCAAGTGTGAATCTTTTCTAGAATATCATACCTCTCTACTGAGGCTCACAAGCTCCTCAGCAGGATATTTGTCCACAGTACCGTGTTGTGGGACCAAGGACAATGAATCTTGAAAGTAATAACCTCTACTCTGCTAAAAAGCTAAAGGCACTAAAACAACAGGCCACCGAATAATAGGTCTGATAATGTAGTCAAGTTCTCCTCACCCCATGTCTAAAGTCTAGTAATGTCAAGTCTGTACCGTCATCTCGATAACAATATCAATAATGTGGAACAATCTAGAATATAACTACGAGGTCATATCACGAATAATCATGTAAACCACACATTATGAATATGTCAGTATTCGGAGGTCAATCATGTCAATGGACACGTCAATATGCACGTAATGTCTAAGTCTAAACTCGGTGTCATCATCATGACATCGGTACTCGTCTTCTAAACGAACACTATGCATCAACAATCCTAGCAATGCTGAGAAATAAATAATAAAAAAACCAACTATAACCACGGCAAGGTACACGTGCCTATAATTGTTGTATGAAGGTTGGCCTGACCAACTCCGATCCTCGTTACTCCCTCCAAGACCACCTATAATAATACCCTATTATTAGTATTCTATATCACTTTTCGTATTTAAATTATATTAGTATCTATATCTAGTAGTCGCCATAACGTTAATACCACGCTATCTAACATATAAGTACCAACTTCTCTCATAAAAATAATTTATAACTATAATAAAGTAATGAATCTAAATTTTGAAAAATAATTATAGATATCTATATATAACAACATTACTATTTTAGTGGTGGAACTCATCCACAACATGTCCTATATCAATACTACACATTAATACCACAATTGACCTACTAATTTAGGCCCAAAATAATAATTAATTTAAAATATTAAATTCTGTAAAACATTTAGAAATTAACTAATATAATATTTATAACATTAAACCTAGCAAAAAAATAGTTTAATATACTTTTATGAAGTATTGACACTTTTGGACACAAAGAACACAGTATTTTTCGGAGTTCAGTGTCACAACAAATGTCACGGATTTTTAAAAATAGCAAACAAACTCAAAGTCTAACAAATAGATATGCATTGGAAAGCCCTCGACGTCTACTTTCTGAAGGGTAAAAACTTAACTTAGGTGGGCAAAAAACTGCTTGCAACAAAACTTGTCGGTTTTGGATACTTTGTCTTAGATTCGACACCACGGGCAATCCACTTGGAACTGTGTGATCCAGCGATCAGATATTGAAGTAGACACAAAGAGGTAACTTTAAATTTCAATTTAAGTGAATTTGATGAGAAAAAGTAGATTAAAACTTGTATACAAGTCGACTAACCTGTTGTTCTAGGATTTCAGGGATCGGCTGAGTTTTACGCTCTCGTTTGGGCTTGTCCCGGCCAACAAAGTTGTTGTGGCTACTTGTGGGCTTGATGGGGTTGAAAGGGGGTGTCTTGGCATCGTAACGAACCTTTTTAGAGGGTTGTAGGAGGTCGAAAAGAGGTACAAATAGTAGCAACAGTGCAAGGTGGCAACAGTAGCGACCATAGGAAGCTATGGGTGGTTTTAGGGTTGGAAGGTGATCAGAATATAGAGGTGGTGGTGGAAGAGGTTGGAAGGTGATCAGAATTTGGCGGATGGAAGGTCTAGGAAGGATGCGCGTGGGTGAGAAGAAATGAAGGTTAGCGTTCGGTTTGGGATTACTTCACACGGTTTCAGATTTAATAAATACACTGAATGTATATTTAGGAAGGGAGGGGGTCGCATGGGTTACGGAATACAAGTGGTTTATGCAAAATTATATTGGTTGTACGTTAAATAAATATATAAAAAGAATTTTTTTTTAATGATGGAGGCATTAGTTTGTTTACGTATACCCCCTCATCAATCTCCGTTTTAGAGATTTGCATAATCCCTTCCAAATAAATGCTATATATTTATAAAAATACAATTATTATCGGTCCCCTTTAGGTAGGTTAACCTAGAATAGGCTCCAGTAATTTTTGTTGGGTCAGTTCGATTCATGATAATTAACTAGTTTTCGAAAGTCCAAAAAATAGTCTTTTGTGCCATTTAAATATAAATATCACAAGAGACCTCAAATGAGTGGGACACTAGTGTCATGTGATCAGTAGTAGGCTTTGAGTAGGTCAAAATCATATATTGGGTCGAAACATTTGGATGAGGTTTGGGCCTCAAATCAAAATTGGAAAATACATTGAATTTTACGGTGAAGGATAAAATGTCTATTTTAAAGTTGTGCAAGAAAAATATAATACAAGAAAACATGTTTGAGTGGGACATGATATACCAAAATGAAGGTAGACTTATCTAGAACACAAATTGGAACTTGTTTCAAGGAAATGGCCAATGTAGTGTTTCAAAAATTAAAGCTATGGTAAATTACATTTATATGGAAGGAATTTAAAGTAGAAGTATATATTACTTAAAAAAAATTAAAATAATCCTAAAATTCAGAGTGCTTACAGTTTTCCATCATCATATGGCTGTTGCCGAACTGTCGAGCAAACGGACTCGGTAGGTAAGGCTTCATAAATACATGGTTTTTGTTTCGGTAAACCAAGTGCAAAGGAAGGATGGCCTGCCATCAGTAGAAGGCCCCAGATGTCAGGCAGGTCACCTGGTCTTCCCCATTCTCCAATTCATCCCCTTGATTGAACCCCACATAAGAGGGGGGAATCCTTAAAAAATTATACATGTTTAGGTGACCCAATACCCATCAGTAGACTAGGACACCCACGTGCAACCACTTCCTTCTACGTTATCTGCGAAGGAAAGCATCCTCGCCCAAGTGCAGGTCCTCAGACCTAGGGTTCATTAGACTAGGTGGTGCAGCACCAACCAACACTTGAGGTAGAGGTATGGCAGCAACACCCAAGGAAACTCTTCTTCCTGCCTGCCGTGCTTTATCACCTTGGCCGTAAACTTCTGCAAACCCTAATGTATGTCGCACACCATGGCAAGAAGAAGGGCTAGACGATGACCAAATACTAGCTTTACAGCAGGCGATGAGATTTTTACTCATCCTATCGACTGGTCCGAAGCCACATCATCAGAAAGGTAGCCAACACTGCATTTGAAGATTCCGTACTGAGGTTGTGACAAATAGTTATAGACATTGGAAACCGATTTTCCCTCAGCATCTATTATAGGGCTCGTCTCACCTACTATTGTCATTACGACGGTCACTTCCTCGAGTGTATGTGTGACCCTGGTAGAAAAATGAACTTGTTTTAGTCCTGTCGGGTGCTGGGTAAAGATATGATCCCTCCAGGCAGAAACGTGGGGGGAGCCTTCATCGCCCCATGGGAGCTTCGAGATTGTATACATCTTGTGAAATGCCAAACCTAGCTCTCCTCCGGGAGTATAGAATGTCCCGGTGTGATGATTGTACAGTTCAATCAGGGCCAGGAACATATGCTGGTTGATCTCCATACCATACTGGGTGGCTCGTCTAGCATAATACAGGTCAATATGCTTGAGTTATTTCTCGTACTGGCTCAGTATCCGTAGGGTTAAGTCGTGCCACTCAGGATCGGTATGGATCCAACTCCACCTGAAAAGTTTTACTTTGGGTAGAAAATCTCCTCTACAAGAACCTGGTTGGCAAAGGTAGAGGCCCTAAAAGGCAAGGAGTCAGGGGTCAAGTCGTTGAATATATGACCCGGACGCAATACTCTCAACGAAAACGAGGTCCCATAACGATAATAACTGAAAATATTTTTCTTGTAGGTGCTGGAATCCACCTTAAAACTGCCAGTTAGTGCTCCTCCTTGAGTAGGGGTCAAGTCCCAATCTATTTTGTATTTTTTAAGTAAACAAGCAAAAATCGATAGAAGAAGCTATCCCTCGGTCATAGGTACATACAACCAAAGATCGTTGTTTTCAAAGTACCAATCCTCCTTAATCTTCACAATCCTGGTGTTATTGGAGACCATTTTATCCTTAAACAAAATTAGGGTTTTAGCAGTTCAGTGTCAGGACCATCCCCGACAGAAATCTTGCCTTACTCTATTATATGTTAAAAGTAGACAAAATAATGGGTATCAATTATTATCATCTGCCTAGGGTGTTGGTCCTTAGCAATCAGATCCATGGTAGGGCTAACCATTACAATGTCAAAATTCATGCCCAGAGCACAGACAGAGGAGTCAGAAAGTATCTCGTCGAACTCCGACACCACCGTAGACACTGTACATAAAGAAATAAGACCGAAGTCAAAAAAATTCAAAGTTGTAGAAAGAGCAAGCACAGGGATAACATGTGCATGCAATAATACAGGCAGAATCCGGGATTACGTACAACTCCTCAAAAAGGTAGGTAGCACAGACAGTCAAAGTCATGCGCATCATTCCAACATCAGCGCATGCACTACTCAGTGTCCATGCGTATCAGCAAAGAAGCTTTAGTGCAGGCACTACTTAGTATCTATGCGCATCAGCAAAGAAGCTTCAGCGCCTCTTCTAGACACTACTTCGAAATGAAGCATCTATGTGTATCAGTAAGTGAGCTTTAGCGCATCTTCTGGACATTACTTTAAAAAGCAGTACATATGCACATCAGCAAGCGAGCTTCAGCGCATCTTCTAGGCATCACTCCAAATGATGCCCATGCATGTAAGTGAGTTAACTCAGCACATCTTCTAGGTGCTAGTTTGAAAAGACAACGCCATGCACATATGCCCGACCTAGCTATCGCTTAAAATAAACCCTAATACGAGACGAAATTTCCTACCAGCGATCTTCGTCCGTATGTCGGGATACGTGCGGTCAATGACAACAGCGGTGGTAGTCTCGATGGCCGCCTTCTTCCCCTTCGCCTTGCTAATGCTAGTCGCACTCGACTTAAAAGCCTTGGGGGACTTGGGAGTTTTGGGTGCCATGGAAAAAATAGGGTTTTGCTATGGAAGAAGAAGAAATCCTTTCTGAAAAGTTGAAAAAATGGCAAAGTATAACTTTCTCTCTCCTCCAAAACCCCTATATATAGACCAAATCTAGCCATGTGTCAAATGTCACGACCCGTACCCTTTTTTTTAAACAGATACGAGACGTGTACAAGCCAGCCTACGCCGCAGTGTCGATGGTAGAACGCTGTCACGGCCATGAAGATCAAATCACAAATAATACTCATTCACATAATAAATTTAACTTACAATATTCATAAGTTTTACATTTGCTGAAAATATAAACTTGTACAAATATTTAAATGGCTACAACTCCACTATCTAGCTAATCTCTAGGCTTTCCGTCTGCAAGTATACCCGTCACTCCCCAAGCTAAGTGAATCCACGACTAACCTGAAAAAGTTGGTTTCCAGTCAGGAATGGAACGAGCACAATTTACTGAATGCAATTTCAAATAAAGAAAATGACTATAAAACAAAGGTTAGACATCAATCATGAGTTTTTGAAAGTAAACAGTAAATACAGAAAACCAATAGCAATAAATAGACACAAAATACTTTCCCCAACTGTTAGAAGTACCGTTGATATGTGATCAGTCTAGGACACTACACCGTACGGTCTACGAGATCTACTTGCAGAAAATAAGCACTGTCTACGAGATCTACTTGCAGAATTTAAACAATGTCTATGAGATCTACTGCATAAAAGTAAACGAGGTCTACGAGATCTACTGCATAAAAGTAAACGAGGTCTACGAGATCTACTGCATAAAAGTAAACTATGTCTACGAGATCTACTGCATAAAAGTAAACACTGTCTACGAGATCTACTGCATGAAAATAAATACTGTCTAAGAGATCTACTGCATGAAAATAAACACGGTCTACGGTCGGATCACACATCCTTGGTACTTCTCATTCCCGACTCAACAATTTTATAATAGAGTATAAAGATCACATAACCAATGGCTAATCAATAAAATATAGTAAAAATTAATATTGAAATACAGACAATAAACTGTACTC
This sequence comes from Iris pallida, assembly GCA_029216955.1. Lineage (NCBI taxonomy): Eukaryota > Viridiplantae > Streptophyta > Magnoliopsida > Asparagales > Iridaceae > Iris > Iris pallida. The sequence goes on along the minus strand of JANAVB010033620.1, from coordinate 1,720,430 downwards.
GCCTGTGGTCCTCTGCTGGTGAAACCGACAGTCTGAACTACTCAATATGCCACAATAGTCAAAACCCGTACAACAGTCCCCGAAAGCTGAAATAAACATTACCAATTTTCTCAGAATAGTCAAATTAGCTAGGATTGCCTGTCCTTAAGTCCAATTCTAGATACAGGGACAAAACGGTAATTTCGGGTCAAAACGGTGTCCGCCGTTGGACCCGCTTTGCACCGAAAAGCATGCCAGAGTTAACGATCTCTAAAGTCCTCAAACTACATGTCTATGGATCCAATTTTCCAATACGAACCCAACCGTATGTCCAAAGTTGGATTTCGGCGGGCCGTGCACAAAATTGCCCGTTGAGTGGGACCGTGGGGCCCGCAAAACGACGTCCGATTCAACTGTCTCAGAATTGGACCAAACATGGCATACAGGACCAGAAAAATGATACGGTCCTACTGGCGTAAGTTTCGTCTCGATCTGACGAGCGTGCACAAAGTAATTGAGAAACTTGCACAGAGGCCGATTCGGTAAATTTTGACGGATACGCATCAAATTTGTCGCGCACATGCGGCCAATTTGAATTTCGTCAAAGCCCACACGACCACAAAACCGATACGCAGCTTTCAATGCTTTCGGTTCGCGACCACGTCGTCCGAAATGGTGGGACGCACGTCGTATCTAAGGATTTTGTGACTTTCAAAACAGATTTTCGGTGAACTTCGAGATCGGATTTCTCGACACGTAGTCGATGAAATTCGATTCTACAAAAAGGGAATCGAAGCCCTATAGGTTGTCTAGGATTGTCTTTAAATAGTTTCTTAATGTTGTGCACGAGTTGATCGGAATCGATCCTCGAACAGGACATCCATACTATTTTCTAGACTGTTTCGAAACGGGTTTTTTGCTAATTTTTGGGTTGATCTCCTGGACCATCTAATTCGATTTGTTCTAAACGAAATGAAAGGACTAAGAGTTGGATAGGTTGGTGACGAACCGGTGAAGACGGTTTGAAAAATGTTGCCTCGGAGACAGAGAAATCTTCCCGTGAAGTCGGATGTTGCACTGCGGTTGCTGTCCTCTTTTCCCACGCTCGTACGCGCGCGCGGTTCTCTGGCCTCGTGGCCGACCGGCCTGCCGGCGGCGGCGGCGCTGTTGCCGCACACGCGTTAGGGGAACTCGGCATGGACGTTGTATTAGGTTTTGGGTTCACGACCTCTCGATCTCTCCTCTCTGTCGGTCGTTCCTATAATATATAGGATGTAACCGAGCGACTGTTCTCGGTCTGGTTATTTCTTCTCTCGGCCTGGCTTGGGAAATATCCAGCTGGGCTGGGCCTGGGACCTACTTGGTCTGGGCTTGGCTGGAATTGGGGCTTTCTTTTTATTCCTCTTTCTTTTTAATACTAGTACATATATATATATATATATTTTTTTTAATACTAGTACATATATATATATATTTATACACACACATACATACACAATGTAAACACAATTGTCGTTTATACACATATATACGTACCCATATATATTTATTTATATATATTTATATATATATATATATATATATATATATATATATATATATATATATATATATATACACATTCACGTATATATAATCCATATATTTATATATACGTACACGTGCTCATACATATTTATAATAGTATATATTTATAATTCCAATACACAATTATATATCATATATTAGTATATATATATTCTTACTAATACAAGCTACACTAATGTTATATATATATATATATATATATATATATATATATATATATATATATATATATATATATATATATATTTCATATATATATATATATATATATATATATATATATATATATATATATATATATATATATATATACACCATAAATACAAACACGAATAGTAAATATTACGTATAATCGATATTTGAAATCCGATCATTAATTTTTATATACCGAAAATTCACAAATACAATACATGGATATTTTATATATAAATAAAAGCCTAATTTTCATATACCATAAATACACTTCTATATTTATATATAACCTAGACAATTTTCACAAAATCCAACATATTAGTTAAGGAGAAAGATTTACTATATTATTAAATAAAATATTATTTCTAATGACAAGCACACATAATATATTATATATATATTTATATATATATATCTAGCAATTGTTCCTAGAATTGTCTCCAAAATTACCAAGGTAAAATACCAATACAATATGCATCTATTCTGACGTCTCTGGTCACACTGCAACACGTCATGGGCTTTGGGCTTGGTTCGGGCCCAGTCCGGACTAGTTTGATACGACCGGGTCACCTATACGTTAAATAATATTAATAATAGAAAATTAAACTATTTATAATGGTCATGTCACAACTTTACCTGGTTTTCCTAGTTAGGACGTCTCTATGGCTCGATCTTCCCTACCATGGCTACTACACTAGTCAAGGCACACTATTGTACTACTCGTGCCATGATTCCTAGCCATCTTGTACTCCAATTCATAACCATGGCTAAAATCATCTACCGTCATAATTAATTAAAATAATTAATTCTAAATTCTAAAATCACTTATTTAAATCAAATAAATAAATAAAAAATATTTTAAAAATTTCTGGGAAGGGAGGCTACAAATCTACCCACCTTAAAAATAATTTCGTCCTCGAAATTCAAATTCATAACTATTCCTTAAAAATCACAATCGACTATTACTTTGATCTCTTCAAATTTAATTTCTCCAAAAATATTTTATAACCCTCTCTAGCCATTTGTAATTATGAAACCCCGAGGACTTCTATCCACCTTTGTTCACACTACTCCTCAAACATGGTCGCTAAAATATTATAACCTTCTAACTTGTGTCTAATAATTCTACCAAGGATATCTACTGCATACGACGTCTATAATCCTGTTATATCTATTAAGCAACCCAAAATTTAACAAGCAGTAATTTACACAAGTAGCTAGGAATATTAATAGATTCTAATAAGCTTTGGCCATTCGTCGCTCCAAAATAGGAAGGACAGGAAGATATGGAAGAATTATCGAGATCAAATATAACGTTTCAAGAGCGGCAGAGAGTATCCAATATTACAGATAGAAAGAGAGTTTATGAACCACTGCCTTATTTGCTAGATTGGGCTACTCTAGTCCAGTCACTTGCTAAGTCTAAGAATCCTTCGTTTCTCTGAGAGTCTCGCAATCCATACAATACAAAAATTTTATTCTCGAAATTAATCTAAACAAGGTTATATAATAGAACGGAATTTGAGAAATCAAGATTGTGATCTTTTCCATGGTTATTTAAACACACGAGCAAGGGTTATAAAGGCAATGCAAGATCGTATCGCAACTTCCAGGTAGATGGAATAAGAGTTACGAACGACTTCACATTCTAAGAAGGGGAGGCAACATAAAGGGTATAGGGACCTATTCTGAAAGGTTCGGTTTTATAGTCCAAATAAGGTGATATGCATGGATGGTTATTAATGGGTTCCCCAATTGGACATCAGTCATCGGTTGAATGAACCTTGGACTTCAATCTATATTGACTGGACAAGATCCCAATGGTAAATAATTTCTACCAGGTTAGGGTAACCTAGAATAGATTCCACCCAAGTGGTTGAGCCAGTTGCTGGTCGAATTGGTTAGCTAGGTCCTCACAGCCCAAAATGCGTCTTCAATGACTTTTATGTTTAAGTAGCACAAGAAGACCCAATTGAGTGGCACACTATTATCATGTGCGTAGTGGGCCTCAAGTAGATCACAACCATATATTGGGTCGAAAGGTTCGAATCGAGGTTGACGCTCTAGTTGGAGTCGGGAAGTATACTAGTATAATGGTAAGGATTATAGTTAGTACTTTTAGTCTGAAGTCGTACCCCAAAAATAAAGTACAAAGGGACGAGTTTGAGTGGGACATGATATACCTAGATGGAAGTGGACTCGCCTAGGTCTTGCATATAGAATTTGTTGGAAGATAACAGCTGGTCTCGTGCTCCGAATATTAATGGCACAGCCGGGGCACAAAAATGATCTAAATGGATAGTGGGAGTCCATGGGGCACTAATTATCATAGAAATTACTCTAATCAATCGGTAATCCTCGTATATCACAAAATTTTAGAAAGCTAACAGTCTACTCGCCCTAGAAGCTAGGACATGGTTTTAGGAATAATGGAATTAGAAGGATTTCAAAGTCCGGATACCGTACCTCGACTCTTGTTAATAAAGAATGAGGCACGGCATAATAGTATACGGTTGATATAAGTTAAGTCAAGGGTTGTTCTTCAATACATGGAAAACGAGTGTGTAAAATGACACATGGTCGATAAAATAGAATGACCTACTCGTCCGCAGTATACGAGAGTTTTCGATGGGGTAACCAACTCCAAGGCACAACATAAGAAAAGATTTCTAACAATTTGGGTCAAGAAATTCTATTTGTGTCGAACCAGCCAGACTATGGTCACAAGGGTTGTAGTGATCAGATATTGCTGTTGACAACTGGTAGGTCATAGTGTGACAGGGTATTTAAACTATGGTATTGGCTAAGCTAGTGACTGTGGTGTTCCAATATTAGTTAGGTCTTAATAATAAAATTTACACAACTAGGACAAAACTTGTTGGAAACCAATCTCGGAATGAGAGTCTACCATAGTCACGGTAAATGATTAGAGACTCCCGCCGTTTGGTTTCTTGAGAATAGATAGTCTTCTGTGGTTGGCATTTCGACTAAGGGTAAAACCCTACTCATTCTCAAATTCAGATGGCTTGGAAGTCCCGATAACAGTTTGGGGTCGAGAGGAGAACGAGTAACTCAATCACCTGGCTGGCTGACGATAACTACCCTTGTGTATACAACTACCATAGCTATGGGGATACTCGGTATCTCTATACCAATTACGAGCTTCTGTCTTTCCAAATCAGTGAAAGACAAAAACAATAAAGAGTTCGAGAAAGATGTTACTGAATACAATCACGTGATCCAAAGGCGAACGTATAATTCAAGAGGAATTATCAGAGCAGTCGCAGATGAGATCCTAGATACCTATATATCCCATCCACGTAGTGTAACTAAACGAAGAGCGAACCAAATGCATTATGGTTGATCATACCATAATATACTGATTCTGATTAGACAACAAGTTAGCAGGCGTCCCCACTAAACATATGCCTCAAATCAAGCTCGAGAATAGAGTGAGCTTGCAAAACTAAGCTATAACAGCAGTGTTTGTTTAAGATAGCCGAATACAATTATGCAAGATTTTTGAAAGAAGGCACAAATAGTTCGAGTTTTGTGAGAATCAAACCTTACTCGGTGTTCTTGCCTATACGATCTTCCTATTATCTTCTTATCCACAAGGACTTGGTCGACTAATGGGTTATGGACATTCTAAATACCATATTCTATGAAGACCTATTAGTGTCAGTCAATTACCTCGTCAATAGATCACAAGGACCACGGAATGCTAGGTCGGGAGACATGCTACCCAATCTCACAGAACTTCTACTACTGTTGGCTTCGGATCTTATAAAACATACAGGGTACTGCCCTATCCTCTAAGGTATCCTAAACTTGTAATCATGTTTAAAGTCATTTCACCGTGGATTACGCCACGCCCTTATACTCTGCTGGTAGTAAATCCTTAGTTTCGTAACTCAACAAGATACAAAATTAAACACTTCTTAACTCTATCCGATATTGGCTCAAGGGCATCTACGATCAAGAGAGGACCACTAGCCATAATTTTGGCAATATCCCATCACCTATATTTTCTTAAACTGATTTCGACTCTAGGGGTCGTGCCTTGCCAGTGCGCTGCTGGCTGCAGTGAATCTATGGTTTCTATAATTCAAATAGATGGCGACAGTGTGCTGCTGTCCTGCCATCATGAGTTAACTACATCCCTTTTACTAAAGTATGTAAAAATTCCTGGGCTTCTAAGGATTCAAACAAGTCGACTATGTAAGAAGGCGTAAACATTTGTCCTGTCAGTTGCAATCTGTAACTAAAAGATTTAATCATAGAGGAAAGAACTGGAGACAAAAGGATTACAAACATTCTAGTATCTATTCTATGTGTATTCAAACCTTTGAAGAAAACTTTGAATCAAAACTAACTTGAGGTTCATCTATGGATAACATAAAATAATAACTCTTAGGGCAAAAATAGGAACTGAATAGGCAATTTGACTAAGATGTGAGGATGATATCTAAGAGGCAAAGAGAAGGAATTAAGCAATTTATCAGGGTCTCATTAATACTAGGAAGCCATGTCTCACAAAGTGAATAATCTACCCACATTGGATCTTATCGTCATATCAAGAGGTAATAGTGTACCTATAAGGATCTCACACTATATCAAAATAAATAACTCCTTATCTACATTGCATGGCCAAGACTACCCATCGGTAAATTTGTATAAGGGACTTCTAGTCCTAGTCATTCTCGTAAATTACATTAATCCCTAAATGTGAATGAGCATTTCCTAGTCGCAGGCTCGCAATAGTACAACTAACTTAAGTACTATCACGAATTCGCGTGATTTGCGAAGACTGACCTGCATAGGCCACCACAAAAACTTGTTACGATCCGTACCCATTTTTTTAAACGGATACGAGACGTGTCCAAGCCAGCCTATGCCGCAGTGTCGGCGGTAGAACGCTGTCACGGCCATGAAGATCAAATCATAAATAATACTCATTCACATAATAAATTTAACTTACAATATTCACAAGTTTTATATTTGCTGAAAATATAAACTTGTACAAATATTTGAATGGCTACAACTCCACTATCTAGCTAATCTTTAGGCTTCCCGTCTGCAAGTATACCCGTCACTCCCCAAGCTAAGTGAATCCACGGCTAACCTGAAAATATTGGTTTCCAGTCAGGAATGGAACGAGCACAATTCACTGAATGCAATTTCAAATAAAGAAAATGACTATAAAACAAAGGTTAGACATCAATCATGAGTTTTTGAAAATAAACAGTAAATACAGAAAACCAATAGCAATAAATAGACACAAAATACTTTTCCCAACTGTTAGAAGTACCGTTGATATGTGATCAGTCTGGGATACTACACCGCATGGTCTACGAGATCTACTTGCAGAAAATAAGCACTGTCTACGAGATCTACTTACAGAATTTAAACAATGTCTACGAGATCTACTGCATAAAAGTAAACGAGGTCTACGAGATCTACTGCATAAAAGTAAACGAGGTCTACGAGATCTTCTGCATAAAAGTAAACTTTGTCTACGAGATCTACTGCATAAAAGTAAATACTGTCTACGAGATCTACTGCATGAAAATAAACACTGTCTACGAGATCTACTGCATGAAATAAACACGGTCTACGGTCGGATCACACATCCTTGGTACTTCTCATTCCCGACTCAACAATTTTATAATAGAGTATAAAGATCACATAACCAATAGATAATCAATGAAATATAGTAAAAATCAATATCGAAATACAGACAATAAACTGTACTCGCCTGTGATCCTCTGCTGGTGAAACCGACAGTCTGAACTACTCAATATGCCACAATAGTCAAAAACCGTACAACAGTCCCCGGAAGCTGAAATAAAAATTACCAATATTTTAAGAATAGTCAAATTAGTTAGGATTGCCTGTCCTTAAGTCCAATTCTGGATACAGGGACAAAACGGTAATTTCGGGTCAAAACGGTGTCCGCCGTTGGATCCGCTTTGCACCGAAAAGCGTGCCAGAGTCAACGGTCTCTAAAGTCGTCAAACTACATGTCTACGGATCCAGTTTTTTGATATGAACCCAATTGTATGTCCAAAGTTGGATTTTGGCGGGCCGTGCACAAAATCGCCCGTTGAGTGGGACTGTGGGGCCCGCAAAACGACGTCCGATTCAACTGTCTCAGAATTGGACCAAATATGGCATACAGGACCAGAAAAATGATACGGTCCTACTGGCGCAAGTTTCGTCTCGATCTGACGAGCGTGCATAAAGTAATTGAGAAACTTGCACAGAGGCCGATACGGTAAATTTTGACGGATACGCATCAAATTCGTCGCGCACACGCGACCAATTTGAATTCTGTCAAAGCCCACACGACTACAAAGCCGATACACAGCTTTTGATGCTTTCGGTTCGCGACTACGTCGTCCGAAATGGCGGGACGCACGTCGTATCGAAGGATTTTGTGACTTTCAAAACAGATTTTTGGTGAACTTCGGGATCAGATTTCTCGACACGTAGTCGACGAAATCCGATTCTACAAAAAGAGAATCGAAGCCCTACAGGTTGTCTAGGATTGTTTTTAAATAGTTTCTTAATGTTGTGCACGAGTTGATCGAAATCGATCCTCGAACAGGACATCCATACTGTTTTCTAGACTGTTTCAAAACAGGTTTTTTGCTGATTTTTGGGTTGATCTCCTGGACCATGTAATTTGATTTGTTCTAAACAAAATGAAAGGACTAAGAGTTGGATAGGTTGGTGACGTACCGGTGAAGACGGTTTGAAAAATGATGCCTCGGAGACGGAGAAATCTTCCCGTGAAGTCGGATGTTGCACTGCGGTTGCTGTCCTCTTTTCCCACGCTCGTATGCGCGCGCGGTTCTCTGGCCTCGTGGCCGGCCGGCCTGCCGTCGGCGGCGGCACTGTGGCCTCGCGCGGGTTAGGGGAACTCAGCGTGGACGTTGTATTAGGGTTTTGGGTTGACGACCTCTCGATCTCTCCTCTCTGTCGGTCGTTCCTATAATATATAGGATGTAACCGAGCGACTGCTCTTGGTCTGGTTATTTCTTCTCTCGGCCTGGCTTGGGAAATATCCTGCTAGGCTGGGCCTGGGACCTAATTGGTCTGGGCTTGTCTGGAATTGGGGCTTTCTTTTTATTCCTCTTTCTTTTTAATACTAGTATATATATATATATATTTATACACACACATACATACACAATGTACACACAATTGTCGTTTATACACATATATACGTACCCATATATATTTATATATATATATATATATATTTTTTTTTTTTATTTATATATATATATATATATATATATATATATATATATATATATATATATATATATATATTTTATATTTATATATATATATATTTTATATTTATATATATATATATATATATATATATATATATATATATATATATATATATATACACATTCACGTATATATATAATCCATATATTTATATATACGTACACGTGCTCATACATATTTATAATATTATATATTTATAATTCCAATACACAATTATATATCGTATATTAGTATATATATATTCTTACTAATACAAGCTACACTGATGTAATATATATATATATATATATATATATATATATATATATATATATATATATATATATATACCATAAATACAAACACGAATAGTAAATATTACGTATAATCGATATTTGAAATCCGATCATTAATTTTTATATACCGAAAATTCACAAATACAATACAAGGATATTTTATATATAAATAAAAGCCTAATTTTCATATACCATAAATACACTTCTATATTTATATATAACCTAGACAATTTTCACAAAATCCAACATATTAGTTAAGGAGAAAGATTTACTATATTATTAAATAAAATATTATTTCTAATGACAAGCACACATAATATATTATATATATATATTTATATATATATCTAGCAATTGTTCCTAGAATTGTCTCCAAAATTACCAAGGTAAAATACTACTACAGTATGCGTCTATTCTGACGTCTCTGGTCACACTGCAACACGTCATGGGCTTTGGGCTTGGTTCGGGCCCAGTCCGGACTAGTTTGATACGACCGGATCACCTAAATGTTAAATAATATTAATAATAGAAAATTAAACTATTTATAATGGTCATGTCACAACTTGGCCTGGTTTTCCTAGTTAGGACGTCTCTATGGCTCGATCTTCCCTACCATGGCTACTACACTAGTCAAGGCACACTATTGTACTACTGGTGCCATGATTCCTAGCCATCTTGTACTCCAATTCATAACCATGACTAAAATCATCTACCATAATAATTAATTAAAATAATTAATTATAAATTCTAAAATCACTTATTTAAATCAAATAAATAAATAAAAAATATTTTGAAAATTTCTGGGAAGGGAGGCTACATCAACGGATGAGGCGAAGAAACGCTTCGGGTCTAAGAAGATGCTTCGAAATGTGTGTAATGGCGGCATAAAATACCTATGGATCTCTTCTAAAAATCGAGGAGTCATCCACATTAATGATGATAGGCTGTCAAAATGAGCCATGAGCACTTCATATCATGCACACCAAATTTGAACGCGTCTATGTGTCCACCCATGCTTCATTGATCCAAAGTATTTCAAACTTTTCCAGGTTTGAAAACTTTGAAGGGGGTCTTATAGAAGTATGTAAAAAAATTACATCATGCTGAGGATAACTAGGCATATAGCTAAATGGCGTATCTCTATGAAAAGTAAACTATGACCACCCAAATAAACGAGTCTCATGAGCCTAAAATCCACTGCACAGTACTGAAAGCGCATAAAGAAGATTTTTATTGATATTCATGTTTATAATACACTAGAAGTCTATTACATACATAAATAGATTTTTAATGATATTTATTAATACATGGAAAATGTACTATAAAATTGGGTATGCCTTAATTATTCAAGATAGGCACAGGACCTCCTAGGACATGTTAATGAGGCGCTGGTTGAACAAGGTTTGGATTGGCAATCAACCCAAATCCTATAATCAACATCTTGGCCACTCTGATGGCACTCGACGTCGTCTCGGGGTAGAACGCAACTAGTATGCTACACGAACAACGATTGCTCCATCCATAGTCAACTAAGCTCATCTCAGTCTTTTGACAAACTCTTTTATCAAGATGGCTACTTCCTTAAATAGAGAGGTCTATGATCCTAGCATATGACAAACCAATTGCTGCCAAACTGGCCAAAGAAGAAGCTCATAGTCATCGGGGTGCAGTGTAGTCTCCAGCATAAAGCGGGAAAGAGGAATAACGAATGAGTTTTCACTCAAAAACACCCCTATTTATAGGCCGTGTGCGTTCGAACCTATGCGCCAAGTGGCAGATAGTCAACGGCCTCGAATTAATAGAATGAACCTTGCATTAATCATAATGAATCTGCCACATTAAAACTGGACCAAATCCTATGTCAAAAGTCATTATTTTTTTGGCACCATACAGCGACAAAATTTTAGGAGTTTGACCCAAGCACTTTAAAAAGCACAGCCTTCAGAAATCGCTGCGGCTAAAAGCATGGAGATGAAAAGCGCACTTTATCATAATGACCCCAAGCTATTACTTCAACATTTATAGCATGCTGTCAACTGTCAGTTATCAGATGTCAGATATCTACTGTCAATTTGGTCAAAGACCGTAGCACGCAAAAAGTGCAGTCTCTATAGTACTCAAAAGGGCAGCTTCCGTAATACTCAAAGCAGCATTCAAAAAGCATAGCTTCCACAACACTCAAGAGCATAGCTCTCGTAGTATCCATAAGTACAATATTTGCCGATGGATGCCACGTGGCCTGCAAAAGCATAATGTTTGTCAGGCATAGTCGAATACGACAGAACGAGAACTTAAAGTAATGTACATATGCCATGTGTTATTGACTCAGTCATGTTTATAAACGGATGCGAACCACCCTAAATTTTAGCAACAAACGAATCTCAAAAATTACCACATGTCAGCTGACCCGTAGTCCAACAGTTCAGTTACAACAGATTCAGTTCAAAAGTAATGTGCGCAGCCTTCTTCCGCAAAAAAAATCTGTATATGCACATATGGATTGACCATTCCATCTACATATAAATAGAAAGAGCCTTCTTTCATTTTGGACTCCCAAGATTATCCACACAGAGACATACAGAGAGTCAGAGCAATCTCTCTTCGTTGTCAGATCGTCAACGGGGTAAAAGAATCACTATAGCTTTCAACCTCCACCGTCAAACTTCTCCGGAATCTATTTGTACTTAGATATTCTGTTTAGTAGTTCCCTTGTACTCTCCTTGTTCAATTAACATAAAAAGTTCATATAACTGTTGTCCATGGCGAACAAAGATATGATAGAAGAATAACATAGCGTACCCTTTTGAGCTCCGTCGGTAAATGGTCAAACCGACGGATGGCCGACGAATTTTGATCAAAAATATCCGTCGGGAAAAGCCTCATCGCTAAAAACAATTCGTCGCCAAGTTGTCGCCCAGCGACAATTTTGCAATAGATTTTTGTCAACCATACTCGTACATCTCACGACGAATGGCCAACGGATTTCTGTCAAAGCACGTATCAAAAAGTTAATGATACACGCCTTAGCGATGGCCGTATCCGTCGCTAAATGGTCGATAATTGCGTATCATAGAGTATCTGATACGTAATATCCATCGCTAATCCATCGCTAAATCGTCACTCACACATATTTTGCTCTCGTGTTGTCGTTTGTACATCCATGAACGATCAAAGAAGTAACGATCCATCGCATATTGGATGTGAAAATCTGTTTCGTAAGACAAACATAATTACTATGTAATCATGTACTCACCAATAACGTGATGTAACTAAGTTTGGGGGTACTTCGGGGCCCACCGTATAGTAACTGGTGGATCCGATGGTATAGGCCGAATGTACTTAGTATCGACCGTATCATATTAGTATCGGTCTATCGGTTTGGTATAGACCGTATCAGATTGGTATTGGCATTAGCAAATTGGTATTGTCCTATCCGATATGTACATGTATCGACCGTATAGCTAGGATTTATATTGGCCTTATCAATTCAGTATTCTGTATAGCTAGGATTCATATTGGCCTTATCGATTCGGTATTGTGAAAGGATTAGTAACAACTGTACTTGGATTTCTCTCTTCTCCAGCTAGAATACCATTGCAAGAGAGTCACTAGAGCGTAAATTTTTTTCTAAATATTGATGTTTATGAGAGTGATTGGCTAGTTACAGTAACATACATGCTTCCTTTTCCATCAGAAAAAGAGAGATTGAAAGTAATAACATATAGAGTTGAATTTTAGAAGAAGAACTCTTGTTATTCTCCCAAAACATAACTCTATATGTTATTTCTTTCAATCTCTCCTTCCTGATGGAAAAAGAAGCATGTATGTTACTGTAACTGGCCAATCACTCCCGTAAATATCAATATTTAGGAGATTTTTTATGCTCTCGTGACTCTCTTGCAATGGTAACCTAGCTCGAGAAGAGAGAAATCCAAGTACAGTTGTTACCAAACCTTCTACCATACTAATTTGATACTGCTGATACTAATCCGATACGCCGATACCTATCGGACATGGCCGATACCGAATTGATACGGCCAATATGAATCCTAGCTATACGGCCGATACATATCGGATAGGACGATACCAATTCGCTAAGACCAATACCAACCGATTCGGTCGAAACTAATAAGTACCTACGATCGAGGAGGTTGACCCGATGGTACATCCATGTACAATCAACGAAATAACGATCCCTTGCAAATTGGATGTGAAAATCTGTATTGTAAGACAAACTAAACATAATTAGTTCGATACCGATACCAATACAGATTCTGATACTCAATGAAATATTTCGATACCGATAACGATTGGTGGTGGGACGAGCCATAATCCGTTGACGGAGGCTTCCCCGTCAAAGGATTCTGGCTCGCTCTACCAAGTAATTTTTGGTTTTGGTTTTGGTTTTGGTTTCGGTTTGGGTTTTGGTTTTGGTTTCTGTTTCGGTTTCGGTTCCTGTTTTGGTTTCAGTTTAGATTATTCGATTTTGGTTTTGGTTTTAGTTTTGGTTTTGGTTTTTGTTTTGGTTTTGGTATTGGTTTCGGTTTTGATTATTCGATTTTGGTTTTGGTTTTTGTTTTGGTTTTGGTTTTGGTTTTGATTATTTGGTTTTGGTTTTGGTTTTGGTTTTGGTTTCGGTTTTGAATATACTAAATTCGATTTGGTTTCAGTTTTAAAAAAATTCGGTTCGATTTCGGTTTTGAATATACTAAAATTTATTATTTGATTTCGGTCCAAAGTTTATATATACTCCTCTATATATACTCCTTTATATATACTCCTATATATATATATATATTTTTTTTTTTTTATATATATATATATATATATATATATATATATATATATATCTGTGTGTGTGTATGTATGTGACGAATATATGTGTGTGTGTGTGTTCCGACCCCCACCCCCACCACCGCCGACCCCATCTCCCAACCTCGGCCCCAATCCGATGCACTACCCTGCCGCGACCCCCACTCCAACCACTGTCGAACCCGGCGCCCCCGACACCCGCCACCCCCGCGGCCTTCACCGTCGCCCCGGCCCCCATCCCCTGTACTACGCCCCCTCCCTCCCGCGAGCCCTACTCCCACCACTCCCTCACCCCACCCCACATGGACCCCCCTCCCCCCTCGGCCTCCCCCACCTCCGGGTCCCCTCCGTCCCCACCCCCGCGGCTTCCACCCCCCCCCCCCCCCCCCCCGCGGCCTCCCACCACAGCCGACTACCAACCCACCACGGCTCCCCTTTGTCCCCCACCCCCGCGGCCTCCATCCCTCCCTCCCGGCCTCCCACCACAGCCGACCACCCACCCCCCACCACGGCTCTCCTCCGTCCCCCCCTCCCGCCGGCTACCTCCGCCCCCTTTCCCACAGACCACCAAACGAGAGAGAGAGAGATAGAGTACCTTTGGGAGAGAGCTCTAAGAGAGAGAGGGGAGAGAGAAATATTTTGGCTCGAATGAAATTTTCTGCCCCTCCACCCCCGTCGGTTCAATTTATGTCAGGGCTGGCTATTTAGCGACGGACTGTCGACAGATATATCCGTCGCTATGTAGTAGTAAAATTTCCCACGAATTTTTATATATTTTCTCGCCAGCTGAGTAACTACGTAACGACGGCTACAGTTTTCGTCGCTAAAACTCATCAGCTGGGCGACGAACGATCCGTCGCTACGTAGTCGTCCAATTTTTTGTGATTCTTTTAACATTTTCCCACGCAAATATTGACTAAGTAGTGACTACCTAGCGACGGCTACATTGTCCGTTGTTATTTCACCGACGCCTTATCGACGGGTGTGCGACAACTTTTTACCCTTAAAAGAAAAAAATATTGCCTGTGATTAGACGGTAAATTGTCAGTATATAGTCGGGAGTCCGTCGCTAGTAGCAACGGACTTAATTTGTCGCTAATAGGTCGTCGCTAAAGCGATAAATTTTGGTAGTGTTTGTCGTAGTTTTAATTTTTGAAGCGTAGCATTAATCAATTTCTCAAACAAGTTTCATAATTGTGTTCTAAACAAGTCTACCTTCATTTTGTTGTATTATGTACCACTCAACATGTTTTCTTATACTATATTTTTTATGTACAATTTTTGGATCAAAATGTTCATTATAGCCTTCGTCATAAATTTAATATATTTTTCAATTCTGATTTAAGGCCCAAACCTGATCCAAATATTTCAACCTAATATATAGTTTTGACCTATTTTGAGCCTAGGACACACATGTCAATGGCGTCACACTCAATCGAGTTTCTATATGTTATTTATTTTCAAATGACACACAAGACCCATTAATTAGACTTTTGTGGCCTATTTTGGTTCAATAAAATCTACCAGCCTAGAACTAGTCCAACTAGCCATGGTTGAGCCTAAGATAGGTTACCAATACATATTAGGATGAATTTAGATTGATTTTTAGAAAATTTTGTACATCCATAATAGATTTAAACCAACCTAAGAGTGACTTTCCAAATTAGGAAACTATTTAAATTCATTGAGATATATCTTAGTGAAACTTTTGATTGGTCAATCAAATCTCCACCAAATCTTACCAAACCAATTTTAATGAATCCTTATATTTTAAGCAATCCTTGGTCGGCCCTATATCTTCCTAGAATCTCCAAACTGAGCATACATCTTCGTCTTTCTTATTTTTGCACTTTTTATTCCAACCACCAAAAATCCATCTTCACGAACACCTCCAACCCTTATGCCACCTTCATATTGACCCTAGGATCCCCCTAACACCCTAGCACCTTCCCGAGGAGCCTCAGTCCCTATTCTGTCGCCACAACGCGTGGAAGGTACCCAAAGTCGGCCGAACTTGTGCTGAATTTGATACAACAGGTATGCTCACTTATACACGAGGTTTGATCCATATTCCGATGTCCATTTCTTAAAAAACCAAAACTAATTGAAAGATATGTGTGTCTAATTTATGTCCAATTGACCATCCGCGTGGTTCTTCACAATTTGTTTGGGATGTCTGTTTTATGAAAATGTGTCCAAACAGAACCAATTCTTTCGTGTGTGGGTTTTTGGCAACTTGTGGACCACTTAAACCCCTCTTGAATTTATGGTAAGACTCTAGACATCCTAAGCTTTATATTGAATATATTTTTGTACTATTTAGATGAGATTTAATATTTTAATAAAATTTGAGTTGTCGTATTATTGTCAGATCACCGAAAAACATAGGATCTATGTGTTAAATCGAATTGAAACTTGATGAGACTTATCTAAATTGATTATTGAGCATAATTTGGTATGAAAAACATATTTTTAACTATTTCACATTAATTTTCAAGAATTAAATGTTGTTAAAAAATTATGGCTTTGAGACCAAAATTGGGAAGCAAGTAAATGACTATTGATGTAGAATCAATATGAGATATCAGTAGCCATTTTTTTATGAATAGAATACACTAAATATTATTATAAAATATTTTTAACTATTTTTTCCTATAATTAAATAAGATATTTTTATGTTATTAAAATACTGCTTTATTGGTTATATTTAAAGGTATATATGTTAGATTGAGTCGGTTAGTTAATATGACTAGTTTTTGGCATATAAATATTATTGGTCTATATATGGTAAGTCCATATATGGTATGTCATAGATGTGTCATTGATTGGTAGATGTATATTCTAGGAGAACGTGACGAAGTTGACGGAGGATATCGAAGTTGGACCGCAGTACGCACAGTTGCAGGAGACATGCAAGTATACCTTGCCAACTTGTACAGTATATTTTATATGCATGTCCTCTATTTTTTTTGTTCTTTTTATGATATTTGTCAGATTCATGTTGCTTACTTCCATTCTTGTAATACGTGCACATATATGATTTCTATTTTATCTTTCATTACCATACATATTGGTCTTCATGTTAATGTGTGCCTTGAGATAGAGTTCCCTAGTCCAACGCCACTATTCCCTTGACTTGACATAACAAGACTTGACTTGAGTATGACTTGACTTGAGATATTATATAGAGTATGAGCGCTTGCCTTGGTTATAGTCTACAGGATTGACTTGACCTTTATACTAGAATTGGCTACTTGACCATCTCGATCGGGAGTGCCTGTGTTACCACCACTTTTCAGAAGAGGAGTATTTTCAACTTTTTCCTAATTCTTGTTATTAGTATGAATAATGGTATTGACATTATATTTAGAGTGATAAATCTATTTTACAAAACTAGTAATTATATTTTTAGATTAATTATTTATAATAATTAAATATAGTGCATATGCTATATTATTGCATATGATTAGTGGTTTTCTATTAGTTAGAATAGTTATTAGTGACTCTAAAGGACCTAAACCAAGTTGTCAAGACCACCTAATTAAATAATTATGACTAGCCTAATTAAACTTTAGTTAGCCTCTAGTTAGACTAGCAAGATTAATTAGGAAGTTAGGCTAAACACCTAATTAGGGAGTATGAATTTTTTCCTAAACTTGTCATGACTAAAGAAAGGGACTTGATGGACTTTTTTCCCGAGCAAAAAACTCCAAACCCTAACATTATGACCAACAACCTCTGCTACTTAAGGAGACATCTTCTTCTTCTTCCTCCTATCATTCAAAACCCTAATCCTAATTTAGAAACATTCTCCAAATTATTCCTACGACCAAAACTCATCTAAAATAGCCCAAATTTGTTCCATTCTCTTTTCCTTGGAGAGTAGAAGACTCTAGAAGCAAAACATTGGAGGTGGGAACAATTGGAGCTTGGGAGCTTTTGGATTTTGGAGCCATTTTATTGAGAATCCATCTCCCAAAAGGTAAAATGCATTCTAAAACCTTTTTTGTATTAAATAGTATAGAGGCATCAAATACGAACCCCCATGCATTAGGGTTACCCATGGTGAAGAGTTTTGACTCTTCTTCATCTATTTGGAGATTTTTCCTTTGTATTTTAACCCATTTTGGGGAAATATGAGAATAGCATTTATAGGGTTTGTGAATAGGTTTGTTAGGTCATGTTTGTGATTTAGAACATGTGGTTATGCTTTGGGTCAAGTTTGGATCCATTTGGAGTGCGTATGGCGTCTCTAATCTCCTCTAATCTATCAAGCAATCAAAATTCCATGAGCAAACTAACTTATACTATAACTTAAGAATTTCTGATAAATTATGTAAAGTACGATCATTCGTCACTCCGAAATAAGAAGGGACGAGAAGCAATAGTACGTGAAAGCAAAGGAAGAATAATAAAGAGGAAATATTAAGTTCAAGGACTGTAGAGAGATTTTTAAAAGATTTGTCAAGTAGTTATCGATTGAGATTCCTAAGGGTTAAGTCATATTCGCAGGCCCGCTCGGTACAGTAATATAACTGAAACGGCTAACTCGACCTGCATGGACCACCAAAAAAATATGTAATGCCCCAGTCCCAAAAGACGTAGGACTAGGAGGCATATACATGCCAGCTACGTATCGAGAGGACTCCAGCCCAGCTCGAATACGTATAAGTTGTCTGGTTTTCTAAATCAATCTATTAATTCAGCTAATATTTATCTTAATCCACGAAAAATAAACTCTTGTATAAACCAAGTATACTAATGCTAGTCAGACATGAGCAAACCGGTTCCTACAAGTAACAAAAAAAGATAATATACAATAAAGTGGACCAAACTTTAATGCAATTATCTTGAACAAGCTTCTGAAGAAGAAATAAGCTTCGAAAACTAGGCTATACAGCAGCATGATCGAAGTAAAATAAAATATGAAATTGGACAAATATGAAAAGATATGAACTAAATATAAATAGCTGAAATCTCGGAGAAACAATCATCAATCCTCCAATATATTCTACCTCGATAACTTCAACTAATACCTGAAGAGATCACCAGGTCCTCAGGGGACTAGCAAGATACATAATATATAAGCCAAAATGTAGCAGTATAACATATGCAGAGAAATAAGAAATAATCAAGGGAAAGTCAACAGAGGCACAATCGACTAAGACACCAAGATCTAAGACACAAGGAACCTAAGACACTGGCATGCCATACAAGAAGTGGCTAACAGGTCAAAGCTATAAACTTTAGTCAAGGCAAGAACTCCCAATCTATAGTGTCTCAATCGTAGTCAAAGCAAGCACTCCCAATCGAGACGGTAGCCATTCCTAGTATCAAAGTCGAATAATCCTATAGACCGTAGTCATGGTAAGCACTCACAATCTATAGAATATCAAAGTCAAGTCCTACTCGAGTAGACAACATGCATATAAACAATACTGTACAAGCAGGCAAGGTATACTTGCCTAGTGGTAGCAAAATATCTTGTAAACAACTCATCAAATCAAAGAGTCTCGAAATATGAAATCTCGCAAATGCCTCCGAATGCTAAAACAGACATTGCCAATATTTCCAAAATATGCAAAGTAGCTACGATAGCCTACCCATAAGTTCAATTCTGGATACAGGGGCAAAACGTAATTTCGAGTTAAAAGGGTGTCAACAGTTGGATCCACTTTGTACCAAAAAATGTGCCAGAGCCTATGGTCTCTAAAGTCATCAAACGACATGTCTACGGATCCGGTTTGATGATACGATCCCAACGATATGTCTAAAGTTGAATTCCGATGGGCCGTGCGCTGTCATACCCCAGAAACAGAATACTGGAAAGCGGGGGATAGACACAGCCAGCTACGTACATTGAAGTGCAACCTACCTCACAATACGGTCACGGCTATCTAGATGCACGAGGATTTATCTACAAGCCAACAGTCTCTTATGTTCAAGAACAAGCCTAGTGTCTCAATCTTAAGCAAACAAATAATTGTTACAAGATGTTAGATCATCAGACATACAAAGTAAGGCATCCTAAACATTACATATTCAGATGATCATGAAGCTAGTAATATAAAATGCAAAGACTAGCAAGAGTTAAGTGATACATGATCAACCCTAGGATTTGCCAATCATGTAACAGCCCTTAGGCAGACAGAAATTAAATTTCAACACGAGCTAACACTTGTTCGGCGGCTAAACGCCTCAAAAGAATAATCTACAATAGAGTGGAAGAGCAAAATAAGAAAACCCACTCGTTGTCAGGGTTACGTCTAGTGTTCACCATCTGGCTGGAAGGCTGGAAGATCCTCGGGTGCTACTCCAAAATCTGGCCATACAAAACTAGCTGGGTCAGAACCCAGAAAGAGCAAGTGCCACAAGGGAGACTCTACTAAGGAACTAAAACCAGCATATTATAAATCGAAGAACAGATAAAAGATCATCATTAAATAACATGAAAGACAAAGCTAAAGGACGAGCTAGCTTGCATTAGGAAAATAAGAGGTGGAATATGATTCCCATGTTAATCATGAGGCAATAATTCAATCTCGGCCAATCAAGCCCTACGGCTTGCTATCATTAGCTAACTAGGAATGTCACAGAGCTAGTTACTAACAAGATGCAATTGAGATGTTACCGCAGTCACAAGCCCTGCAGACTATATAGGTTATCTAGGCGGAGGTTACAAGAGTTTATCAAGAATTAAGAGAATTTTAGTTGACTTGGAGTGCAATATATGACAGTGTGCTGGAAATGTGCCCTACTTGTCGGCAGGTAACAAGTCCACAGGTATGGCTGGGATAGCAGGATCGCCTGTAACTGGGAAATCTCTCTATATGAACTACTTGATCAATCTAGTCATTAACGTAGTTAGACTCATTATGAATCCCTGACCGTGGTTACTAGGAATCCATATCCTAGACATGATACAAGACAAGACAAGTAGCTTGTACAGGCACAATCAACCACGGAGTCAAGACAAGAGTTACACTTAGTAAGCCAGGATTGGTTGTCACAACAACAATCAAGATTGTACATATCATGTCAGGTTTACTTGTCATGTCAATAGTACTTGTTAGGAGTGTGCCTCGACGGGCCACAATAAAGATTATTAAGACGGGATCATATTATCATGTTCAAGCAAGTTACTAGCTCAGATTACCAAGTTGTCAAGTCGGGTCGTCACAATTTAGGTCAAGAATATAAAATATGCCACGAAGATCAAAAACTAAGATTGAAATTATCAGTCGCATATGAGCTCCAGTTGAGATAAAATATGAAGATTCTTGAAGCCAAGACAAAGATCTATAACTTTCATGGTTTGAGTTTTACGAGATTTTGGCAATAAAACAGCTTAAATAGACAAAAATAGCCATTCGCGTGCGGGCGCACAGCGGGCGCGGGGCGCGAGACATGGCGCAAGCACGCGACAAAAAATTGTGCAGGCGTTCGGTGCACAAAATGTACAGCATGCGAGTGCACGGCACGCAGGGCGTAGAGGCACGACGTACAGGCACACGGTATACGAAACGTCTAGCACGCGGGTGCACGGCGCGCAGGGCGCAGAGGCACGTCGCACGGTACACGAAATATGCAGCGCGCGATTGTATGGCACCCAGATCACGGGTGCACGGCGGAGGTGCACGCGGCACTGTTCATTGTCCCAACAACACCGAAGGTGTGGGGAACTCATGAACACGAAAAATGCCATAACTTCTTCATACAAAGTCGAAATCAAGCGGTTCAAAAGCCAAAATTGGGTAGAATAAAATTCTCTATAATTGGGAACCATTAGATTTCAGAAATAACAAACTTTAAGAGATCAAAACAAAGAAAAACGAGAAAACTCATAAAACTTAGATCTACAAAAATCTATCTATCAAAACAAAAAATGTCAATTTCTAAAAAGGCTTAGATTCAAGCAAGAAAGAGAATGAAACAATAAAACTTGAGATCCATGACGAAGAAGTTGTACTTGCCAAGGGCTTGGTAGGTGGGAGGAGTAAATGAAGAAGAAGAAGATGAAAAGTAAATGGTGATAATAAAGGAGAGGGAGGAGTTGGTTTTTATACTAGTCCTCTTCATCTCAAACCAACCCAAACCAAGCCAAGCCAAGCCAAGTCAAGTTGAACCAAACCAAATATAAACCAGACAAGTTTAAGAAAGATAAGTCAAAATATGGGTCAGCTGACAAACGTCGAAAATCCGTACACGTATACTGAAGATACGTATAACAGAAAATGGGAGTGACAACTCAACCCACCTTAAAAGAATTTCATCCTCAAAATTTAATCAAGAGGCTAGAGGTGTCAGGGCAAGCTGCACTAATACTGGCAATCTATGACTAGCAGCCAATCAAACAATCACTCATGTAAGAAAAAAATTAAAAGCATAAACATAAGGACGACATTATACCTGATGAGTCAAATAGGTGTAGATATCGCGATCGGATATCATCCTCATGTTCCCAAGTTGACTCACCCAAAGAGTGATGATCCCAACCAACATGGACTAAACTAATAGTCATGTTCTTCAGTATCTTCTTCCTTCGGTATAATATGGATACGGGCCTTTACTCATACGAAAGGTTGGTACCAAAAACCAATTCTGAATGATCAAGAATATGGCTCGGATCTGAGATATGCCGTCGAAATTGGGATACATGGAATACGTCATGTAACTCACGTAATGACAGCGAAAGAGCAAGACGATAGAAAAAATAACCTAATCGCTCGAAAATATCAAACGCCCTATATACCTAGGACTAAGCTTTCCCTGTACGCCGAATCGAATAACGCCATAGGTAGGCGAGATCCTAAGGAATACGTGGTCGCCGATAGAAAACTCAAGAGGGCGTCGATGAGAATCGGCCTATTGACGCTGACGATCTTGTGCTACACGAAGATGATCCCTAACTTGTCTGACCACCTCAATAGTCTGAGTAACTATTTCTGGACCAAGTATTTGCCTCTCAACGGCATCGTCCCAGGCTAAAGGTGATTTGTACTTCCTACCATACAGTGGCTCAAATGGTGCCATCTGGATACAGGCCTGAAAACTGTTATTGTAGGAGAACTCCACCAGATATAGGTAACCTTCCTACGAACCACCGAAGTCAAGTATACAGGATCGTAACATATCTTCAAGAGTTTGAATCATGCGCTCTGACTGACCATCTGTCTGTGAATGATAAGCTAAACTAAACTTGAGATGAGTCCCCAAACTCTCTTGAGATCTCCGCCAAAAGTGCGACGTAAATCTCGAATCTCTATCGGATACAATATTGACTGGAACTCCATGTAATACTATCTGCCGAAGGTACATCTCTGCAAGTTGATCCGTCGATTGACCAATTCTAAAAGGAAAAAAATTAGCTACTTTAGTGAGTCGGTCAACTATAACCCATATTGCGCCTCTCCCAGCTGGGGATTTAGGTAACCCATTTATAAAATCCATGGTAATATGCTCCCATTTCCATTTTGGGATCGGTAAAGGTTGAAGAAGTCCAGCTGGTCACTGATGTTCAGCCTTAACCTGTTGGGAAACTAAACAACGAGAGACAAACTGAGTTATCTCCCTCTTCATGCTATTCTACCAGAAATACTGACGAAATACATTTTCGTGCTACCGAGATGAATTGAATATTGTGAATTATGAGCCTCTGCCATGATCTCTTGCCTGATATAACCACTTGGTCCACAAAGATGCCTTCCATGTCGGAGTGTGCCATCTTTGGAAATGCATAACTCTTCTCTTCGTCTTGCTTCATTTTCTTCCCTATGCCACTGAATCTTAGAATCCATGGATTGAGCAATCTTAATTCTCTCAACTATGTTGGACTGAACTTGTATACTGGCCATCAATGCCACGTTGGTCGGAAGAACTATCTTTATTCCTATCTTCTGAAGATCTGCTAATAACATGAATTGTGTTGTTACAAAATAAGTATATGCTCTTCTGCTCAATGCATCAACAACTACGTTAGCCTTTCCAGGATGATATTGCAGGTTGATGTCATAATCCACTAATAATTCTAGCCATCTTCTCTGACGTATGTTAAGATCCTTCTGGATAAGCACATACGGAAGACTCTTGTTGTTAGTGAAAATTGCTACACGATCTCCATATAAGTAATGTCTCCAAAGCTTAAGTACAAAAACCACTGCTATTAACTCCAAGTTGTAGGTTGGGTAATTCCTCTCATGATCACGAAGCTGACGTGACGCATAAGCTACTAACTTGCCATGCTGCATTAAGACGCATCCTAATCCTCTGCCTGAAGCATCATAATAAACTGAGAATCTTCCACTCCCATCTAGAAGCATGAGAATTGGTGCGGTCATCAATCCTTGCTTTAATTTCTTGAATGAACTCTGACACTCTGCTGTCCATGTAAACTATAAATCCTTGCGGTCAACTGCGTCAAGGAAGCTAAAATCTAAGCAAAGTCTGATACAAATCGTCGGTAATAGCCCGCTAATCATAGAAAATTGCAAACTTTTGCGACGGTACTAGGTACTAGCCATGTCTCTATATCCACCATCTTCTAGGGGTCCACTTCTACTCCACCTCTTGTGATAATATGGCCTAAGTACGAAATACGATCAAGCAAAAATTTGTACTTGCTCAACTTCGCATACAACTGGTGCTCTTTAAGAATCTGAAGGGCTACTCGGAGATGTTGCTCATACTCTGCTTCATTCTTGCTATAGACTAAGATATCGTCTATAAATACTATCACAAACTGATCTAAATAGGGTGTGAATATGCGATTCATGAGATCCATGAATACTGCTGACGCATTGGTCACTCCGAATGGCATAACGAGAAACTTCCAATACCCGTATCTAGATCTGAATGCCATCTTCGGGATGCCTTGCTCTCTGACTCTGATCTGATGGTACCCCGAACGTAAGTCAATCATCGAGAATATTGTCGCTCTACTAAGTCGATCGAATAAGTCATCTATCCTTGGTAGGGGATATATGTTCTTGATTGTTACAAAATTCAAGGTACAATAATCAACACATAATATTGATGTACCATCCTTCTTCTTTACAAGAAGTATCGGGGCTCCCCAAGGTGATCCATTAGCACGAATGAATCCCTTGGTTCTGAGTTCTTTAATCAACTTGTACAGGATCTCTAATTCTGATGGTGCCATTCTGTAGACTCTTTCTGATACTGGTGTCGTCCCTGGAATCAAATCAATAGTAAACATTATCTCTCTTGCGGCATACCTGGACGCTCTTCGGGAAATACGTCAGGAAATTTTTCTACTACTCTAGGAAACTGAACTGCTTCAGCTACTGCCATCCGCAAGATCGGCATAGAAGGTTTTACTTCGCCTCTGGAAAACGAAAACTCCTCTTCGCCAGGAATACCAAAAATAATCATGCCAATATGGCAGTCTATTCTTGCATACTGATCCTTCAGCCAATCCATTCCTAGGACCACGTCATAGTCGGTCATCGAAAATTCTATCAATCTATCGGGAAACTTTCTACTGCTAACTACGATTCGATACGAAGAAAAGACTCTATCTACTCCAACAAGACCGATACCAGTAAGTATATTGAGCCTTACTGATAATGACTCAGGCTCCAGTCCTATTCGTATTGCGAATCATGCAGACATAAATGAATGTGATGTACCCGAATTAAATAATACTGATGCTAGAAAAGAGTTAACGAGAATGGTACCAACTGTAGAAGCATGAAAAATGAGGAATATTGCTTTTAATCCCACATCGAAAAGGAGAAGAAGAGAGGTCTTATTCCACCCTATATATAGAGCCCTGTTGCCTCCTTTGAAAAGGGCACCAAAATAAATAAAGAAAAGGGAGCCCCTTATATAGGGAGCCCGTTCGAGCCACAAAAAGTTGCAGTAGTTCTTCTCTTCTTCTGGGTTGGCTGCAAGTTCTTCACTCGCTATCAAGGCAAGAAAAAGTTGGATTCTGAGTACTATGCACCTTCGCGGGCTAGTACAAAGAACTCCAAGGCGGCACGAGCTATCCTCCATCAACGTGCTATGCTAGCAGCAAAACCAGAAATGAGCATTAAAAGTCATACGCATAGTTGATGGTAAGCTGTACAGGGTTGACTCAAGTGCTTTGGCACCCGGAATGAGTCAACTCTCAAAGTCTTCCTTCCACTTGGGTGCATTTCATGCTCTAGAACCAAGTCAGGGGACAAATCTTGTAATGTCAAACCTATGCGCCCATGTGGGCTAGGCGCATAAAGTGGGTTCCACTCGCAAGACGTGCTCCTCTTCTACTTATGATCTGGGCGCATTTCAGGCGCTGGAACTTGATTATGGGGCGCATCACTCATACACTCACCCTAACGCCTGGCTTTGCTATGCGCCTGAAGAGGGTACGAGTGTCACTCATACACTCACTGTGACGCTTGGCTTTGCCATGCGCATGAAGAGGGTATGAGAGTCAACATATCCTCACATGATTTACGTAATATGATCATTCACAAACGTAGATCGGGAGAGACGACCATCATGCACAACTAGCCCCCTCACGGGACATACTTGTGCTACGGTCGCCATCAACTGCTGCTGCCGTAAGACAGTGGCTCCACCACTAAGGCAGTATGTGTTCTAGCAGTTACAACATGCTGTGCTTGTCCGACATAGTCTCGAAAACATGATGCCAATTAAAGACTTTGTAATAGCCTACTCTCAACTAGGCCCATCACTCAGATGTCTCAGCTAGCCGTGTGGTCTCAGCTAGCCGCGTCGTCTCAATTCAGCGTATTACTCTCCCAGCGCATCACTCCGCCACGTCAGTGTGAATCACTTCCTCGTCAACGCACAAGCGCATATGCCAGCCTGGGGCTCTTCCATCATAATAAGGCTTAGGCACATCAAACCCAAACCATGCATTCAATTTGGCACTCGATGTCGTCTTGTAGAAGAATACTACCAGCAAGCGGCTTGAACGTAAACTACTATGTCCATTCCAACTCGACGAATCTCAGTCTTCTGAAGGAGTTCACCATCAAAGCTTCTTCGAACAAGGAGAACCATCACCCACAGTACAACATCTCGCCAAGGAGGAGGATCAGTCGAATCCATCTTCGTCAAGAAGTTAAGGGAGAGACAACAAAACTATCTCAAACTGTTGCTATTTATAGGCCAGGGCAAATCAAACCCATGCGCGAAGTGGTAACCTTTCCGAAGTTAGTGCAATGAACTTGTATTAACGGTGATGAACCTATCCCTTCAAAATTAGCTTAGTCAACATGTACAATCAAAACATTAGGAACTCAACAGCCAAACCAATGAATATGCATCATACAACAGACGTGCCCATCAGTACCAAGCGTCTCGTAAGGATTCGCCACATGCGTCCCTATGCGCCTAGTGGAACGTAGGGCATAGCGCCCACTCAAAAGCTCTTCACCCGTCAAGAGCATTAAATGCTGAAGTCTAAGACGACAGCAGCCATACCTCGATGACAGAGCAGCAACAGCTTTTGCAGAAAATAAAGCGCCGCTGACGTCAGCATCATCATTAATCTCCTCTGTCGGTTATTAGCCACATGGCCGACCAATCACTCGCAGGCGCCTCCGCAGCCATGCGCCCGAAGATGTGCATGCCCTTCAAAAGCCATGCACCTCTGACTTATTTCTGATCACAGAAGTTAAGCCGTTGCATGTGTCTCTCCTGCCATGTGTCCAAAACATGTGCCTCAAAAGCCATGCGCCCAAACCGGTTCGTGATTCCTAAAGATTATGAGCTAAATCTCCTCGTGCGTCGAATCCCAGGAGTAGCTCATCAGATCCCTCTCTACCAAATTTGAGATCTTTAGGCCACGGACATGCACCACGTGTCCCTTGACTCAGTTCAATCCACGAAGGGTCCTAACCACCAAAGATCTCAGCAACCGAAGAATCCTTTCAGTCGCCACGTGTCAGCTCTTCTATAGCACCACAGGCACAACAGAAAGGATTCAATCCCTAAATTAGGGTACATCAACCATGCGCCCCTCCAGCATCAGCAACGTGGGGTTTTCCCGACCAGACGCATCCGACATATGCGCTCATGAGCAGCTCAACCTGCTGCTTATAAATAGAGGGATCATTTCTTTCTTACAGACACACACAGACAGATAGTCGAAGACAGAGAACGAGGTCATCAGAGTTACAGAGACGTACGTCTACTCACAGGGATCGGAAGAGGCACTCAACGTCTTCTTCCTCCTCCGTAAGCTCCGGCATCCATAGCAACCCAGACCTTTAGAGAACCTAAGATTGTCATCAGATCGTCAACGGAGTCAATGCATTACCACTCGTTCCATCAACACAGGACCCAGATAAAAACAAAAGTGTAATCCTAGGACTATATCTAAGTCCTACATTGTAACACTGTTCTGTTTGTAATTGAAATTCCAATTCAATAATTTTAATGGCAAACAAGCTGGCAACTCTGTTGGGGACCTCTTTCTCCTTCGATGAGAAAGTTGTGTTGCAATCTGACGATATGAAGGTGGGCTCCTTCCACAAGATACTAGTTGTATGCCTTAATCAACAAGCGCATGAGGAGTTCATCTCTGAAGGCAGCACAAGTCCTTCGAAGCGGTTGCCGAAGCCGAAGAAGACTCGCCAGGCCTGGGTCTGCAAGGTGGAGACCCCTGGCACCATCACTAAAGGGGATACGCCGATGCAGCCTACCCTTCTCGTTGACGTCCTCAGTAGCCACGATGTGCCCGCGGATGCAGCACATCTCTCGGGAAAACATGGTGCTGACCATATTCCCCAACCATCTTCTTCTCAGTCAAGGAAGATTTACCAACGGAGCAGGAACGCATCTAACGTCCTGCGCATGAACTCTGGTGCAACGCAGAAGGCCTCTGTCTTCGATAGACTCACTCGCTGTCATGGCGAGGATAATTTGGACTCTAAGTACTATACGCCCCAGCGGGCTGGTACGAAGAAGTCCAAGGTGGCACGGGCCATGCGTCTCAAACGTGCTATGCCGACGGCAAACCAGAAGCATGCGCTCACAATCATACGTGCTGTTGATGGTAAGCTGTACAAAGTTGACTCGGGTGCTTCTGCGCCAGAAACTAGCCGACCCTCAAAGTCCTTGTCTCACTTGGGCACATCTGCTGCATTCGTAACCAAGTCGACAAATTCTTTGGTCTTGAACCCCCGCGCCTACCTTGGTTGTGCGTCTGAGGCTGGTTCAAGTCACTATAAATATGGTTCCCCCACTATTGATCTGGGCGTGCCTTATGCGCTGGATCAGGGGGCGCGACATTCACTTGATCACCCCGGCTTTTGGCCTTGCCATGCGCCTGATGGGGGTGTAAAGGTGGCACTCTCCTCTAACAATTTGCGTAATGTGATCATTCACAAACGTCGATCAGGAGAGTCGGCCGACAAGCACAATGCGCCCTCAGAGGGCACACATATGCCGTGGTCACCATCAACTGTTATTGCAAGACAGCAGTCCCACCACAAAGGTAGTCTGTGTTCCGGCGACTACAATCGTCAATACCCCTCCGACGTCGCCTCGGAAAGAAGGTGTCGATTGAAGAAAAGCCAAAACTAAAGGTTGCTTCTTATAACGTAGTCTCTAACTCCTCATCAATCCAAAAAGCGACTGGCAACTCCTCGTTCTCATCCAAGAGCCAGCCGCGGAAGACTAAGGTGACTGTCCCATCCTCAGGAGTGTTTGAAGGCACCCGGGCGAGAAAGAATATTTCGAAAGAAGTAATAGCTGGGAGTATTCAAGCCCTTGTTGATTCTCCTTCCGAAGACGAGTATATCCTCCAAAGCATTACTGGGGGTAGCCAGAATGAAACTCCAGGAGAAGCGACTCTTTTACAGGAGAGCGAGGCTGAGAGTGAAGCTTCAACCGATCCATCCACTTCCAGTCACGTCATGACAGTATACATGACAGGAGGTGGTGATACGAAGTATGATGATCTGCCAGCAGACCTCGTTCAGCACATGGATACTTTGGAGGGAAGACTCAAAACCCTCTCTGCCTCCATGCAAACATTGATTCAAGCAGTGTTCGAGATACGGTCAGCTTTGGCCAAAGCACCTTCCACCAATCCTGACCCAGGACCTAACGCGGAATCAAGTGTGCCCCTTCAACAGCCATACTTGAATACTGATTGTCGCGAAGCACCTCGGGTATCAGAACCTTTAAATGTACAACTCCAGGCTGTTCTACCTTCTCCGACTCCCAGTTCTACGAAGGACGTGGTTGTGATGATCAGGGACTTGCGTTAGCACTTCGAGTCAAAGAACAGACACGAGGAGCGCCAGAAGATGGGGATCCCACAACCATACCCCTTCGAATGGAACAAAGTGGTCTATCCTCCCAAGTATAAACCATAAACGTTGACGCCATTACGTTTTGGGCCAGACAATTCATGTCATCTCCCGAGTCAATCCACTCAGGGTTCTCATGACAAAGTTGGGATCATTGAACTCCCGACTAGCTATACGGGCAATCCTGTTGACACCGTATAACATGGTATTTGTTCTACAAAAAGCCGTCAAGGATCAAGCCCTAGCCGACTTTTTAGCCGCGCACCCCATCCCAGAGTCCTGCAGACTCTATGAGGACATCTCGAATGAGGTCCAAGAATCAAACGTCACCGAAAAAAGCTCCATCTGGCAGGTGTTTTTCGATGGGGCTTCGAGAACAGGCCCCAAAGGCCAAATCATCGTCGAAGTGGTGGTGGTCTTAGTCTCCCCCGATCAGCTGGTCATCCAACGCGCTTACTTCCTTTCAGAGCCGTGCTCCAACAATGTTGCCGAGTACAACGCTCTCATCATGGGACTCCAGCTGACGCAATAGCTGGGGGTGGATCATCTGAAAGCTTATGGCGACTCAAAACTCGTCGTTAATCAAATTCGAGGACAGTATAAAGTTTGTCATGAAGATCTGGTTCCTTACCATAAAGCTGTATTGAATATTATTTCAACCTTCACCAAGTTCTTTATAGAACACGTAACTCGGCTACAAAACCTGGAGGTTGACGCTCTGGCTGGCCTTGCAGATTCACTAGCACCACCCCTCAGGACTCAAAATTATATCAGATAATTGGTCAAGACTTGGTCTGTCCTAAAAACAACCTATGCTCACAAATGGCCCATGCCAAGACGACAAGTGCCGGTATTAATGTCCGAGACTGTAGATTTTCGTTCATCGACTTCTCGGTCTATGGAATCCTCCCAGAAGACCCGAAAGAAGCCGTCTCGGTCAGAAGGCATTTCTTTTAATTTTATTATGATACAACAACTAAAATGCTATACCGACGGTCCTACGATGGACTTCTCCTTCGATGTCTATCCAACGAAGAAGCAGCCGAAGTCCTTCGGGAATCTCATGATTGGACTTGCGGGGCTCATCAACCTGGCCCTAAATTATAGGATCGACTGCGATGCATGGGTTAGTACTGGCCAACAATGGCAGCTGTTACCGTCGACTATGCTAAAAATTGCCATGCTTGCCAACTTCACGCCGACTTTATCCATACACGATCGGAACCTCTACATCCTATGATCACCTCTTGGCCCTTCGAAGCTTGGGACATGGACATTGTGGGACCTATCACCCCTCCTTCATCGAGGGGACACTGCTTCATCCGAGCCATCACCGACTACTTCTCCAAATGGGCAGAAGCAGTTCCACTGACGGAAGTAAAAAGCTCTAGGGTGATCAGCTTCATTAAGCATCATGTCATCTACCGTTTCGGGGTACCCTGTAGGATTATCCATGATAATGGTCCACAGTTCATCAGCCACGTTTTTAGCAGATTCTGTGATAAGAATCATATTCAGAACGTGGCATCAACCGCCTACAATCCGACAACAAACGGATTGGCCGAGACTTTTAACAAGACTATCGTCGGGCTACTCAAAAAGGTCATGTCATCCAACAAACGCGACTGGGACAAAAAGCTCGACGAATGCCTTTGGGCCTACCGTACAACGGTACGGACTCCGACGGGCAATACGCCATTCTCTTTAGTCTATGGGAGTAAAGCGATACTGCCTCTCGAGATCCAGATACCCTCACTCCGTGTAGCGATTACAAAACAATTGATAGAAGAAGACAATCAACACCGCCGTCTACGAGAATTGGAGGTACTCGACAAAAAACGTCTCCTAGCTCAGCAGTGCATTGAATTCTATCAAGCCCGTATATCACAGGCTTTCAATAAAAAGGTCAAGCAAAGGACTTTCCAAGTAGGCGACCTGGTCCTGGCAGTCAGGAGGCCAATGGTATTGACTCACAAAATACCAAAAAAGTTCAAGCCCAAGTGGGAGGGACCTTTTATCATAGAGACGGTATACTCAAACGGTGCTTACCGCCTCGCCCGACCAAACGGGGACTTATTCATAATGCCCATCAACGGCAAGGTCCTAAAGAAGTACTACCCTTGACATCATTCCGATATGTACTTCTATCTCTACCTAGCAAGGGAATCAGTGGACCTGATCATCGGAGCTCACATACACCTCCCTTTAACAAAATCTGATGCTTTTGGAACCCAGTTGTTTCGTGGCATTCTATCTCCAGTAGAAGAATAACCACGTCCAAATTACTTTTGAGTTGCTTATCTACACCCTGCAAAGTGGATCTTATACTACGTAGGATTGCGCTACTTATCTTGTTTACCATGTCCACATTACCTCTGAGTAAACATCCCGTACAGACAACCCCCGCGTTGCCGTACATCGATCGCAGAACTTCCATATCCATATTACCTCTGAGTAGTTTCGCGTATTCCTCCATAGTCACTCCTACCACGTCCATAACACCTCTGAGTAGAAAGATTCTGTCATTTCAACCCCATATTTGCTACGTCCATATTACCTCTGAGCAAACATGTCGGTCCTCTCCAAATTATTATATGTACCTAAAAACTAAGGTGCACAAAAGATAATAGGTCCACACAAATTACTAGTTCATGATAGTAAAGATGAACACACCAGAAAATTCTTTATTTTGCATTCAAAAGTAAAGGATTACATCTCCAGCAAAGTTTCCAAAAAATAAAAAATAAAAAAGAGAATACAATTCCTAAGCATCATTGGGATTGGCAGAAAGCTCTTCGATCCGATGCTTCAAGTCTTCAGCCCGAGTCCCCACGGTCGCCAAGACTCGATGTTCAGCTTCTTGACGCATTACCTCCACAACCTCAGGAGCAATATCATTTTCGTACTTAGCGTCCAACTCTTGTCGTTGGCAAGTCAGGGAAAGAAGATGGCGGGTAAAAGCTGCTTCTTTCTCCTTGGATGCTACGTGCTCAGCCTGGGCTCGCTCAGCATCTAGTAAAAGTTGGGCTCGCTGGTCTTCAAGGAGGCGAATCTTGGCAGTAACCTCTATTATACTGGCATCCCATGCAGCCTGCAGCTCCACCTTCTCCTGTGTGGACTGAGATAGTCTCTCCGCCGTAGCCTCAGCATCGGCCACCTCTCGGTCTGAGATGGCCACCGTGGCCTAATAAGACGACTCAACTTCAGCTATCAATTTCTTCTGTTCTGCTTCTATCAGAGCAGAAAAGTTATTCTGTCGAATACTCTGAAGTTTGGAAAGATGCTGGTCGACCTCAGCCACGGACGCCTCCAGAATCTCATCCATATGATCATGGTCCCGGTGGAAGTACCCAAACCTATCACGTCTATACTACCTCTGATAGGATTGTCACACCTAAACAGTTATACTTGTAGAATCATGAAAAAGAAGGGATATTGCTTTTAATCCCACATCGGAAAGGAGAAGAAGAGAGGTCTCATTCCACTCTATATATAGATCTCTCTTGCCTCCTTTGAAAAGGGGATCAAAATAAATAAAGAAAAGGGAGCCCATTATCTAGGAAGCTTGTTCGAGCAACAAAAAGTTGCAGTAGTTCTTCTCTTCTTCTGGCTTGGCTGCAAGTTCTTCACTAGCTGTCAAGACGAGAAAAAGTTGAATTATGAGTACTATGCGCCTTTCGGGCTAGTACGAAGAACTCTAAGGCGGTACGAGCTATGCTCCATCAACGTGCTATGCTAGCAGCGAAACCAGAAATATGCGTTGAAAGTCATACGCACAGTTGATGGTAAGCTGTACAGGGTTGACTCAGGTGCTTTGGCACCCGGAATGGGTCAACTTTCAGAGTCCCCCTTCCACTTGGGTACATTTCATGCGCTCGAACCAAGTCAGGGGACAAATCTTGCAGTATCAAACTCATGCGCCCACGTGGGCTGTGCGCATATGATGGGTTCCACTCGCAAGACGTATTGCTCTCTTACTTATGATCTGGGCACATTTCAGGTGCTAGAACTGGATCATAGGGCACATCACTCATACACTCACCCTGACGCCTGGCTTTGCCATACGCCTGAAGAGGGTACGAGTGTCACTCATACACTTATCCTGATGATTGGCTTTACCATGTGCCTGAAGAGGGTACGAGTTTCAACATCTTCTCACATGACTTACGTAATGTGATCGCTCATAGACGTAGATCGAAAGAGACGACCATCATGCCCAACTCGCCCTTCACGGGACATACTTGTGCTACGGTCGCTATTAATTGCTACTGCCGTAAGACAGTGGCTCCACCACCAAGGCAGTCTGT
This sequence comes from Iris pallida, assembly GCA_029216955.1. Taxonomy (NCBI): domain Eukaryota; kingdom Viridiplantae; phylum Streptophyta; class Magnoliopsida; order Asparagales; family Iridaceae; genus Iris; species Iris pallida. The sequence continues at coordinate 1,685,678 of JANAVB010033620.1, read as the reverse complement.
GTTCCAGCAGTTGCAATATGTTATGCATGTCCGATATCATCTCAGAAACATGATGCCAATTGAAGACTTTGTAACAACCTACTCTCAACTAGGCCCATCACTCAGATGTCTCAACTTGTCGTGTCGTCTCAGCTAGCCGCGTCGTCTAAGCCCGGTGTGCCTAGGGCCCTTCCATCATAATGAGGCTTAGGCACATCAAACCCAAACCATACATTCAACTTGGCACTCGATGTCGTCTTGTAGAAGAATACAACCAGCAAGTGGCTCGAACATAAGCTGCTATGTCCATTCCAAATCGACGAATCTCAGTCTTCTGAAGGAGTTCACCGTCAAAGCTTCTTCGAGCAAGGAGAACCATCACCCACAGTACAACGTCTTGCCAAGGATGAGGATCAGTCGAATCAATCTTCGTCGAGAGGTTAAGGGAGAGACAACAAAAATCTCTCAAACTGTTGCTATTTATAGGCCAGGGCAAATCAAACCCATGCGCCAAGTGACAACCTTCCGAAAGTTAGTACAATAAACTTATATTTATGATGATGAATTTGCCCCTTCGAACTCAGCTATTTCAGAGAGCCATCAATGCCCCGAAGAATTCAACAGACAGACCAATAAGGATGTGCCACGCAGCAGATGCGCCTGTCAGCATCCCACACACCATATAGATGCGCCCATCAGCACCAAACGCCCCGTATAGATGCGTCCAACAAAACAAAGATCCATGCATCCTGGTGAACACGGACCAGTGCGCCTAGAGGGGTATAAATCGATACACCTACTTCGGCTCATCACCCACCAAGCACTTAATGCTAAAGTGACAGAGTTGGCAGTACGTCCCCCGAGGACTGAACAGTTGACAGCTTTTTACATAAAATAAAGATATCGGCACATTATTTCATTTGTTTGATCGAGCTGCCTTTCTACGTGGCCACCCAAATCACCGCATGCGCCACCACAGCCATGCGTCTAAATCTTTGTGTGCGCCCCAAAGCCCTGCGCTTGGACTCGCTCCTGATCCCTAAAGACAACAACTAAAGTGCTCTCCATGCGTCCTATCCTGGGTGTATCCTGTCAGATCACTCTCCACCAAATCCGAGATCTTTGAGCCACGGACATACACCATGTGTCCTTTGACTCAGTTCAGCCTATGAAGGGGTGCTAACCACACAAGATCTCAACAACCGAAAGATCCTCTCCACTGCCACGTGCCAGCCACAAATAAGCATGAAGGATTCAACCCACAAATCCTGGCGTACCATCCATGTGCCCTCTCCGGCAGCTCCAGGCACGTGGTGTTCCCACGTACAGTCACATCCGACATATGCGCGCATGAGCAGCCCAACCTACTGCTTATAAATAGAGGGATCACTTCCTTCTTCCAGACACACACACACACAGACAAACAGTTGAAGACAGAGAACGAGATCATCATAGTTACAGAGACGCACGTCTACTCACAGGGATCAGAAGAGACACTCAAAGTCTTCTTCCTCCTCCGCAAGCTCCAGCGTCCAGAGCAACCCAGACCTTCAGAGAACCTAAGATTATCGTCAGATCGTCAACGGAGTCAACGTATTACCACTCGCTCCATCGACATAGGACCCAGATAAAAACAAAATTGTACTCCTAGGACTACATCTAAGTCCTATATTGTAACACTATTCTGTTTGTAATTAAAATTCCAATTCAAAGATTTTAATAGCAAACAATACTAGCCATGCTTCTTGTTCAAAGTATTTCAAAATTTGTCCACAAATTTTAAAAACTTTGAAGGTGGTCTTGTAGAAGCATGAAAAAGGAGGGATATTGCTTTTAATCCCACATCGGAAAGGAGAAGAAGAGAGGTCTCATTCCACTCTATATATAGAGCCCTCTTGCCTCCTTTGAAAAGGGCACCAAAATAAATAAAGAAAAGGGAGCCCATTATCCAGGGAGCCCGTTCGAGCCATAAAAAGTTGCAGTAGCTCTTCTTTTCTTTTGGGTTGGCTGCAAGTTCTTCATTCGCTGTCAAGGCGAGAAAAAGTGGGATTCTGAGTACTATGCGCCTTCGCGGGCTAGTACAAAGAACTCCAAGGCGACATGAGCTATGCTCCATCAACGTGTTATGCTAGCAGCAAAACCAGAAATGTGCATTGAAAGTCATACGCACAGTTGATGGTAAGCTGTATAGGGTTGACTCAGGTGCTTTGGCACCCGAAATGGGTCAACTCTCAAAGTCCTCCTTCCACTTGGGTGTATTTTATGCGCTGGAACCAAGTCAGGGGACAAATCTTGCAGTGTCAAACCCATGCGCCCACATGGCCTGTGCGCATAAAGTGGGTTCCACTCGTAAGACGTGCTGCTCTCCTACTTATGATCTGGACACATTTCAGGTGCTGGAACTGGATCATGGGGCGCATCGCTCATACAAACGCCCTGACGCCTGGCTTTGCCATGCACCTGAAGAGGGTACGAGTGTCACTCATACATTTACCCTGACGCTTGGCTTTTCTATGCGCCTGAAAAGAGTATGAGTATAAACATCTTCTCACATGATTTACGTAAAGTGATCACTCACAGACGTAGATCGGGAGAGACGACCATCATGCACAACTCGCCCCCTCACGGGACATACTTGTGCTACGGTCGCCATCAACGGCTGCTGTCGCAAGACAGTGGCACCACCACCAAGGCAGTCTGCGTTCCAGCAGTTGTAATATATTGTGCCTGTCCGACATCGTCTCCGAAATATGATGCCAATTGAAGACTTTATAATAGCCTACTCTTAACTAGGCCCATCACTTGGATGTCTCAGCTAGCCATGTCGTATCAACTAGCCGCGTCATCTCAGCCCGGCATATTACTCTCCCAGTACATCACTCCGCCCCGTCAGAGTGAATCACTTCCTCGTCAACGCACAGGCGTATCTGCCAGCCTGGGGCTCTTCCATCATAATGAGGCTTAGACACATCAAACCCAAACCATGCATTCAACTTGGCACTTGATGTCGTCTTGTATAAGAATACTACCAGCAAGCGGCTCGAACATAAACTGCTATGTCCATTCCAACACAGCGAATCTCAGTCTTATGAACGAGTTCACCGTCAAAGATTCTTCGAATAAGGAGAACCATCACCCATAGTACAATGTCATGCCAAGGTGGAGGATCAGTCGAATCCATCTTTGTCGAGAAGTCAAGGGAGAGACAGCAAAACTCTCTCAAACTGTTACTATTTATAGGCCAAGGCAAATCAAACCCATGTGCCAAGTGGTAACCTTCCCGAAGTTAGTGCAATGAACTTGTATTAATGGTGATGAAACTATCCCTTCGAAATCAGCTCAGTAAACATGCACAATCAAAACATTGGGAACTCAACAGTCGAACCAATGAAGATGCGCCATACAACAGACGCGTCCATCAGTACCAAGCACCTCGTAAGGATGTACCCCACGCGTCCCTATGCGCCTAGTAGAATGCAGGGCAATGCGTCTACTCAAAAGCTCATCACCCGTCAAGAGCATTAAATATTAAAGTCTGAGACGATAGCAGACATGTCTCGATGACAGAGCAGCAACAGCTTTGGAAGAAAATAAAGCACTGCTGACGTCAGCGTCATTATTACTCTCCTCTGTCGGTTACAAGCCACGTGGCCGACCAACCACTCGCATGTGCCTCCGCAGCCATATGCCTGAAGATGTGTATGTGCTTCAAAAGCCATGCGCCACTGACTTACTTCTGATCACAGAAGTCAAGCCGCTGCATGTGCCTCACCTGCCATATGACCCAAACATGCGCCTCAAAAGCCATGCACCCAGACCGGTTCGTGATTCCTAAAGATTTCGAGCTAAATCTCCTCGTGCGCCGGATTCCAGGCTTAGCTCATCAGATCCCTCTCCACCAAATTTGAGATCTTTGGGCTACGGACATGCGCCACGTGTCCCTTGACTCAATTCCATCCACGAAGGGGTGCTAACCACCCAAGATCTCAGCAACCAAAGAATCCTCTTAGTCGCCACGTGTCAGCTCTTTCGCAACACCACAGGCACAACAGGAAGGATTCAATCCCCAAATAAGGGCGCATCAACCATACGCCCACGCCAGCATTAGCCACGAGGCATTCCCACGACCAGGCGCATCCGACATATGCGCGCATGAGCAGCTCAACCTGCTACTTATAAATAAAGGGATCATTTCCTTCTTACAGATACACACACACAGACAGTCGAATACAGAGAATAAGATCATCAGAGTTACAGAGATGTACGTCTACTCACATGGATCAGAAGAAACACTCAACATCTTCGTCCCCCTCCACAATCTCCGGCATCCAGAGCAACCCAGACCTTTAGACAACCTAAGATCGTCGTCAGATCGCCAACGGAGTCAACGTATTATCACTCGGTCCATCGACACAGGACCCAGATAAAAACAAAAGTGTACTCCTAGGACTACATCTAAGTCCTACATTGTAACACTATTCTATTTGTAATTGAAATTCTAATTCAATGATTTTAATGGCAAACACCTGCCATCATCTCACCTGATGCCAATTCTTCTGCCAGGGTCAGAGCCATAGCTTGACCCTGTCCTCTTGGTGCTGGTCCCCTCTGCTGGTGACCTCTCTATTTGTTCTGAACTTGGGCTTCACTACAACAAATACGGCCTACAATAGCATGCGTACAATGCTATAGAAAGCCTTCTTTAGCGTATTATGTCCGCTATAATTGCCCACGCTATAGTATGTCAAGGCATGTGAACGCTATAACATTATAGCGTTCTTGAATGCTGTAGATGGATTATAGTGTTCGTGTATGCTTTGGATGGTTTATAATGTTTGTGAATGCTTTATAGTGTTCTTGAATGATGTAGATGATTTATAGCGTTCGTGAGTGTTGTGGATTATTTATAGCGTTTGTGAATGTTGTGGATGTTTTAAAGCATTCGTGAATGCTATAGATGGATTATAATGTTCGACATATGCTATCGTGATAGCAGCCAACAGTTTTGGAACCGCTATTACATTTAGACGTTTTGAGTGCTATAAATCTGCTACAAAATTTTATATCTAAATATACATGTTTTGTATCACATACAAATAACCATAGAATTTTATACTAAATCGTAATTTTGATTTCAACAATTTCAATCACAACTTCCATTTCGATCAATCAAGATATAAGAAAGGTTTGCCAAAATATGAACATGTTTCATTAAAACGTTCAAGATGTACAAAAAGTAGTTGTCATTAAAACATTCAAGATGTACAAAAAGTAGTTGTCATTAAACATTCAAGATGTACAAAAAGTAGTCCAAAATAAACCATTCCATTTACAAAATATCTGTAGGCCAAAAAATAGCTCGATCGCCTCTTTCCTTCTAGCTATCCACAACCATCAAAAATTTATACGCCAACCTACACAAAATTGAGAAAAAAACACATTATTATATATATAAAATAAGTTCACACAAGATCATATATTGGTGAACAAGATTTATTTATCTTCAACTGAAGAAATGACAGAAACTAATTTATTTTTCGGAAAGCAAGAAAAAGAAGGAAACTGAAAAAGTGTCTATAATTGTGATTTATTTATTCGACTAGAGCTAGAAATGAACCTAATTTTTGTAGGACAACTAGATAGAAATATTTGACACCATGAAATGAACTAAGAGTGTTACCAAACAGCTTTTACTACTACTTACCAAAGAATACGCAAAAATAGCCCGGATAAGCAGTACTCCAAGTTTCATTTTTTCTGTCTTACAAGTACTCCAAATCCAGCCTTAATAACAAGAAAGCTTCACAAACAGTCCAGAAACCAAATGGAAGCTTCCCACTGAAAAGCCATTAGAGCGGATTATAGACAAACCTACTTGTGTCATAAGATGAGAAAAGTCCCCAATACGTATCTTGCTAGACTAAACATAAGAGGATTATATCCATTGGGTTTAAGTATGCCTAGAATTAATATTGCTAATGCTACTGTTGATACTAAACAAGTCAATTTCACAACCTAGTGGGCTTTTTATGAAGTTAGACTAGAAATAGCTGCCCACAAGCTGTTCTCAAAGCTATTTGAGCTCAAGCTTGAAAATAGTTGCAAGTGTGAGGTTGCTTCGTTAATTTTCAACCACAAATGAGCCAAGCTTGAATATGTCAAGATCGATTGTAGCCTCACTCAAAAGAACAACTTTCGAACTAGGGACTACTTCAAAATTATAAAACTATAAAGTAATCAAAAAGTAACATATGCATTTGCTAACTACTAAAGCATTTGAAACAAAGAGGTACTAACCTTTAGTTGCAGCATCCTTTGTACATCTTTCTATGACTCCCTACTAAAACACTGGGCAACTTCTGCACAAATAAAGATCCAAACTTTTAGCATGTTCCACCAACCACAGACCACCATTCCTATATGTAATTTGGGTTAGAAAAGTGAACAAATGTATCATGCCTTCTTCTTCCGCTCCAACAAAATATAACATTATAATAAAGCCATTTGACAACATTGAACATATAGTTAGTATTGAAGTTGCCTCTTATGACAATACATTTGACTTTTGCCACTCGCCAAAACTTTCGAGTGCATGCAGTTATAGTGGACAACATAAAGCGTCTGACTTGATTAGCGCCTAGGTTGTCTTGTCGAACGCAATTGGAGTTGTGATACAAATCCAACTACAGTTCAACATTACATGGAACAAGTAGCGCTGCAATGTACTTTATTGTCTCACTACAACTACATTTGTAGCAAGGTAAGTGAACATGTTATGGAGTATTTTCTTTATTTATGCTAATGTAGCAGGTTCTATCTGATGATGGATGGTTTTTACATAACATTGAATGCAAAGAGCTTAAAGCATCCAAAAGTTCACTTTTGGATGTGCTTCAAAAGAAGCGGCAAAGTATCGTAAAAATGTACATATCAAAAGATACAGAAGTTTAACGTACCCGAAAAAAATTGTAGCATATATGTCTGCCATGACTATCAAAAGAAGTGGCAAAGTTGCATACCTTGTACTTGAACTCGTAACAAAAGGAAATAAGTCCCAAGTAAATATTCACTAATCAAATGTTATATGGTAATGCATATTTACATGACATAATTAAAAGAAGCACAATGCATTATCAGCATGTAACAGTTTTACCTTTTTCTGTATTTAATTTTTCCTATTTGAGAGGGGGGAGATGAATCCTACTATTAGTGTTATGACCAATACTTTTACAAAAATAAAATAATACCAAATAATACAGTTTTGTTTGGTAAAAAAATACCTTGTGGAGATCGGCTTCAACTTCTACTGCGGCTATGATGCTTGTAGCGACTCAATCTACTTGTTTCAGCAAGTTTTTCCCATCTTTGACGTTATTGGTCCCTATTTTGCCAATTCAGCAGCAGTGTCTTTTTGAACTGTATAATGTGGTCATCATGCTAATGTCAAAGACTCAAATCTATTAGAAGCTAAAGTCTTAAAATTCTCTTCAGTCTTTCCTGACATGTTTGCTAATAATTCTCTTTAGTCTTTCCTGAGATGTTTCCTTCTTCTCCTCCTGCTGGCCTTTTAAGGCTCCCTAGTAGCAGTCTTGCTTAGATTTGCTATTCCAGACGATGAGTTACAGTAATGCATTCATGATGTCAATTCAATTATCATACTCTCAATTGCAAAAGTTAATATTTTGAATTGTCCATTGACAAACAAAATATAGCTAATATTCAACAATCTCTCCCTACTGGATATATTAAGGTGAGGTTATACCAGTAGGGGACAACTTCATTGTAACTCATCTGATCTAACAGGGATAAACTTAATAGTGATATCACAATAAAGCAAGTGATGACGATCAACAATTTAAAAAATCTAATAATCCAAAAATCAAATGCCATTAAATACTTATGGCACCAAAAGTATAAATACATCCTTCCCTGACAAACAAATAACAAAGATTATAAATAACAAGAGAGCTTGCTACCACTAGATTGCTTGTTGATTTTTTGCTTTAATTTTCTATCATACATTTTTCGTTTGTGTACAAATACAAGAATAGGTGGGTGACTTAATCCCGTTTTAAGTTGTTTTTGGTATTAGTGCATTAAATTTGGTATCAGTATATCACATTGTTTCTACCTTCCACTCTATTAATGCAAAGTCTTGAGGTCCAAACTGTTCCACTAAAATAATTTTGAAGATGATGAATATTGAAAGATCAATCTACCTTGGTTAGGCTTTCCTCTGGATGTTCAATCTGTCCTTTCATCTTCTAGATACCTTGGGTAGTTCTATGTAGGGTTGGACAAGAACATTTGACAGCAAATATTATTGCTTAATATACTCAGATGATTGTACAACAATGCAAATTAAGGTGCTTCCTAAATGGTCGAGAAAAAATAATGGATATTAAAAAATTATAATATGGTACAAAAAACCATGAAAAAGGATACCTAGAAAATAATTTAGGAAATTTAATCTATCAAGTGAAAGAGCAGAACCTTTTTTTTCCATGATATATGTTGCTAGATGGCTAGGTGCATGTAATATTACTACCTCTATTGTGTTTTTAATTTCATACAAAATAGTAGCCTATGGTACTACACAGCTATGATGTTTGTCCTCTGCAAATTAAACCATATAACCTTATTTGACTCGTCTCAGGCTTCAGTAACACAAATTTCTCGAGTAATATATGTAGGTAGAGTTGGATGAATATCTTGTGTGGACAAAATTTTAGGCAAAACTATAAAAAGGAAAAAACAGAAAAGAATAATAATGGAATATAAGTGAAAAAACTTCGCAAGAGCATTCATCTCCTATGGGTAGCCCAACAAACTATTGTCGTAGCCTAGATTTAAGACTAAGCTAAAAAGAATGTAAAATAGAAGGAAACAAAATATGTTTAGATTTCATAAAAAAGACAGGAATTAAGATTGCTTAGTGTCTTACACATATCATATGATTGTTGTTATGTCTCTAGATAACATTCTCCAAAGTTTGCAATGCATATATTACATGCGTATATGACATGAGGGAAAAGTGATGCATGTGCAACAGCAAATACAGGTGCTCCTATCAATATACGAATGCAAACGATAACAAATAAACATGTTCAGATTTCATAAAAAAGACATCAATTAAGATTGTTTAGTGTCTTACACATATCATATGATGGTTTTATGTCTCTAGATAACATTCTCCAAAGTTTGCAATGCATATATTACATGTGTATAGGACATAAAAGCAAAGTGATGCATGTGCAGCGGCAAATAAAGGTGCTCCTATCAATATACAAATGCAAAAAATAATAAATAAAGTAGAAACATAATGCGATCACTAACATTAGGTTGGCTAATGCTTAAATTTTATTTAGATGTATTAGATACATAATTCGATTGAACTAGACCATTCATTTTTGCTAGATATTCAATAGTCAGCATAGCAATTTCACCCCTAAAATATGGATCCATCCATTTGTATAGACAAAATATGAAACAGCATAGTGCAGGTGTTTTGGTGTAAATTGGTATTTTTTTTGGAGTGTTCATGTCGTGTCCACCACGTCTTACAGGAGCAAAGCATTCTAAATGGTTATGTCAATAGAATCTCACCTTTAGCCGAGAAGCTGTAGAATTGAGAACTAGACCCTACGATTCATAGTGTATAATCCTGCCACAATGCACAGAAACATAAGATAAATAATCAATTCCATAAGAAAGTAAAAAAATCAATTATTTTGCAGAAAAAATTTGCAGTAACGTAAATGTTGGAAATAATGCATTTTAGAAAAAAATTACAAATTGTTACAATATCGGCGAATTGGAACCTAAAATTGAATATTAAGAAAGAAAAACCCTAGATGTTGATTTCTTCCTTTGAACCCTATTTTAAAAATAAAACCCTAGATAAAGATTGATAATATTATGATGCTTACAAAATCCCCATTTATTTAACCTAGATAATACATCGAGAAAGAAAAACTCAGAAAAAGGATAGGTGGAGACGACCTAGACGGCGGTAAACGACGGTAATGGCAGCGCCGATGATCGGAAAAGTCCCCTTTGCAGGTGGTGGCGATAGCCCCATTGTCGGTGGTGACGATAAAAAATGTCCCCTTTTGTCGGTGGTGAATACAATCCCTTCGAGGGAATGAGTAATAAAAATAGGAAAAGTGAAAAAATTTTGTGAAAAAAGAGAGAGGAGAGAGAGAGAGAGAGAGAGAGATCACGTCAAAAAAATCTATAAAAGGCATAAGAAGGCTGCTATGACCGCCAAATCTTTAGCAGAAGCGGTAAAGTAAAAAAAACAAAAATTGCATAAAAAGCATTAAAATTTTATATAATTGTACAAAAAGCATCAAGTTTCCCTAAATTCTACTTTGAGCATCCATTCGGCAATTGAAAAGCCGTATGATGGTGTCAGCTGACATCAACTTGGATTAACCGTTAACCATGGAGAGAGGATTATGGTCGAACGGGAAATGGAAAGCCATTCGCTGACGTCAGCTGACGTCAGCTTGCGGCATTTGAATTGCCGTTTGGATGGTTTTATTTTTTAATATAATTTGTATTTTTTTCCTTTCTACAAATTTTTTGTACTAATAATTTCTATAAATTAATTTTACATTATTTCTACACTACAAATATTTCTACTAATATTCTACTAATTTTTTTAATTAAAATAATTTAATAATTTGTACATTATTTCTACAAATATTGGTACAAATTTATTTCTAAATTTATTTGTACATTATTTCTATATTATTTCTACAAATATTTGTACAAATATTACTAACAATTTCTATAATTTAATTTATACATAACAAATAATTCAAATAATTTGTACAATGTAATTAAAAAAACACCCAAACGACAATTCAGTTGCCACAAGCTGACGTCAGCTGACGTCAGCGAACGGCTTTCCATTTGTCGTTTGACCTTAATCCTCTCCCCCTATTTAATCTACTCTGTTTAACGGTTAATCCAAGCTGACATCCAAGTTGATGTCAGCTGACATCATCCTACGGCTTTTCAATTGCCGAATGGATGCTCAAAGTAGAATTTAGGGAAACTTGATGCTTTTTTTACAATTATATAAAACTTTAATGCTTTTTATGCAATTTTCTGTAAAAAAAATTCATGGGAATTAAAATTTGAGAGAATATTTTCAAGTGATGTATTTAGTATATAATATTATACAGCATTCACGAAACACTATAAATAGATATTTTTTTAGTACTGTAGAAAGAACGCTATTGTTGATAACATTCTATAACGGGGACACTTGAATGCTATAGAAAAACTGCTATTGAAGGCTGTATTTGTTGTAGTGCTTGGACCGGAGTATACTGTTGAGCCTGAGGCGGTAACGGTCTCGAAGGCTGGTACTACTGCTGCTGCACTGGTGCTGGTCTCCTAACCGAAGGACTTGTTAGGGTTGATGAAGATGAACTGTCTCTATGCGGACAGGACCCAATTTTGTGATCTGGTGCCCCACAAGCCAAGCACAATCACTGTGCTCTGCAATATTTTGATACCACGTGCCCAGGCTTTCCATAATGAGAGCAGCCCGTTAGGGAAGATTGCTTCTGCTTCTGTTGCTGAGGGTACGTTGGAGTCGAGTGCTGAACCGATAAAACTGTGGTCGCCCTACTAGGAGCTCCAATGGTCAAGGCCTTAGCTGCCAGGGCCGGGGCTGATGACTGAGATAACTGTCCACAAGGTCTCTTTCGTCCTCCAGTTTGATCTACTATCCTCTGGGAGGTATATTCATGCCACCTTGCTGCTCACAAAACTGCATCAAATGTCTGGTACTCAAACTGCTCCACAGTTAGAATAATCTCTAGGTAGAGTCCCTGCTGGAATCACTGCACTCGTTCCAATTCGGTCGCAACCAAAGTGGAAGCAAACCGACTAATCCTAGAAAACTCGACTGCATATCCATCGACCGTCCTTCACATCTGCTTGAGATTGCTAAACCTTGTCTGCAAATCATACCGAGCCAATGCATCAAAGTACTTCGTCTAAAATTTATCACTGAATAACGTCCACAAAATAGGCATCACCAAACCAACTGCTTGCATCGCCTACCAGCTGCGGGCTATGTCCAATAATTATAGGTGCACAAAGGCTACCTTCTCTTCCCTTGGAGTCTGAGCTGCCTCCAGAATAACCTCTATATCCTGTATCCAAGCATCGTCAGCAATAGCATCTTCACTACCGTCAAAGAAAGGTGGGTTCAGGTGCTTAAAGTTGTTAGCCACATTGTTCCCCTGGTAACCGACTCTGCCTATAGCATCTTGTACTGTCTGCTGCAGGGCATCGCACCGACGATCTTGTGACGCAATCAAGTCCCAGATGAGTCCCATCAGGGCTTTATTGTCAGGCTCTACAGACTGAACTGGTGGCTCTTGATCCCCGAAAGGCATGACTCGGGATGCTGCCCCTGTGTGCTGGGCTTGGTCCCCAGGTTGCTGCTAGTTCACTTGTTATTGCTGGTTCTTTGGAGGTGCTCCATCCGGCTGATCGGTAGGACCATGAATAATGCCACTGAATATGGGAACAATAAGGAAGGAACAAGATAGATCAAGGTTATAAGCATTTATCATGTCAAGAAACAGAAAGATTAGAAGGCACGAGTAGAGATCAATGACGAATGTTGATTGAGACATTTATTCGATAGAACCCTCACACATCTTGATTTACAAAACCTGCATGGGCTACCAGTTAAACCGTGTCATATCCCAGAACCAGAATACTGGAGAGCGGGGGACAGACAGCCAGTTACCTATATTAATGTGTAACCCACCTTGCAATACGGTCATGGCTATCTAGATGCATAAGGGTTTATCTACAAGCCAGCATCTCTTATGGTCAAGAACAAGCCTAGTGTCTCAATCTCAAGCAAGCAAATAATTGTTACAAGATGTTAGATCATCAGACACACAAAGTAAGGCATCCCAAATATTACATATTCAGATGATCATAAAACTAGTCATACAAAATATGAAGACTAGCAAGAGTTAAGTCATACATGATCAACCCTAGGATTTGCCAATTATGTAATAACCCTTAGGTAGACAGAAATTAAGTTTCAACACAAGCTAACACTTGTGTTGGCCCATTCCATGGTTACACCCGATTTTAATAATCGACATAAACTTAAATTAATACTCAAAATATACGAACTGCTGCTAATCATTTTAGGTCTTATGAAATCAACATCAACAAGCGTACTACTACATCAGCAAGTACATAAATCATCAGTCTAAAGATTACTTTCATTGGAATCTAGTCCGAGTCATTTTACAATTTATTATTTTATCTTTATTGAGTCTAGGATATAAATTGTAAGATCGACTGGAAAATACTGGCTTAGGTTAATCATAGTCTATTTTTCTATACAGCCTACCTATCCATATTCCACCTACCAAAAAGTTTAATTTCATTCTGCAATAATATTTTACAAATATTTAACAATTTTACCTAGACAGAACTCAAGCCGAGTTCGGCCCGAGTTTGGTCTGAAATCTGATCGAGTTCAGTCAGTTTAAATTTAAATATTTATTGCCTCCAAATCTGCATGCAACGTTCATATGCAAAATCTTTGCATCAGAACTCTGCCAGAACTCTGCCCGAGTTCGGTCCTAGAAAACACCTATAAATAGAAGAGAATTTCACATTCCAAATCACTCAATCAATTTCATCTTCTCTTCTTTCTTCAATAAGTGTTTTCATCCGATCAAAATTTTTCATATGACACCTACACTCCTCTTAGCCAAAAGCCAGTAATATCTATTTCGATCTAGAGTCTTTTTTTTCTCAAGAGTTGTAAAGAGTTTGTTCAAAGTATATAAATTATCTTTGTTGTGGTGTCGATCGTGCGCTCGTCACCAAGCACGGTGTTGTGAAGTTGGTTGTGCACTTGTCACCAAGTACGGTGTTGTAAGAGAATGCAAGCTCTCAATTAGCTTGTGCCTTAGTGAATTAACATCGAGCAAGAGTACTCGAGACTGGATTAGTCCTCTCAGATGGATACCAAAATACATCGCTGTGACACTGACTTTGATCTCTCTATTTCTTGCTATATTTATTTACTCTCTTTTCAATACCATAGTTATCTGTTTATAATTTTTAAATTGGTAATTATATTCTACTGCACTCACACTAACTCTATTCACCCCCCTCTAGAGGTGCTCAACGGTCCTACAATTGGTATCAGAGCAGGTTATATTCTAATATAACAAACCTTAGAGAGTTTATATGGTAGCTGTGAAATCAATATTCAACGATGATGGACAATCCACAAATAGACCTCTACTATTTGATGGTACAAATTATACCTACTGGAAAATACGGATGACTTTATTTTTAAAGTCTCTTGACTTTGATCTTTGGTCTATAGTTGTTGACGGTAATAAGAAATCGACACCTACAGTAGTTGATGGCCTGCTTGTAGACAAGCCTCATGACAAATATACAGAGGCTGAAAAAGCAAAGGCTAGTCTAGATGCTCGTGCCATCAATATACTATTCTGTGCAATTAACAAAATGAAATTCAACAGAGTTTTAACCTGTATGACATCTCATGAGATTTGGAAACTTCTTGAGTTAACTCATAAAGGTACTTCCCAAGTGAAGGAATCCAAAATCAGTAGACTAACACTGGAGTATAAATCTTTTAACATAAAATCCGGTGAGTCAATTACACAGATGTTCACACGTTTTCTTGATATTACTAATCATTTGCAATCTCTTGGTAAGGATTACAGTAATCATGAGAAGATTAGAAAAGTACTACGGGCACTAACCAAGAACTGGAACCCAAAGGCAACAGCAATCATTGAGGGAAACGATCTCACCACCATGTCTCTGGAAACATTGATGGACAAGCTCATGAACCATGAGCTTGATCTGCAAGAGTTTGAAGAAGCAACCCCAAAAGAAAAGTCTATCGCTTTTAAAGATCAAGCCAAAAAATCTACATATAATAATTCTGAGGAAGAATCATCAAGTGGTGATGAACAAGCCCTACTAGTGAAAAACTTCAAAAAGTTCCTAAAGTTTGAGAAATCAAACAGAAGGAAGAGAGATATCCAAGAAAGCAATGAAGATGAAATAATATGCTTTGGATGCAAGAAATTAGGACACATAAAGAAGGACTGTCCAACTTCGAAGAAAAGCAGTCCATACGATAGATCAAGATCAAACAGAAAAGCAACAACCAGTCGAAAGTATGCGAACACAAGTATCTGGCATGAAAGTGATGCTAGTGATACAGAGAAAGAAGACAGACCCTACGAAAATGACAATGTCTGTCTTATGGCTTTTGATAAGGTATCCTCAAACCCTTAATATGATGATTTTACTTTCGATGAATTAGAAAATGCCTTTAGCGAACTACTTGACGAACATAGAAATGTGCTTGACAAGTATAAGCAATCTCGAACAGAGATTAAGGCATACACAACCGACATATCTAGATTGTCCAGTCTTATCGAAGATATTAAAGAGACGTCTACTACAGGTAACACGGAAGAGATAACCAAGCTTAAAGTAGACTATCATGAGGCTATCCTCAAAGTTGGTAAGAAAGAAAGAGACTATGTCAAAATACATTAGTTATACGACATAAAGAAAAAGAAGCACTTATGCACAGAACAAAGACTCTTAGACATGACTGCTAAATATGAAGTATCTTTTACGGTTTCTAAAAAGTTAGAAATCAAGTTAGGCAAACAGGAAATACCTGTAACACAGCCTAAGTTTAGTCCTAATGCTAAGCATACACCTAAGAGGACTAAAACTCAGAAAGCACGAAAGAAATACGATTATCACCATGCTTTCACTTATCGGTTTTCAAAGAAACCAAATAGGCATCTCACCACAGTTTCCACTACCACTATTTTAAAACTTACTTGCACATATTGTGGTACTCATGGACACATATCACAATATTATTTAGCAAAAAAACTTGTTGACAATCTCATATTATTTTGGAGACCTAAGACTAATCAATATGGACCCTTCAGTAAATGGGTACCAAAGGATTCATCTACTTATATTGTAGGTGGACCTTCAACCCTCACATGCTAAATGCAAGTGGATCCTCGATAGCAGATGTTCGCGGCACATGACTGGTGATGCATCTTTGTTCGTCATGCTATCGATGAAGAAAGAAGGATACGTCTCCTTCGAAAATAATCTGAGAGGTGATATCACTGGCAATGGCACTGTTGGTATATCTCCTTATCCTATAATAAAAGATGTTTGTCTATTTACAGAATTGAAACATAGCCTACTAAGCATAAGTCATTTGGCTGATAATGGTTATGGTATCAACTTTGTAAAAGACAAATGTACTATATATGATATGTCATCTGGTAATCCCGTATATGAAGGGATTAGAGAAGACAATATTTATGTTTTCTTTCTGGAGAGTACTAATAATGCTGGAAGATGCCTAGTAGCTAATCTAGATGAAAACTGGCTATGGCATATAAGACTAGGACATTCTAATATGTACACTATCTCATGACTGAGCACTAAGAAGCTGGTAAAAGGACTCCCTGAAATTCCATTCAAGAGAGTATGGTATGTGATGATTGTGAAAAGAACAAAGCACATAGGTCTACATTTAATCCATCAACGCTGTAAGTACTTCTAGACCTTTGTAGTTGATACATATGGATTTATTTGGTCCTAGTAGAGTTGCTAGTATTGGCGGTAAGCTCTACGCTTTTGTTATTGTTGATGATTTCTCTCGTTTTACTTGGCTTTACTTTTTATCAAACAAAAGTGATCTATTTTTGAATTTCAGTTATTTTATAAAAAGGTAAAAACGAAAAAGGCTTCATGATTACTCGTATCCGAAGTGATCATGGTGGCAAATTCGTAAATACTAATTTCAAAAAGTTTTGTGATGATAGTAGATACTACCATAAATTTTCTTGTCCTAGAACTCCTTAACAGAATGGTGTTGTGGAGCGAAAGAACCGTACTCTAAGCGAGATGGCTAGGGTCATGCTGAATCAGCATAATCTTCCTAAATATTTTTGGACAGAAGCTGTTAGCACAGCCTATCATGTTTTAAATAGGGTGTTAATTCAATCCATCTCGAAGAAAGCACCTTATGAACTTTGGTTTGGAAGGATTCCAAACATTTCTTATTTCAAAGTTTTTGGATGTCGTTGTTTTATCCTAAACACCAAGGACAGCTTGGATAAGTTCGATTCTAAAGCAGATGAAAGAATATTTCTCGGATATGCTGCTAAGAGTAAGGGATATAGAATTTCCAATAAAGGGTCAATGATTGTTGAAGAATCTATTAACGTTACTTTTGATGAGCTCAATAGTCACAGATCTAGCGACAATGATGATGAAGCTGTATAAGCAAAAACCAATAAGAGTCTTGTGGAAGATCTGACTCATAAATTTAAATTACTAAAGTTTTTGCTAGATCATCCAGAGACACTCATTATAGGTGATGTATCAAAAGGTGTAAGTACACGCTCTTCTCTTAGAGATTCTGAAATAGCAACAAATGTATCTTTCATTTCTCAAATAGAACCTAAGAATATAGAAGATGCCTTTAATAATGAGTTTTAGATTAATGCCATGCAAGAAGAACTTAATCAATTTGAGAGAAACCAAGTTTGGGAACTCGTTCCTAAACCTATTGGTCAATCGATAATTGGTGCCAAATGGGTGTTCCGAAATAAACTAAGTGAAGATGGACAAGTTCTACGCAACAAATAACGTCTAGTGGCAGAAAGTTATAATCAAGAAGAAGGTATTGATTATGATGAGACATATGCTCCTGTTGCTAGACTAGAAGCTATCTGCATATTTTGTGCATTCGCATATTTTAATGATTTTAAATTATTTCAAATGGACGTGAAAAGTGTATTTTTGAACGGATTTCTAAAAGAAGAAGTTTTTGTGAAATAACCCCCTAGCTTTGAAGATTTTCAAAAACCTGATCACGTCTTCAAGCTTAAGAAAGCACTCTATGGACTCAAACAGGTACCTCGTGCTTGGTATGAACGCCTAAGTGCCTTCTTACTTGATAATAGTTTTTTCAAAAGGAAGAGTTGATACAGCTTTGTTTATCAAATCTTTAGATGATGACATTCTTCTTGTGCAAATATACGTTGATGACATTATATTCGGTTCTACTAATGAAAAACTTTGTCAAGAGTTTGCTAAGTGTATGCAGAGTGAATTTGAGTTGAGTATGATAGGAGAGCTGAACTTCTTCCTAGGACTCCAGGTCAAACAACACTCAAAGGGAACATTCATTAATCAAGCCAAGTATACGAAGGACATACTGAAAAAGTACGACTTCGATAATATAAAGCCTATCGGAACTCCAATGGCTACATCTACGAAGCTTAACACTGATGAAAGTGGCAAACCTGTCGACTAGCGTAAGTATCGAGGTATGATTTGTAGCTTATTATATTTAACTGCTAGTCGTCCTGATATTATGTTCAGTGTTTGCATATGTGCACAATACCAGGCAAATTCTAAGAAATCTCATCTAAGTGCCGTTAAGCGTATCTTTCGATACCTTAAGGGAACTTCTACAATCGGTTTGTGGTATCCTAAAACCAAATTATTTGACCCGATAGGTTGCTCGGATGTAGATTTTGTAGGATACAAAGTAGACCATAAAAGTACCAGTGGTACGTGTTATTTCTTAGGAAAGGCCTTAGTCTCATGATTTAACAAGAAACAAAATTCTATAGCATTATCAACTACTGAGGCTAAGTATATCGTCGCAGGGTTGCTGTGCTCAAATTTTATTGATAAAGGAAACCCTAGAAGACTACAATCTGTACTATACTAAGATTCCCATTTATTGTGATAACACTACCACTATTAACCTGACTAAGAATCATGTATGTCACTCACGCACAAAACACATTGAGATTCGTTATTACTTTTTATGTGATCACCAATAACACGGGGACATCTGCCTAGTGTTTATTGACACAGATCATTAACTAGCAGATATTTTCACAAAACCACTGGCTGAAGACCGATTTAACACTATGAGGCGAGAGCTCGGCATACTTGAATTTTCATATTCATAATGTAGTATGTTTATTAAATTTATTTTTATAACTCGAAACTTTGTAATTTATTTAACGAAAATTATTTTAGGTTCAAGTCGAAAGCGTTCTTCTGCCATACAGGTATAAATAGCCTGAAGCGATACGGTACACTAGTCTTCGGACTACCGCTACCTGGGATCCGGCCCCTACAGCAAACCCAAAGTAATTGAAGTTATTAAATAAAGAAGTACAACAGTTATAAATTCAAATTTTTTAAACAAATACTATATTTATAGCATTGGGAATACAAGCAGCCGAACTCGGACCGAACTCCTACCGAATTCGGACCGAGTTCGGTCGACGCTGTACGGATTCCAGAACCGAACAGCCGGCCCTAGCCCTATATAATCCTCTTCTTCCTTCCACTTTTTATCATCCTTCAACCGAGAAAAACTCTCTTATACTCCAAAGAACTCTTTCTCCCCATTACTTTCGAGCTTTCTCAGGAGTCTAGTGGGCCATCTTCTTCGTCCTCTTCGAAGGTATTCCATTATCCTCTCCTTCTCATCAATGGCACCTAAGCACCAAAAGAGAAAGGTTGATTCCTCATATACAGGATCATCCTCCTTTGACTATGTTCCCACTAATGTCTTTAGTCCAGCTAGACCTACGGGGTCTGATGATTATGATTTCGATCTCTTTCCGGACAAGGAATTTTTGGACCTTTGGTTTGACTCTTTTTCTGGTCGTAGAATTTGTGATGGAGCACATGTAAACTTTACTATCTTTTCTGAATATGCTCCAACTTTCGACCGTCTCGGCTTTCATGATTTTTTCGAAGTAGCTGAGAACATTTATGATAATGCTGTACGTATGTTTTACTGTAACCTGCAAGTAAAAGATAACGAAAATTTCTATTCTTGTGTTGCTAGACAAGAACTAGAATTCAGTACCACCGACATCAGTGAATACTTCCATGTTACTGATGTAGGTGAAGCTTTAGCGGATATTCATCATATTCAATTCCCTGAAGGTGTCATTTTTGATTCCTTCAAAGAACTTTTGTGCCACCCTAAATCTGTTCCTAGAAGAGTTTACTCCAAGCATCTCAACCAAAACTTCTATATATGAACTCCATAGGTTTGTATTCTCTGTTCTTCTTCCGAAAATGGGATCCTCTGATGAGATTACCTTCCTAGAATTGTCAGCCATGTACCACATTAACTTTGGCATTCCATTCTCTATTCCAAAGACTATGATGGCTTGGATGCTTAACTGCACAAATGCAGGACGCAACCTCGTCTATCATATGCATTTGGCTTATATCTTTAGGAGGTTTGAAATCGATCTTCAAACCTTTCCTTACTCCTCCACTGTCATTGATCTTAGTAGGTCTAGGTTATATCCTACTCCTTCTCTGCCTCCTATTGCTGAGCCTATTCCAGATGCTGACCCCGAGGCTCCTCCTGCTGCTGATGCTCCAGCCCCTGCTGCAGGTTTTGACCCTGGCTTCTATCAGCGTTTTGATGATTTCGTTGCCCTCTCTGCCTACCGACATCAGGGCTATCTTGACTCAGAGTTCCGCCATATCACCCAGGCTTAGGTGTTGCGGAATTGCATTGCTGATCTTCACTGGTGTCTCTCTCATGACCCATCATATCCAGTTACCATACTTTATCACCCCAGCTTCCCTGGACCCAGGTTCGACGATGAGGCGACATTTCCTCACTTCGATCCTACTACTGCATATTTTCTACCGGATGCTCCTGGAGGTGACGATACTCCGATATGTTGAGGACTTGAGCTAGTGGAATTTGGATAGGGTCTGATAGATGATGATCTATGATGTAGTTTTTTTATATGTCAAAACTTTACAGTTAGACATTTAATAGTACTGTGATGATTATGATGGTTGTACCTTTCTTTTATGCATGACATTTTCAGTATTTCACTACTAGTTATTTCTTTTATGTACTTCTTATTTGTGGCATTATTTGGTTATCTCTCTAGTATTACTTTGTCTGTTTGATGAACATTGTTGGCTTCACACATTACGAGGGAGCCAAAACCATTTTTATTGACAAAGGGGGAGAAGGAGCATTATACAAAAATCAACAATCAAAGAAAAAAATATCAAAACCATTTTTTCAGGTAATTTTATTTGTTCTATTTAGATATATTTTGGTATAGACTCAAGTTTGTAAATTATCAAAATGGAGAAGATTGTTGGCCCATTCCATGGTCACACCCAATTTTAATATTCGACATAAACTTAAGTCAATACACAAAATATACGAACTGCTGCTAGTTATTTCAGGTCTTGTGAAATCAATATCAACAAGCGTACTACTGCGTCAGCAAGCACGTAAATCATCAGTCTGAAGATTACTTTCATTAGAATCTAGTCCGAGTCATTTTATAATTTATTATGTATTTTATCTTTATTGAGTCTAGGATATAAATTGTAAGATCGACTGGGTAATACTGGCTTAGGTTAATCATAGTCCACTTTTCTATACAGCCTACCTATCCATATTCCACCTACCAAAAAGTTTAATTCCATTATGCAACAATATTTTACATATGTTTAACAATTTTACCTAGACAGAACTCAAGCAGAGTTCGGCCCGAGTTTGGTCCGAACTCTGACCGAGTTTGGTCCGAACTCTGACCGAGTTCGGTCAGTTTAAATTTAAATATTTGTTACCTCCAAATCTACATGCAACGTTCGTATACGAAATCTTTGCATCAGAACTCTGCCCAAGTTCGATCCTAAAAAACACCTATAAATAGAAGAGAATTTCTCATTCCAAATCACTCAATTAATTTCATCTTCTCTTCTCTCTTTAATAAGTATTTTCATCCGATCAAAAGTTTTCATATGACACCTACATTCCTCTAAGCCAAAAGCCAGTAATATCTATTTAGATCTAGAGTCTTTTGGTTCTCAAGAGTTGTAACGAGGTTGTTCAAAGTACAAAAATTATCTCTGTTGTGGAGCCGGTCGTACGCTCATCACCAAGCACGATTTTGTGAAGTTGGTCCTGCACTTGTCACCAAGCACGATGTTGTAAGAGAATGCAAGCTCTCAATTAGCTTGTGTCTTAGTGGATTAACATTAAGCAAGAGTACTCGAGACTGGATTAGTCCTCTCAGAGGGATACCAGTATACATCGCTGTGTCACTGAGTTTGATCTCTCTATCTCTTGCTATATTTATTTACTATCTCTTATTCACTGCCATAGTTATTTATTTATATTTTTTAAATTGGTGATTATTTTCTGCTGCACTCGCACTCACTCTATTTATCCCCCCTCTAGAGGTGCTCAACGTTCCTACAACTTGCTCCGCAACTAAACGCCTTAAAAGAATAATTTACAATAGAGTGGGAGAGCAAACTAAGAAAATCCACTCGTTGCCAGGGTTACATCTACTATTTACTATCTGGCTGGAAGGCTGGAAGATCCTCGGGTGCTACTCCGAAATCTGGCTATACAAAACCAGCTGGGTCAGAACCCAGAAAGAGCAAGTGCCACAAGGGAGGCTCCCCTAAGAAACTAAAACTAGCATATTACAAACTGAAGAACTGATAAAATATCATAATTAAATAACATGGAAGACAGAGCTAAAGTACAAGCTAGCTTGCATTAGGAAAATAACAGGTGGAATATAATTCCCGTGTTAATCATGAGGTAATCATTCAGGTACGGCTAATCAAGTCCTACTGCTTGCTATCATTAGCTAACCAGGATTGTCACAGGCCTAGTCACTAGCAAGATGCAATTGAGATGTTCCCGCAGTCACAAACCCTACAGACTATCTAGGTTATCCAGGCGGGGGTTACAAGAGTTTATCAAGAATTAAGAGAATTTCAGTTGCCTTAGAGTGTAACACATGACAGTGTGCTAGAAATGCACCCTACTCAACGACAAGCTACAATTCCACAGGTGTGGACGGGATAGCGGGATCGTTTGTAACTGGGAAATCTTCCTATATGAATTACTTAATCAATCTGTTCGTTAACCTAGTCAAATTTATTATAAATCCCTGACCGTGGTAACCAGGAATCCATATCCTAGACATGATGCAAGACGAGACAAGTAGCTTGTATAGGCATAATCAACCACTGAGTCAAGACAATATTTTTACTTAGCAAGTCAGGATTGGTTGTCGCAACAGCGATCAAGATTATACATGTCATGTCAGGTTTACTTGTCATGTTAAGAGTACTTGTTAGGAGTGCGTCTCGACGGGCCACAATCAAGATTATTAAGACGGGATCATATTATCATGTTCAAGCAAGCTACTAGCTCATATTACCAAGTTGTCAAGTTGGGTCGTCCCAATTTAGGTCAAGTACATAAAATATGCCACGAAGATCAAAAAACTATGATTGAAATTATCAGTCGCATATGAACTCCAATTAAGGTGAAATAAGAAGATTCTTGAAGCCAAGACAAAGATAGCTTTCATGTTTTGATTTTTATGAGATTTTGGCAATAAAACAACTTAAACAGGCAAAAATAGCCATTCGCGCGCGGGCGCGCAGCGTGCGCTGGTACAACTGCCCACGACGTGCGGGGCAGGAGACCACGGCGCACAGGCACACGACAGAAAATCGTACAGGCATGCGGCGCACGAAACGTACAGTACGCGGGTGCATGGCGAGCAGGGCGCAGAGGCACGGCACGCAGGTGTCCGGCAGAAAATTATACATGCACACGGTGCGCAATACGCATCGCGGGGGTGCACAGTGCGCAGGGCACGGGTGTACGGCACGTGTAGCGCGCGTGCGGGACTCTTCATCGTCACGATGGCACCGAAGGTCTGGGGAACTCATGAATGCCGAAAAATGCCATAACTTCTTCATACGATGTCGAAATCAAGCGGTTCAAAAGCCAAAATTGGGTAGAATGATATTCCCCACAACTTGGAACCATTAGATTTTAGAAATAACAGACTTTAAGAGATCGAAACCAAGAAAAAGAGGAAAAGTCATAAAACTTGGATATACAAAAATCTATCTATCAAAACAAAAATGTCAAGTTCTAAAGAGGCTTAGACTCTAGCAAGAAAGAGAATGAAACAATAAAACTTGAGATCCATTATGAAGCAAGTTGCACTTGCCTAGGGCTTGGTGGGAGGAATAAATAAAAAAGAAAAAGATGAAAGGTAAATGGTGATAATATAGGAGAGAGATAGAGAAGTTTGTTTTTATACCAATCCTCTTCATCTCAAACCAACCCAAACCAAACCATGCCAAGCCAAGTCAAGTCAAGTTGAACCAAACCAAATATAAACCAGATAAGGTTAAGAATGATAAGACAAAATATAGGTTAGTTGACAAATGTCAGAAATTCGTGCACCTATACTAAAAATATGTATAATGAAAAATGGGAGTGACATGCACAAA